>CM040121.1:415145998-415661023 GCA_022559845.1 Amorphophallus konjac | reverse complement strand
ACAAAAAGCCACATCCAATCAAGGACAAGACCCAAGAAATAGGCTCCAAATCAATCAAGGAGACTCAATGAAGAGTGAATTACTCGGAGCATCATGTAGAATGAACAAGGAGATGACCCGACTTATTGGTCATAAAACGGGTGTCAACAGATCTGTCGTGCTGAGGGACTCGAACAGGAAGGCTAGCACTGCCGCTCCCCAGGCGTACTTTCCAACTCTGCCTAAATCCTCGATCATCGGCAGCAGCCTGTAGCTGATCACATCTGCTTGAGTCGCGAACAGCAGCTTCCCGAATAGTAGCATCAGGAACCGTCTCAGGGTGCGATCTCCCTCCGGTCCCGCCTCTGCCGCCACTCGTGGGCGCACCTGGTCTATCACTCTACCCAGATGCTCCTATGGTAGCTCACCCACAGCTATCGCTGCTCCTCTCAGTCCTAAGCTCTCCTGTAGTACTGATCTCGAGAGCTGGGATGACGTCTGCCCCGGTCTGATCAAATCCAGCCCCAGCAACTCCTGGGCCATCTCCCGGTAGTTCCTGTAAGTCCATCCTGTCACTGCGGCTCCGTGCACTCGCAGCCCGGCAATCCTCGCCATGTCTTCTAGCGTGGGGATCATATGACCCCACGGGAAGATGAACGCCCTACTAATCGGATCCCATCTCTCGTGCAGCACGTACAGCAGAGGTGTGTCCATCCTGGTCACCTCGATGCTCAGCACCTCGGCAAATCCCATCCCAGCCAATCTCTCTCTCTGGTAATCGGGCAGTGCCTGGTACACCACCCGGATCTGAAGCCAGGAGATCCTCGTCCGTCTTTTTCCCTGCATTCATTTAGAGCATAAGTTAGTCAATTGCATCATAAAATTATTGCATAGCATTCATAAAATGAAAACAAAACAAAAACTGAATAATTGAAAACCTAAAAAATAGTTCTAGCCTCTGGTGTATGTAACGGCCCTAGAGTGGGGCGTCACATGTCTCTAACGCACCAGTGGTGGCGCGTTAGGTGTGTGACGGTCACTGGAAGGACCGTCACATTCCCTGCTAGAGGGCGTTTTTCCTTTGCATTCCATGGCTCTCCCACTTTGGCCAAAAGGGCCTACAATCAATCCTAATGGGTTCGTAGACCCATTTTCTACCCCCATTCCCACATGCATATGCATAAAAAACTATAAAAATTAAAAATTGGAAGATTAGGGTGGGCGGCCTACCTCTCGGTCTTGGCCCCTCTTCCTCTTCTTTTCTTGTTCCTTGGGCTCTCCCTCGTCCATGGGGATTTCCCCTTGGTCCTCCTCGGCCGTGGGAACCTCTCTTTCCTCCGTTGTTGGCCCCCTCGCCCTAGTTTCTTCTTCCATGGGCCTTGGCACCTCCTCTCGTTCTATTCGGCGGTGGAGGCGTCGGATGGCCTTCTTCTTCCCTCTCTCCCTCTTCTTCAGTGGCGGTGGAGGCTCGTCGCCGGCCATTTCGTCGGTGGTCGTGAGTGGTCGCCGATGGTCTTCTCGGGTTGGGGTGTGTGGGCGTTTGAGGGCGATTGAGTGTTGAATGCTTGAATGAGGCCATGGGCTATTCGGTTTGTTTTTTTTGAACGCTCAGGAAATGTGACGGTCTGTCGTCTGACCGTTACACTCTCTGACGCGTACTATTCGGACCGTTACATGAATTTGAACTGTTTCATTAGAGAATGTGAACCGCTTAGTTTATGACGATTTTTCCATGGCCGTTACTTTATGTGACGCCCTCTAAGTAGACCGTTACAAACTTGCAAGTTTCTTGATGAATGAAATAGTCTATTTGATGTTTAAATGATTACATTTTCTGCCATGGCACATATTATTAATGCTTCTAACATGTACAAATGGTTATGCCTTGATTTATACTCATATCAATTATTGGCTAACCTCTTTCTTGTGAATGAAGTTATGAATAATAACACGCTTTGCCGTTCGTCAGGCAGGTAAGTCAGGTATTGTATCTCTTTCCCTTAATCCATTAATGCATTACTATATGTTATCTATGATATATTATCTCGAGAACCGGCTGGTCATTCGTGTGTTCTAGGATCTGATGTTCCCCTTAAACAAAAATGATGATGATCTAAGTTCACATGTTTAATCGTTGGATAGGCCGTTATGTTGGAAAATTTTGGGGACGATGGTTCTATCTTGCATGCCGTGGTTGCAGATGGTGTCCTGACCCTGGTTTCTCCAGCTTAGCAATATTATTCTCGAGTATCTTGATATTTTATCTTTCTTTACATTCGTTTTAAAGATTTCTTTTTCTTTAGCCCAGCATGCATCATACGCATCTTTTGAGCATTCATGTGCTTCATATGTTCAAGGTATCTCGATGTTGGTGAATAGCTATATTCTTGAGCTCGAATGAGGAGAATTATTCCACTCTGAATTAGAAGGTTTCCTTTGATCTCGTCGCTCGATTTAGTTGGCTGAAGATTCCAATCTGGAGTTTAGTCAGTTCTCTTTCCTTTCCGTTGCCTCCGGCAGCTAGCCGTGTTTCCTTTCCTTAGTTGTTAGTTCCTCCAGACATGCGTCCTTTGGTTGACTTTTTCCTTGTGATCAGTTCGAAGTTTTCCAGAAAGTTCCTATCACTTGTTGGTAAAGAACGGGTGTCGTTTACCTTAACGCCCCCTTTTTCGCTTCACTCCGCTTCATTTCCGCTTCATCTCCATGTTCCATTTCATTTCCGCTTCACCTCCACTCGCTCCCCTGCAAAGAGGGCGTTAAGGAGGGGCATATGTTGACACCCGTTTTATGACCAATAAGTTGGGTCATCTCCTTGTTTATCCATATGATGCTCCAAGTTGTTCACTCTTCATTGAGTTTCCTTCGTCGGTTTGAAGCCTGTTTCTTGGGTCTTCTCTCCTTGGTTGAGTGTGGTTCCTTGTGGCTTTTTATTCGATGAGCTTAGCAAGCTCTTAGAAATTTTGATCCTCATTGTTTCTAACGGTCTGCACATGGGGCGTTACTTTCTTATAACGCATGATCCCTGGGCCGTTACATCTTGAAGAGTCCTAAAGTTTGAGGCCTTTGTTCTAAAGATTATCCTCTTGCTTATCCGTTGAATCTAATGGTCTATCGTGCAGCCGTTATTTATTCCAATGCGTCCAGTCTTGGCCGTTACTTTCCTTCAAGAGTCCAACTGGTTTGATCTTCTTCCTGTTGATCTTATCTCTTTTGAGATAAGGTTGAATGTAACGGACTTTCCTTGGCGTGTTATTTTCATGTGGCGGTCTGTCGACCAGCCGTTACATCCAACAGAGAGTCCTGGCAGTTCAGGCCTTTTCTATGCTACTCCGTGGTCGAGATAAGAGTTTGAGTTGTTGATTTCTCTTCCAAATCTGATCCTCAGAACCTTATGTTTGTTTCTATGGACTCTTGGTGATATTATCTTCAAGGATTTGCTAAGAGTTATCCTTTTATCTTGCTGGATTATCCTCTGCTCGACCGGAGAGTTTGAGGGTCTATAAATAGCACCCTTAACTTCATGGCCCAAAGGAGGAAGATCTGGAGTTCGCATCAAAGTGCTGCCGCATTCTGGAGTCACATCTGACCAAGGAGAATTGTCTTTTACGTTCATCTGCTTCGCGGTGAAGGGAGTATTCGTTCCATTGGTTTTCAAAGTTCATCATTACATATTGTGTTCTTCCTCATCTCCTTTTCATCAAAAGCATTGTCCCTTTTCTTTTTTCCACGTTCTCCCTGGTTTTTCATCATCTAAACATCCTTCTATCTTTTTAAAACGCCCAGAGGGGTTAAAAAACCAAAACCTCCCCGGTACTTTCCTTTCCTTTTGCATGTTATTGAGTTTATTGAAGAATTGATGCTATATTTTTTAAAGGGCTAATTTGGGTCTGTTTTCTTGTGTTTTCACGTTCTTTGGCAGGTTTACAGGTTCACCATACGAGGCCCAAGTCTTCTGGCCAGCTGGAAGAGTTGGAGTTAAAAGAATTCACAAGCTATTACTACAGGTTATTTGACGGTCTTGTTCAGGCGCGTCAGATTCATATAGCGGTTCATCGAGAGACCGTCACTTCCCAGTGACGCGTGGGCTTTCGGCCGTTACATTCCGTTGATCTGCAGATTTCCCTGATTTTCTCTCTCCCGTGGGCGGGTGCTTCATCCACCTATTTCCAAGGTATTTTCAGGTCTTTGACTTGTTTTTACTTTGGTGATGATCATGTTCTTTCTTGGTATTGGGCATTAGTTTTCTCTCCATCTCATATCTCTTATCCTCTTTCCTTGCTCCACCCTTGCGGTGTGTTTTTATTTGCTTTTGCTCCACGCCCCGGCGTGAGTTTTTCTTTATTTCCTTAGTTCAGTTTGATGATTGAGACAGCATGCCCATGCTAGAGCTTGTTCTGGTTGCCTAGGTTCATGGTTCGCATGTCCTTGGGTTGAATGAGATCTTTGATTTTTGCCTATCATCTTTATTGCACATAAAATAAAAAGAAGAAGAGAAGCAAAACAAATCAACACCGAGACTCATTGTCGATTTCTCAACCGCGCAGATCCATGTGTTTTCCTCGCTTAGGGATGTCCGCGAGCTAGAGTCCCAGGTTCGCGTCCCGTCTCGCATCAAATTGGTATCAGAGCTAAGTCGAGTCTAGGGTAGTCGGTCAGTCGGTCCAAGGTGTCACATTGCATTCCTCAACCTAGTATATCAAAAGGTGTTCCCGGAACGATAGGTTATGCCTATTGGGAATGTTGCACACTTGCGTGAGTTCTATCTTCAGATCATACCTTCGCCACGTACCGGATACTGGTTGAGTCTAGGTTCGTAGTCGAGTTGGCATTCCAACTTTGCATTGTCATTTTAGGGTCGTGTCTAGTCGGTTTGTCTTGCACAAAGTGTCGGCATGGCCATCCTATAGCTCCCCCGTGTCCCATGGATCCCCAAAAGCCCACGTCATATGAATGGTGGCGACACACCCAAGGATGGGGAATCCAACCCCACCACCTCCGAAGGCCCGAAGCCCCAGACTTCTATGGCTCCAAAGTCCCGAGCGACTACCTAGAGTGGGAAGCTGCTATGGACAAATACTTTGAGTGTTACATTATGTCCGATGCCATGCAAGTCAACTTTGCCACAAGGTGACTTTTTTATGAAGCCGCCGAAAAATGGAGGGACATAGAATACTTGAGGGAAATTAGGAGGCAATGGCCTATCGAGTCGTGGCGAGAGATGAAGGGCGAGCTTAGAAAGATCTACCTGCCCCGCCCAGTCACCTCCACCATGCCCCACCCAGTCACCTCCCACCGGGATTGTCATAGTCGGAAGCAAAGAGCCCCGCATGTCGATGAGCCTAAACCCAAGACTAGGCCGAGAGACCATGAGCGAGTCCACCACGATGCCCCTACTCCAACCCCCACCGTTGCCGAACTCTTCAAAATTATGTCGGATCGGTTGGATAGGATGTGTACTCAAATTGACGGACTCCTACCCGAGCCTCCCAACCTGGTGCCACCCCAAGGACCTCTCCCCCTCAGGGAGGACATTCCTTCCCCACCTATGAGAGCTCCATTGCCACCACCCTCACCTTCCGATCTTTATTTGGAGCCACCTCAGCCAGAGCCACCCATGTTTCTAACGGGAAATCTATTCATCACCGAGCCACTACTTAGTTGGCTCAAGATAGGCTTGGTCCCTGGACCGCCTTGCTACCCATCCATGGACCCCACACTACCATTAGTGCCAGTCAACTCATTCCATACCACATTCCGGTCTTGTCACCATGTTGATACATTGGATGACCTTCTTAAGGGATTAGACTGGCAATGGGAGTGGACGAACATGTTGGCCCCAGGCTTCGACCAACTCAATAGTCGTAGCTTCACACATCCGGCATTGGGGTCCATTACCTCCGTGTGCACCGTGGGTCATGTCACCAAGGAGATCCTTTTGCTCCTCCCCATTCCTGATGAGCCTAATTTCATTACACTTATCCCGAGGGAGGAACCATATTTTCTACATATGACCGTCATCCCACCTATTACAATGGATGAAGGTGATTATTTACACCTTCAAGAACTTCAAACTTGGGACCGTGTCATGAGAGAACCCATCTCGAGGGGTCACACATTCTTTGATCCCTTCGACCCCTTCCCTAGTGTGGCCCTAGACCCACCATATCTACGCCACTTCTACAGGGAAGTTCACTATCACACCACTATCCCACCGGCCAGTCCGCCTACACTCCGCAAGGAGCCCGTTCATAGGGGTACTGAAGACGGTGCATTCAACCCTCTTGGCCCACCCAAACCTCCCAAATTCAAAGGTCTGTCTGTGCAGGAGTGGTGCACTTTGGGATATCTAGGAGTCCATGATTCTACCGACATTTGGTTGCGTCTTGTGTATGCATGGCACACATTCCGATGTCCTGATCTACCATTGCATATGTATGGGTCGGTCTAACAGTAGGTTTGTTTAGGGTCTTGTGTAAGTCTGTGTTTTTTCTTTATTTGTTCAGAGTCTATGCATACATGTGTCGAGCATATTAGGAGTCGTATAGTCGGTCTCATGTCAGCTCGCGATGTCAGTCCCTTTCGAGTGCGAGGCAAGTCGGGTCTAATGCGTACGTTGTAGACTTGCCGAAATTTGGGATCAGCTCCGCCACAATGTCTTGGATGATCTAGTCATATAAAGGGACCCAACGGTGATTCCTAGTGAGTCATTGAGCCGTCTCCTTCCTTTGAGAGTGACCCCACCCCGGAGTGTCCACCACTAGCCTCATTCCCACAGCAGCATGTGCATATCGAATATATACGGGATGAGCAGGTGATGATTACTTGGAGTGGAGCGTACTCCATGCTACCTGGTACAGTGACAGATCCACAGGAGCCACACGAGTAGCCGCACCCCTTACTCGACGGGGTCGAGTTCTTCCCACCCGGAGAGAATTGATGAGAATCAATACCGGGCACTAACATTTGGTTTTGCATTTGTGTCCTTTTGTTTGCATTTATATCTTTGGTTAATTGGTTTACAATTATAAGGCATTATAAGCCAATTTGTTAGTCTTTAGGAATCTTTGGGTTTTTATGTAAAATGCCAGTAGGTCCAACAGAGTCCCCCACCCTCTTTCTCAATGGTCCACCTAGGATCATGGGCCATGTGGGAATGGTTCAAAGTCCAAGATTGGACTTGGACCAAGGAGACAAGATGGAAAAAAAATCCAATTTTACTTCCCATTTTCAAAGGGGCTCCCCCCTTTAATATTGTTTATTCATGTTGTATTTTTTTTTTATTTTGGTCATTTGACCACATGGGGGATTAATTATCCCATCCCTTATTTGCCCCTCCCTAACCCTAGATCTGAGGGTAGTTTAGGTCTTTTGTACATTTCTATATAATCCATGTATTTTCCATTTTGTGAGAATTAATGAAGAAGAAAATCAAGAATTATTCTTGGCCCAAGGGCGCCCCTCTTTCCCTCTCCCTCTTGCAGCTGGATTGCTGTGGTTTCTAGGGTGGATTCCCTACAAAACATGGTGAATTCCAAGTGGTATCTCTTCCCTGGAGTGTGAAGCTCCACTGCCGCCGCCATCGAGCCGCCATCGCACCACCGTCGCCGTCTCGTCGGAGTTCTGTCCAACTCTGGACAGCAAGCTGAGGTTAAAATTTTATCTCCTAATCAGGAGATCTGTTCGACCCCAAATTTTTAGGGTTTGTTCTTCCTGTCATCCCCCATCCCCAGTTCAAATTTCGTGTCATTTCGGCTTCGTTTAGTATTTTTCCCGTAATTAAGTTTTCCCCCAGCAATCTGCCAATTTACAGATCTGCGGGATGGTGTGTTGTTGTTGTATTTTTTCAACCCCTTTAGTCTTCTTTAAAAATTCCCAAAAAAGTCATACGTGTTCCTCACATCCCCCTCTTCCTCCCATAATTTTATCAGAGTCTAGATCTACCAGTCCCCTATTGGTCAAAATTTATTTTCAGGCAGATCCTATTCTGTCCTGACTGTCTGTAATTTCGGGCCAGAAATAAATACAACTCATAGAGTTTTTCATTTCCAATCCGTTTACTGGATGGATCTGAAAATAATTTTTGTTGTAGCCCTTCGAGTCTAGTTTCCAACGGTACCAATTTTGCCTCGATCTGATGTCAGATCTGGGTGCAACAATTATTTTCGTGAAGGCGCGCAGATCAGATCCAAGTCAAGCCACCAGAAGTAGTCCGGAAATTAATTCCTCGAAAAATACACCGGCTCAGATTCAGCCGCCGCCGACTTTGGGGATCAAAGAGGAGTGCTCCACCGGCGTCCCAGCCAATGGCCGCTGCCAGAAGGTGATCAGAAGCCGCCGTCCCAGCAGTCAAGTTCACTTGATGTCCAGCAGGCCTGAACTGAGTTGCTGAACTGAGTTGAAATAGTACCGAGTCAGACCAGCAGCCCGCCTCCGGTCTGAGAGCCCTTCCGGCTTGCTGTCCGTCAACTCGAGACCGCTACTCCAGAGTCCCATTGTAGCCCTTTACCTCTCTGCGTGGAGTGGGCAATTAAATTCACTACTGTAATTATTTATTTACTCTGTACCGGGAGTACGAGTTTCGGCCGGGGTCGTCTTCCCCACGCCCGGAGTGTGGAGGTATCATTTTTGCTCCCCTCTTTGGCATTTACTTTACTCGTATATACTTTTATATGCCGCTTCTAGAGTGATAGGAAATTAGATCGATATATATTTTATCACCACTGCGAGACTGAGTGCGTGGAACCCGTCCCGTGACTCGATCCGAGCACGCAGAAAAGCCGATACCCGAGACTATTTGCCGGTTTCTCAACCGCGCAGATCCACGCGTTTTCCTCGCTTAGGGACGTCCGCGAGCTAGAGTCCCAGGTTCACGTCCCGTCCCGCATCAAAGATGAGTCGGCGGCCCCCTTTGCGCTCAGAGAATCGGCGGGGGAGAGATGGCATGGGCCGTTGATTCGGTGCCATGCCCCTCTCCCTACCGGATCACAGGCGCCCCCACTTGCCTATAAAAAGGCCATTTCTGGCCTCTAAGAGGGAGAGGAGAAAGAGGCAATCAGAAAAATCCCAAAAAAAGTAGAGAGCTCCCTGAGGGTCTGAGAGGCTCCCCGTCCCCCAGCCCCAGCTTCCTTCCAGAAATCTCCAGAGTTCGTGCAGGAGAATCGGGTCGTCTGTTCTTGACTATCTTGTTGTATAGGTGGGTTTCCACCGAAAGTGCCCTCGTCGGGCTATAGTCCCCCTTCCCCATTTCTCTATAAATAATTGTATTGTGATTATATGTTGGTTTTTCTAAATAGAATAAGAAGTTTGGATGAGTTTATGATACGAGATGCTCAACTGAATATGTGTTTAATGCTTCTCCCTCTCTACCCCCACAGCCCCCTTATGCCCATAAGGGCTATAGTGAGTCCCAATTAGGGAGAATACAGGGATCTGGGTATGTTTTTCGAGACGAGTCTCCGTGTGCATTTCTCCGATCTCTCCTTTTTTTTCACTGCTTGATGCTTGTTGGATGAAGTGGGGATAAACCCCAAACTGAGTAAATTGCCCCTTCCTCGGGGCTACAGATGTGTTATCGATTCTATCTTTTTCAATTTTTGTCTCCTTCTACGCGAACCGGTGCATTCATCAACTCCCGAATTGCTCCCATTGTCTCTTCGCATCTGCCAAATTTCACCGATAATTTGCCTCCTTAATTGGGGCCAGAGGTTTGCGGTTCCTCAAGCATGATCTTTGGTTACCCAGGTAGGTGAGGGATATGCAATACAGGAGCGACCCTATTGTCCGTCTAAAATAGGGTTATGGGTACGCCATTGTTTCATGAGTTTCTGCATCAATTCACTATTCATAAGTGTCAGTTGTCCTCTGCGTGCTCGCACGAAGCTTCTAGGTTCCATGGGGCACCCTGATTGACCAGGGATGGTCCTTTCCTAGCCCTAAAATCATTTAGAGTGATCAAAGAGGATTAACCCGGCGGTAGTAAGCACCGTCGGATCAGCTCTAGCTGATCCGGCGTGCTGCGCACCTGCCGGATCACAACCCCACCAACCTTATGCCCGCCGGATCACTATCCCTTCTCTATACCTCAATGGCCGCCGGACAAGGGGTCTACCCCATCACCTTAGCCGCCGGATAAAGGGGAATTTCCCCATTGAGAAGAGCCGCCTGATCAAGAGGGATCCCCCCATTTGCCAAGGCCACTGAATTAAGGGGGTTGCCCCCATCGTGAGGGCCACCAGATAAGGGGTTTTCCCATGTGAAGGCTGTTGTATCATGTCACGCCCTGAGATATGCAGTGAAATTAAGTCGGGAACGTGAACAACCGGTAATACGCCTCAAGCTAGCAAGATAATCAGAGCGCTAATCATTCACACATAAGAAGAGTGAACACAATGTAATGTACTCAAAATTCTAATTTTTATTGAATCATAATAATCAAGGTTTACCGACAACATGACCCTTTAAACTCTAGACTCAAGAAAAGGGAAAAATTACATAACATGATCAACTTCACCGCCTATTACAGTGAAGGCATCTAATTACAATATGACTCTTAAACTATCTAAGGCTTCTCTTGATCTTCACTCGCTCTCGCCCTCGGATCCGTCACTTGGGTAATCTGAATCCGATCCACTAGAGTTTCCTGAAAAGATTAGGAAAGTAGGGAATGAGCACACTTGCCCAGTAGGTATCTTCGTATCAACATGAAGGCAAGTTTAAGTAATTATCATTTTATCTCATGAAAGGCAATAATGTAAAATGCGATAAAACATGTGATACAACCAAAGTAACATTAATAACAAGGTATGAACAAGACATGTGAACATGATCAAGCAAGATTGGAATAAAGATATAAGTTTGGTCTTTCATGTAACAAGAATGTACTAGAGTCTAACGAGAATGCACTTTTCATAACCATAAAAGCTATGTTCTAGAAAGTCGTGTAACAAGAATGAAATAATAAAATTTTGTGAGAATTCATGGATTTCACCTGTTTATAAAAAAAGAACTCTCGGCGCAATGTGACGCTAGTGTTCATCATACCCCATGATTTTCAATATGTTTTCGGCCATTCGCCAAGGGGACTAGCGTGGAGCCCTTGGACACTGTCCGTGCCCACCCTTGCATCTTCAAGTTATAAATCAAGTTACTTCAACGAAAAATATAAATATAGGCCAATAATGTAAAGCTCAAACAATATTTCATGACAACAATATCAAGGTAAGAACGCACCAATTATGAACATGTGAGTTAAAGGATGAATTATTGACAAGGTCATGCTACGGGAGGAATCCGGCAGCATAACGGTACATTTTCATAGTTCAATATTTCATTAATATATTTATGAAGAAGGTGTTGAGTTCCAGATAATCAAAGGATCATCTAAGAATAGAATAGACACAACCCTTGGGTCAAAAACCCCAGGTTGGGCACAAGACAACAGAAGATGGTCATTAGGAGATCGCCTTTATGATAAGACGGTCTTGTGAGGACCGCAGTCTGGCTGCGTCAACTCCAAAAGATGAGATGGGTCGACTCAAGCAAGTTGAACCTGAAGATGGTCATGGCCTGGCCGCAACCTGAAGGTGGCGGTCATGAGATGGCCGCAATCAAGATAGAGCGCAGAAATTGCAGAAAACTCAAGTGCTATCTAGACTATTGGGTTTTAAGGGTACAACCAGCTCGCCGTCCTAGTGGGAATCCCAGGCTTGCGGAGACTTACAGAGGCCTTGAAACATGATCACCTAGTCTGGTAGAAGGAATATCCGACGGAGAGGATCACAAGTCCAAGAAGTGTTCCTATCAAGTGCATGTGTAACTAATAGCAACGTACTGAAATACGCGCTATATGTAACTTATAAAATAGAAAATGGATGAGAATGGAACGTGCCAAAACATAGATCAAAGTGCAATCAAATGATGGAAATTTCTTTTAAGTACAAAACTATAGTGTTTTGGCATGAAACTAATATACATGGGAAATAAGTTTTAACACATGTTAACACTATATGAAATTGAACTTAAAACATGCAGTATGAAATGCGCCATGATCGGGGGGTATAATAACTAGACTAAGGCATGCATAGCAATAGATGTATAAGGGAAATAAACAACGTTTAACCTGGTTACAGAAACCAAGTAGCGGTCCAGAAAGGGCCGCTTCTTGTAAGTAGTAGTCTGTCGGGGGCCACTATCTGATGATAGCGGTCTCTGTAAGACTGTTTTATGTCTGCTACAGACAGAAATAGAAACTGATGTACATGGCCTAATCTAGGATAATCAATGCATGAAAACTATAAGGAATAGCAGGATAAAACATGCTAACAGGTGTGAGAAAAAGAATTTATAGGAATAGGCATGGATTAAGCAAGATTCTTAGCTTTTAATTAAGAGGTGCAGGGCTAGCATACAATGAAAAACATGATTGCGCAGTCATGGAAAAACATGAAATTCTCAACGTAGAAAGCATGAAATTAAGCAAGATTAGAAGGCTTTTAATCCTAACTTGATGTTTAAGCCATTCATGAGATAACCTATCTTTGGGGATGCTCCGAATCAGAGAATTTGTCACCGGAAGTACGCTCCCATTCCTGCGCGTCCTGCACATCCTGCGTGGAACCAGCAACTTCCCGACCTTCTGACTCCTTAACCTCTCGACCTTAATTCATGAGATTTAGAGGGTGATTAGAAGACATAAAGGGGAACAATTAACTCTAAAGGCTGGAAATGAAATTACCTCTGCTAAGGTCCCTAAACCTTGGGTCTTTGCCGGACGGACATGCTTGTGCCTGTGCGTTCTACAGAGAAACAACTATTTGCAGATCCTCTAACTCCTTAACGGCTTGATCTCCTAACATGAAATTTTTGGAGGGGAGTTAGATAATACTAAAATGAATAAAAAGTTCTAAAATACTGACATAAAATAACAACATCTTACCGTCGAACCATGCGAGGCAAAACGAGGGTTCGCGTAGGTCGATTCTGGGCCCTATTTATAGGGAATGACCTAGGGCTGAGGGATTAGATCAAATTAGAGTCCTAATTTAGAGTAGAATTGATTCCCAAGAGTCCTATACATGTTCCCAAGTTGGATCGCATCGATCCATGGCTATTGGGATGGTAAAAATCTCATTTTTCCACGCTTCTATAGACCTCGTTTTTGGAAGCAGGTAGCGGTCACCGCGGGACCGCCTTCACCAGGTGGTGGTCTTGCGATAGACCGCCACTTGTCTAGGCGCAGGAATTTGAATTTTGGTTAAATTCCACTTCTATTTATCCCCTATTTATCCAATTAAATTAGGAAATTATCATAATTATGTTTCTAAAAGTGGGCTTGGGCTTAAAAGCCTTAGAATTGGGTCTATGGGCCTACTTTAAGTGGGCTTAACCCCTTTGGGTAATATAAGGCCTTCAATTTAATTTAATTAACCCATAATTCATTTTATAACCCTTTTAACCTTTTAAATATTTAGTAATATTTATTTAATTCCTAGAAAATTCTAGAAAAAATCTAGTAATTACCAGGGTTGTTACATATCATCTCTCAATTCCCTCGTTCCTTCAGGTTTCAGCTTTGGTTTGTCCGATCCCAATTCCGATAGGGGTTTCCTGAGTCATCACAGCATGATCCTTGATCGACAAGAGGGATAGGAGTGGAATGATTGCATTCCGCTCATTTCCAGTTACGATCCAGCCGTGGGCCATGGATGAACATTATATCCCATATCTTTTGTCTGTGCATATCACTGATTCATTGGTGTATGCATCGGCTCTTATCCCGTTTGTTTCTATATCTTCCGATTTTCTCGACCACCCCACATGTCACGGGGGGCTCACCCTTTATTCGGCGTGATCTTCAGTGACCCCAACAGGGGAACAGTACATCATCATTCCTTCGAGGGCTCCTTGTCCACGACCACTCATGTCAAATCACAGATAAAGGCTGATCTCCCCCCCCCCCCCGAATGAACATGAACCGCCTATGTGACGCCCCGAGCTTTTATGATAGCGGAAGACTCGCTCGAGAAATGTGAACAGCCGGCATGGTAAGCCTCTTACAAGTAAGAATAATCAGAGCACAAGGCAATCACACACATAAAGGCAATTGCACAATATTTTAATCAAAACTCCAACTTATTTCATTGATAATCAATATTCAAATACAATCACGTTCTTTCAATCTATCAGACTCAAAAATATGAAAATTATATAGACTCAATCTAAACAATGTAGACTCCCTACGTCTTCACTCTCAACTTGATATGACTTTCATTCGCTCTCGGACCCGCTACTTGTATAACCCGAATCCGAATTCGAACCACTTTCATTTCCTGAAAAAAGATTGAAAATAGGTAATGAGCACACTTGCCTAGTAGGTATCTTCGCATCAACACGAAGGCATGATTAAAGTAATTAACGTATTTGCTCTAGAGAAATAAGGTAAAATCATGCGAATGCGATCAATCATGCGATTAAACCAAAGTAACAAAGATGATCGTTAAGATGCAATGAGAGCAAGTATGAACTAGAAAGAATGTTATAAGAACATGTTATTGGCCTTTCATGAACAAGAATGTATCGAGAATGTACTAGCAGGCCACATAATCATCACTCCAATATCTTTTACTTATGAGCAAGTACTTCGTGAATTTATGTGGAATATCAAGAAAGTCATGTACAAGTATCAATCATGATGTATCGTGGATTTTTACTTATTTATAGAGAAAGTACTCCCAGCATAATGCGACGCCAGTAGCATCATACCCCATAGTTTATAATAGTATATTTCTGACAATCAGCCGAGGGGACTAGCATAGAGCCCTTGAACACAATCAGTGCTCGATCGCATCTTCAAGTATAAATCAAGCTATTTCCACGCATGTAACAATAAAGTATGGCCAAGAATGTAATAAGTTCATGATAACACTATTCAATGAATGAACGCTTCAATTTTAAGAATGCGAGAGTCAAGAATGACTTAAACAAGGTTATGCTTATGGAAATAAATCGGCAGCATAAGGATCCATTTCATAACTTTCATTCATTATATTAAGTTTCTTGATCAATATGATAAGTCCTAGACCATTATTAAGCCATCTAGAACCTTGGAAAATCAACCATTGGGTCAAACCTTGGGTTAACATACTTAAGCTTTGTGACGGTCTTGTACTGGGCTGTTACATAACGTGACGCTCCAGTGTTGGGCCGTTACATTAGTCTGAATCCAGAAATAATAAAATAGACTCAGTGAAATGTGACGGTCGTATATTGGGCCGTTAGATGCTCCTGACGGTCCAGTATAGATCCGTTACATTACCAGAACCAGAAACATCGACAGTGTAATCTACTAAATGGGCTTTAATGGTACAACCAACTCGGCGTCTTAGTGGGAATCCCAGGCTCGCGGAGAATTACGGAGGCCTTGCAACAAGATTTCCTAGTCCATTGGAAGGAATATCCAATAGAGAGGTCCTCATGTCCAAGAATAATGTTCCTATAGTGCAAAGTGAACTAATGGACAACATACCGGAATATGCGCCATGTACGTAAAGAAATGACTCTATTGATAGAGAGGATGTGTAACAATAGGAAATCATGATAAAACTCCATCAATACATCTTTGGAAAATCATGATTTAGATACAAAACTATAGAATTTTGGCACATGAAATTAACATAACTTAAATTAACTTAAGATACCTAAACTAGTTAATTTCTATCATGAATCAGTAAATAATCCTAAGGACATGAAATCAGGTCAAAACTTAGATAACTAGGCTTATTTATAAGTTAAATTAACTAGTTTCCCATTCTGTCTACAGTTACCCTGAGTGTCTAGAATGGGTGCGTCACAGTGACTGTGACGGTTTATCGTGAGGCCGTTACAGTAATGTAACGCTCCATCGATGGTGCGTCAGAGACAACAGAGAACTTCAAACACCAAAGAAGGTGTGACGGCTTATCGTAAGGCCGTTATATCATTGTGACGGTCTTACCTTGATGCGTCAGATCGTCTGCTGGCAGAAAAGATATAAAAATCTAAGGTCTCAACTTACATCATGTCTGGAAATTATACCACATGATAGAATGAAGGCTAGGCTACTAGTATGCATAGACTTTCAGTGAATTTGATAAGAGAGTTCCTTTCCAACTTAGTTAGGGTTAAGGGTATTCATGTATGCATGACCTACTAAAACATGAAATTCATGATCTATGATGTATGAAATCAATCAAAACCAGAGGGCGTTTATCCCTAACAAGATGTTTTTATCAATCATGAGATAACCTACCTCTTAATTAGGCTTTAAGCTTCTAATTTGAGTCTGAAAATCGAGCCCTAGCTCTCCTTTTCCAGCGATTTTTCAGCAACTTCCTACTGCTCTATCTCTCCAACCTCTTGTCCTAAAGATGTGGAATTTTGAGGGTAAGAAGATGAAACTAAGGTGATCAAAAAGTTTTAAAGGATTGAGCTCTAATTACCTCGTTTAGATGCCCTAATATTTTGATCTTCAGTGGTCTTGCGTTCAGTTTCCTAGGTAATTATGGTCGAACCAGCAACTTTGGAAGCTTCAATCTCCTTGGTTGCTTGCTCTCCTAACATGAAATTTGGAGAACTATTAGTCTAAAGTATACTAAACAAAATCTTATAAAGGACTTACCTGAAATTATGACTCCTTACCTTGATTCTTCACGAGCCAAAAGTAAGGGTCGCTCAGTTCAGAACTAGGTCCTATTTATAAGGTTTTAACTAGGGTTTGAAGATTAGATCGATTCTAGAGTCCTTAATTTACCAGAACCTGATCCCTAAGAGTCCTTAGTAATGTTATAAGTTCTCCTAAGTCGATCTCCTGTAGATAGGATCCCAAAGATCCAATCTTTTTGCTCGTTCTTTCATTCACGGAATTGACAGAGTGTAACGCATCAAGACTGGCGCGTTACATGACTGTGGCAGTCGCACGATAGACCGCTACATACAACGTGCACAGAATTCAACATAAATCAAACTCTTTTGTTAATTATCCATATTATTATCCATAAAAATAGTTTTTATCCTTAAAATACGTAAATAGGCTAAATAACCTTCTAGAATATGGGCCAAACTTAATGGGCTTGGTCCTTAAACCTTTTGGATTTTATTTAAATAGGCTAGATTAATTATTTGACACAATTGGGCCTTATAATGACTTATTAATCTAATAATCTATTTATAAATCTATTTAGTCTTTATAAATTCCTAATAAATTTAAGAAAATTCTATAAATAATCCAGAAATTATTACATAAATTCTGGGGCACTACACCCTCCCCCACTTAGAAGAATTTGATCCCCAAATTCAATACATGGATTATGGAGAGTGTACTTATAGTTTAAAATAATTCTGGGAATCTTTTCTGCATGGCTACTTCGGTTTCCCATGTTACTTCATATGGTCATGTTTTCTTCCATTGAATCTTGACCATAGGAATAACTTTATTTCTTAGTTGACGCACTTCCCGTTCCAGAATCTTTATTGGCGTTTGCTCGTACGTCATATCCTTCTGAATCTCCAGATTGTCATAAGTGATAATATGGTCAGGATCATATACATATTTCTTCAGCATAGAGACGTGAAATACGTCATGAACTCCTGCTAATTGTGGAGGTAAAGCCGGTCTATAAGCCACTTCACCGACCCTTTCAAGAATTTCAAACGGGCCAATGAACCTTGGAGTTAGTTTGCCCTTAATGCCAAATCTCCGAATACTATGACCTGGAGAAACCTTGAGATACACATGGTCTCCTACTTGAAATTTCAAGTCGCGTCTTCAATTATCAGCATAAGATTTCTGCCTATCTTGTGCCATCTTTATTCTCTCTTGAATAAGCTTGATCTTCTCTGTAGAATCTCTGATAATATCGGGGCCTAGGAATTGTCTTTCCCCTATTTCACTCCAACATATTGGTGATCGATAACTTTTTTCATATAGAGCTTCAAAAGATGCCATTTGTATGCTGGCCTGATAACTGTTGTTATATGCAAATTCTACTAGAGGCAAGTGATCATGTCAACTACCTCCAAAATCAATAACACAAGTCCTGAGCATGTCTTCTACCACTTGATTCGTTATTTCCGTCTGACCATCAGTTTGTGGATGAAAGGCTGTGCTGAAATTCAATCTAGTCCCTAGTGACTGTTGTAGACCCTTCCAAAACTGTGATGTGAATCGAGGATCTCTATCAGATATAATAGTGACTGGGACACCATGTAATTTAACAATTTCTCTTATGTATAATGTTGCCAGGATATCCACAGACCATTGACTTTTGATTGGTATGAAATGTGTAGATTTAGTTACTCGGTCTATGATTACCCATATACCATCGTGTCCACCTCTTGTCTTAGGTAACCTTATAATGAAATCCATCCCTATACTCTCCCACTTTCATTCGTAAATATTCAAGGGATGAAGTTTACCTGCGGGTCTAAAATGCTCTGTCTTTACTTGTTGACAAGTGAGACAGCGAGACACGAAATCAACTATTTCCCTCTTCATGTTGGGCCACCAGAAATTTCTTTTGAGATCCTGATACATTTTTGTACTACCTAGGTGAATGGTATACTTGGATTTATGTGCTTCTTCTAGAATCAATTTCTTCGCATCCTCATGATCCGATACACATACTCGATCTTTAAATAGCAATCTTTCATCCTTAATAAAAAAATCCGGCCTTTGTTAACATTGGCCTTGATCTCGAATAATATATGATCATCATTTTGTAGTTTGACCAGATCTTCTATCAATGTAGGTTGAGCTTGAATATTAGCTAGGAAACAATCCTCCTTCCTGTCAATATCTAAGTTCAACTGAGCAAATTGAGGAATAAGATTAGTCATACTAATCATAAGACTTGATATCATACCCATTAGTTTTCTGCTTAGTGCATCCGCAACAGCATTAGCCTTGCCAGGATGATATTGAATAGAAAATTCAAAATCCTTGAGATATTCTAATCATCTTATCTGCCTCATATTTAGCTCTTTTTGAGAAAATAAGTATTTCAAACTTTTGTTGTCCGAGTAGACCGTAAACTTTTCTCCATAGAGATAATGACGCCAAATTTTCAAGATGAAAATGACAGCTGCTAATTCCAAATCATGTACAGGATAATTTTTGTAATGCCCTGGATCTTGCTGGATCTTTGTTGGATCTTTCGGATCTCTTTCGGATTGGTTTCGTTGAGTTTCGGTTCGCTTTTGTGGCTTCCGAGTTGAGTTTGACGAGCCGTGTGGGTTTTTCTCACGTACTAGTTACGGAACCCTACGGTGAGTTTATTTGTCAATTCTCGAACTCGTGAATGCTACAGCGTCGATGTACTCTTCGAGCCGGTCGTTTCGACTATTTTTGTGTATTTTTCTGAATTTGTGTATTTTCGGCGCATTTTTGGAATTTTCAGAAATTAGGAAAATTTCCTAATTTCTTTTCCTTTTTCTTTTCTTTTTCTCTTTCTTCCCTCATTCGGCCGCGACCGTTTCTCTCTCCCGTTCTCTCTCGTTTCTCCCCCTCTTTGGCCCCGGCTGCAGACGGAGGCGTAGGTGGGCGAGTTGGCGAGGACGTGGAGCTGGATTGGTGCGCGATGAGGCGAGGATCGGATCGATTCTGGCGCGATCCCGAACGGTGGATTCAAAGCCGGTGAAATTGGTTCGCGAGTGGTTTTCGGCGTGGTTTAGTCCCTTCGGGGCACGGTTTCTTCGGTGGAGGTAGGGTGACGGATCCTTGCTTCTTCACCTTCGTTTTCCCTGCCATTGCACGGCGTTCGGCTAGGAAACGAGTGTGTTTGGGCTTGTTTTGCCTAAACCGTGATTTTCGTGGTTTTTAGGGTCGGCCGGTAAACGGTGACCGTTTGCGGTTCAGTTAGTTTCTAAATGACCGCAGGGATGTTAGAATCCCATCCACGTTGATTTCGTGTGATTCGGTGTTCATTCGAGGCCGGTAGAAGCCCGGGAACCTCGGTGACCCACTTAGGGTGGATTTGTCTAAATCGCCCGGATCGAGCGTTTTTGGTGTTGCATGTGGGCATTTTGGCCCTTGAATGTTGTTATTCGGTGTTGCGGTGTGTTTCCCCTGCGTTTCGGCGTGAATGGGGCGTGGAACGGGCCGATCCGGCCATTCCTATGTTTTCCCGCCGTAACCGAAGTAGCGGTCATGCCAGCGACCGTTACTTGTCTTTAGCGGCCCTACGACTGACCGTCGTTTGGTCTGCATCGTTTTAGCGCTTTGGCTTCTAGGTGAGTGACGGCCCTAGAGTGGCGCGTCGCTTTCTTGTAACGCGCCTAGGTTAGTGCGTTACTTCGCCTTCGTCGTTTTATGTTGGGGTTGAGTCGGTTAGTCTAACGCGCTTGACCCAGTGCGTTAGATGGAAGTGGCGCGCCTTGCCCAGGCCGTTACTTGCCAGTTGACTGACGTTGACTCGTTGAGGCGGTGCCTCTAGCGGTCGTGCCCCTATGCGTTGTTTGAGTGTGACGTGCCCGCCCCTGGCCGTTACATTCTCTTTTGGTCGAGGTTGGGTTGACTGCACCGTTGGGTGTGACGGTGGGGACCCCGTGCGTCGTTTGTGAGTAACGCGCATGCCTCCGACCGTTGTTTGCTGTGGTGTTGGGTTGAGGGTGGCCATGCCGTCTGTGAGTAACGGATGGGCCCCTGCGCGTCATTTAGAATGTGACGGCCCTCTCCTGCCGCGTCGTTTGGTTGTAACGCGCCTAGCGTCGTGCGTTACTTCGCTTTGGTTTGGGTTTGCTGCACCGTTGAATGTGACGGTGGGTGCCCTGTGCGTCGTTTGCTTGTAACGCCCCTAGTCCCGTGCGTTACTTGGCTTTTGCGTGGTTTGTAGGTTATCAGGGTGGTGTGAGTGACGGCCTGGTGTCCGTCCGTCGTTTGGGAAATAACGGCCCGAACCTAGACCGTCGCTTGCTTGTAGCGGTCTAGAGCTGGTGCGTTACTTTCCTTGTGCCTTGGTTTTCCGCCCGATGATTCTGTGTGTCTTGGCTTGGCCTTGTGGTCTGCCCGTTGTCCCGTGGATGTCTCTTGACGTCCTATGAGAGTTAAGACTACGTTGTAAGGTAGCCAGGAGTCTTCTTGCTTGTGGTAGGGTTCCTTATCCTACCTTTGCATGTGCTTGTTTGGGTTTCGGTCAACCTGGTCTGACCCAGTGGTTGACATGTGACCTTGTTTGCGCGTGTCTTAGCGGTTCTGTCCTGCCTAAGACACTGCTTCTGGATGCTTCGAGGTATTGTTCTACCTCGGTTTGCGTGTCCAGGTGTGCTGAGGGTTCTTGATGTCTCCCTCAGGTCTCCGTGTGTCGTTTTCTGCGGAGCGTGGTTTCTTTGGCTTAGGATTAGACCGATTGGCGGCTTGTTCCGCTGTTGTGACGATCTTACCTTTGAGTCGTTTGGCTCAGGATCGTTACGTAGGAGGTCTAGTGCTTGTCCTGAGTTGTCGGCAGTGGTGATACTGTCACTTGGTGCCTCGAAGTGCGTGTTGAGGGGCGTGGTTGCCCGTTAGTACTTCGGCGCTTGTGTTTTGAGCTTCTGTGTCGTGTGAAGCCTCCACTTGTGTGACCTAAGGCCGAGAGGTGCCGACCCGCTAGCGGATGGCGGAGGGTTTTTCCCAGTGAGCGGTTTTTAGTTAGTTCCGCGGGCTCCTAGCCAACGGTAGCGTCCTGCCGAGGGAGAATACTAGCTAGAGGACCTGGCTTAGGCTATAGCCAGTGTGTGCACACGTGGTCAGGGGTTAGGACTTACGTCGACGGGCGTGACCCTGACTAGTTACTTGTTTTGCTGTTACTGTTTGGTTCAGCTGGTGTCTACATCTCTGCTGTTGTTACAGCAGTACTGTAGGTGAGACACTTGAGGTGCGGCGTCAGACGTCAGTGGACGCAGCTGGCTTTTAAGGGGGTGCTTCCGTCACGTGACGCGTAGCTTTCGGCGTGTTCCTGTACGTTGTGACCTTTGCGAGTTGCCCGTTCGTGGCCGTGCTCGGGGTCGGTGTTTTGTTGTCCGCACGGTGTTCTGATTGTGCGTGGGGCTTTGTGCACGACGTTCCCTGTCGTGTTTTGTCTGTTTCCCGGTGTCGGCGTTCGCCTTCGCCTTTGTTTGGGGCTGGTTGACAGACTGGTGTACCCTTCTGTGTGAGTTTAGGGTCATCCATCTGTTGCCTTTGTTTGGAGTAGTTTGGGATACCGAGGTTAGTTCGGTAGCCGCTTGTTTGGTGCGGGTTCTCACCCTCTCCTGCGTGTTCCCTACTCCTACTTCCCGTCTGTTCCTTTACAGCTTTGTAGTGTAGCTTTCCTGCTTTGCTACGTTGCTGTCCTTGCTACGTTTGTTGCTGCTTCCGTTGCTTCGCTTTGTGCGGTTTTCCAGTGGGGATCCGCGTGACCCCTACTGAGTTTCTGTTGAGACTCACCCCTGCTGCTTTTCAGGTGGGTTTCGCCGTCTGCCTCTGCTGTTCCTGGCGGAGTGCTCGCTTGCTGTTGTAGCTGCCAGCTGTACCTGCGGTCGGGCTTCTTCCGACTTCTGTGTACGTTTCTTCCTGTCGTACTGTACTGTGCTAGACTTGTTGTCTTTCCTTGGGCTAGACTCTGGTGTATAATTGAAAACTTGAATGTTTAATAAAAGGGTAATTTTATTTCTGCTACTTTAGCAATCCAATCTAATGAAATTTAATTGCTTACTGTTATATCTGCTGGCTTCAATGTATTTCCCACACAATCCTTTTTCCCTTCGGCGCTTTCCCGCGCTTGGGAGGCCTCGCGGGTCCCATGTGGTATCACGTGTATTCGGTATTTATACCGGGTGCACCGGGTATCCGGAATCCGGGTCGCTACAGGTGGTATCAGAGCAGTGTTCTGAGATGTTCGGAGTTCTTTTCTGAGCTATCAGATCATTGTCGTGTGAGATACATGGAAATCCAGATATACAGTTACCAGAGTCTTTAGGCCCAGTACAGTCTCTTGCTGGCGTAGGTGTTGCGATGGTTTATCGCGGTGCTTTTTGCGTGTGGTCTTGTACGTGCTTGGTTGGCACTGTGCGAGATGGTTTTGCTCTCGTCTAGATGAGACGATGTGCTTCGTTCGGTTTTGAAGTTGGTCTCGATCGTGGTGCACTTTGCAGTGTTTGTCGGTTGGCATGAACCTGCAGTGCCTCGTTCGAGCTATTTTCTGTATTTTGCTCAGGTGGCTTATGACTTTTAGCGTTGGTGTGATGGCCACGCACGTTCTTACGTTGCTTGGGTTGTCCCAGCTTGAGTTTGTGTAGCTCCTGATGCTTCGTTGTTTTGGTTGCTTCGATTGTCGTGTTGCCTCGATTGAGAAGTTGCTCGAGCGAGCCTTGGATTTTCCCTTCCTGGTGAGCTGTTGTTGTTGAGCTTGTTGCTTCTCATCCCTCTTTGGTGAAGCTTTCCGAGGTTTGCCTTGGAATTGCTGTCTTGGTTGTGCCCTTGTCCTGTGTCTGCTTAAGTGTAGACAGCTTTATTTTGAGTCTGATCTGCTCCTTGTTGTACGGTTGCTTAGCTTTGGACTCCATGATGGTGTTAAGAGCTGTTGTGTACCGTAGTTGTCGTGCTGTGTCTAACGGCCGATGTGTTGTGAAGGCTCATTTATCGTGTCAGGACGTGATGGTGAGCTGAGATTGATGCTTTCCTTGTGCTTTGCGCTGAAGCTGGTGCTCTTCTCTTGTTGCACTTAGGCTCTTTGTGATCGGTTGTTCGCCTGATCAGTGCTCGTGGCGTGTTAATTGCGATCTTTGTTGATTGCGATGACGCCTGGTGTGTGCTGAGATGCGATTATCGATGTTGTTCTGTTGCCTGTGCACGTTGTTGAGAGTACAGCTGGAGTGTGTGGGCTGGCTACCCATTTGTCGAGAGGTCTTGTTCCTTTCTCGATGTGGCTTTGTCTTGGCTTCTTGTGCCTTGACTTTGGTTGTTGCCGTGCCGTTGTTCGTGGTTTTCTTGTGTTGGCATCGGCATTGTGCGAGTGTTGGGGAATTTGTCGGCATCTTTGCGGATTGAGTACCCTCTACTCTGTATTTTCTTCTTGGGTGTTGTGCTCTTGAGGCGTGTTGCTAGTCCTTGAGTTGCGTTCCCCGAGATCATTGTTGTTGTTTTTCGTTGTTGTGGGTCTTTCTCTTGGTGAGCAGTCTGATGCGTGACCTGTCTCTTATGGTCGTGTGTTCAGCTGTTTTTGTGCCTTGTTGTGACCCTGCTTGCAGTTGTGTTCCGTGGTTCTGCGTGTTAAGTAGAGCCGGAATTCTGCAGGTGTTGCCGTTGTGTTGTTTTGGCGCTGTTTCTTTATGATTTTGTGTCTCTGCCTTGGACCATGGTCTTGTCAGTTGGCTTGCTGTGCTCTCTTTCCCTGGTGGAGTTAGCTTGCGACTTGATCAGATGTGATGTCTGAGTGAGTACTGACTTGATTGTGTTTCGGGTCCAGCAGTGTTGTTGTTGTCGTTGGTGTCCTGTGTGCCAGGTGTTCCCTGTTGCCTTTGGCACTGGAGCCGATGATGTTGCGAGCTGTCAGCTGTGGGGACTGCGTTCCTTGTGTAAGCTGCCGCTTGCCGTGTTGTCGTTGTGTTTCTCAGTTGTCTGTTGTTGTGGCTGTCGTGTCTCTATTTCTGGTGAGACGTAAACGACGTTGCCCTTGCTTCGGAGGTGTCAGATGTATTCACTTTGGTGCCATACTCGTGCTGTAGACTTGCTGTCTTGGAAGCTGAGTGTGTACCTGTAATTGTGATCTGACGGTGTTCCTCTGAGCTGTGTTTTCCGAGTTTTGTGCTGTTGGGTTGTTCTTCCCTGCTTCTCCTTTGCTAGTCCTGAATTTCGGGGGCGAAATTCTTTGAAGGGGGGGAGGATGTAATGCCCTGGATCTTGCTGGATCTTTGTTGGATCTTTCGGATCTCTTTCGGATTGGTTTCGTTGAGTTTCGGTTCGCTTTTGTGGCTTCCGAGTTGAGTTTGACGAGCCGTGTGGGTTTTTCTCACGTACTAGTTACGGAACCCTACGGTGAGTTTATTTGTCAATTCTCGAACTCGTGAATGCTACAGCGTCGATGTACTCTTCGAGCCGGTCGTTTCGACTATTTTTGTGTATTTTTCTGAATTTGTGTATTTTCGGCGCATTTTTGGAATTTTCGGAAATTAGGAAAATTTCCTAATTTCTTTTCCTTTTTCTTTTCTTTTTCTCTTTCTTCCCTCATTCGGCCGCGACCGTTTCTCTCTCCCGTTCTCTCTCGTTTCTCCCCCTCTTTGGCCCCGGCTGCAGACGGAGGCGTAGGTGGGCGAGTTGGCGAGGACGTGGAGCTGGATTGGTGCGCGATGAGGCGAGGATCGGATCGATTCTGGCGCGATCCCGAACGGTGGATTCAAAGCCGGTGAAATTGGTTCGCGAGTGGTTTTCGGCGTGGTTTAGTCCCTTCGGGGCACGGTTTCTTCGGTGGAGGTAGGGTGACGGATCCTTGCTTCTTCACCTTCGTTTTCCCTGCCATTGCACGGCGTTCGGCTAGGAAACGAGTGTGTTTGGGCTTGTTTTGCCTAAACCGTGATTTTCGTGGTTTTTAGGGTCGGCCGGTAAACGGTGACCGTTTGCGGTTCAGTTAGTTTCTAAATGACCGCAGGGATGTTAGAATCCCATCCACGTTGATTTCGTGCGATTCGGTGTTCATTCGAGGCCGGTAGAAGCCCGGGAACCTCGGTGACCCACTTAGGGTGGATTTGTCTAAATCGCCCGGATCGAGCGTTTTTGGTGTTGCATGTGGGCATTTTGGCCCTTGAATGTTGTTATTCGGTGTTGCGGTGTGTTTCCCCTGCGTTTCGGCGTGAATGGGGCGTGGAACGGGCCGATCCGGCCATTCCTATGTTTTCCCGCCGTAACCGAAGTAGCGGTCATGCCAGCGACCGTTACTTGTCTTTAGCGGCCCTACGACTGACCGTCGTTTGGTCTGCATCGTTTTAGCGCTTTGGCTTCTAGGTGAGTGACGGCCCTAGAGTGGCGCGTCGCTTTCTTGTAACGCGCCTAGGTTAGTGCGTTACTTCGCCTTCGTCGTTTTATGTTGGGGTTGAGTCGGTTAGTCTAACGCGCTTGACCCAGTGCGTTAGATGGAAGTGGCGCGCCTTGCCCAGGCCGTTACTTGCCAGTTGACTGACGTTGACTCGTTGAGGCGGTGCCTCTAGCGGTCGTGCCCCTATGCGTTGTTTGAGTGTGACGTGCCCGCCCCTGGCCGTTACATTCTCTTTTGGTCGAGGTTGGGTTGACTGCACCGTTGGGTGTGACGGTGGGGACCCCGTGCGTCGTTTGTGAGTAACGCGCATGCCTCCGACCGTTGTTTGCTGTGGTGTTGGGTTGAGGGTGGCCATGCCGTCTGTGAGTAACGGATGGGCCCCTGCGCGTCATTTAGAATGTGACGGCCCTCTCCTGCCGCGTCGTTTGGTTGTAACGCGCCTAGCGTCGTGCGTTACTTCGCTTTGGTTTGGGTTTGCTGCACCGTTGAATGTGACGGTGGGTGCCCTGTGCGTCGTTTGCTTGTAACGCCCCTAGTCCCGTGCGTTACTTGGCTTTTGCGTGGTTTGTAGGTTATCAGGGTGGTGTGAGTGACGGCCTGGTGTCCGTCCGTCGTTTGGGAAATAACGGCCCGAACCTAGACCGTCGCTTGCTTGTAGCGGTCTAGAGCTGGTGCGTTACTTTCCTTGTGCCTTGGTTTTCCGCCCGATGATTCTGTGTGTCTTGGCTTGGCCTTGTGGTCTGCCCGTTGTCCCGTGGATGTCTCTTGACGTCCTATGAGAGTTAAGACTACGTTGTAAGGTAGCCAGGAGTCTTCTTGCTTGTGGTAGGGTTCCTTATCCTACCTTTGCATGTGCTTGTTTGGGTTTCGGTCAACCTGGTCTGACCCAGTGGTTGACATGTGACCTTGTTTGCGCGTGTCTTAGCGGTTCTGTCCTGCCTAAGACACTGCTTCTGGATGCTTCGAGGTATTGTTCTACCTCGGTTTGCGTGTCCAGGTGTGCTGAGGGTTCTTGATGTCTCCCTCAGGTCTCCGTGTGTCGTTTTCTGCGGAGCGTGGTTTCTTTGGCTTAGGATTAGACCGATTGGCGGCTTGTTCCGCTGTTGTGACGATCTTACCTTTGAGTCGTTTGGCTCAGGATCGTTACGTAGGAGGTCTAGTGCTTGTCCTGAGTTGTCGGCAGTGGTGATACTGTCACTTGGTGCCTCGAAGTGCGTGTTGAGGGGCGTGGTTGCCCGTTAGTACTTCGGCGCTTGTGTTTTGAGCTTCTGTGTCGTGTGAAGCCTCCACTTGTGTGACCTAAGGCCGAGAGGTGCCGACCCGCTAGCGGATGGCGGAGGGTTTTTCCCAGTGAGCGGTTTTTAGTTAGTTCCGCGGGCTCCTAGCCAACGGTAGCGTCCTGCCGAGGGAGAATACTAGCTAGAGGACCTGGCTTAGGCTATAGCCAGTGTGTGCACACGTGGTCAGGGGTTAGGACTTACGTCGACGGGCGTGACCCTGACTAGTTACTTGTTTTGCTGTTACTGTTTGGTTCAGCTGGTGTCTACATCTCTGCTGTTGTTACAGCAGTACTGTAGGTGAGACACTTGAGGTGCGGCGTCAGACGTCAGTGGACGCAGCTGGCTTTTAAGGGGGTGCTTCCGTCACGTGACGCGTAGCTTTCGGCGTGTTCCTGTACGTTGTGACCTTTGCGAGTTGCCCGTTCGTGGCCGTGCTCGGGGTCGGTGTTTTGTTGTCCGCACGGTGTTCTGATTGTGCGTGGGGCTTTGTGCACGACGTTCCCTGTCGTGTTTTGTCTGTTTCCCGGTGTCGGCGTTCGCCTTCGCCTTTGTTTGGGGCTGGTTGACAGACTGGTGTACCCTTCTGTGTGAGTTTAGGGTCATCCATCTGTTGCCTTTGTTTGGAGTAGTTTGGGATACCGAGGTTAGTTCGGTAGCCGCTTGTTTGGTGCGGGTTCTCACCCTCTCCTGCGTGTTCCCTACTCCTACTTCCCGTCTGTTCCTTTACAGCTTTGTAGTGTAGCTTTCCTGCTTTGCTACGTTGCTGTCCTTGCTACGTTTGTTGCTGCTTCCGTTGCCTTCGCTTTGTGCGGTTTTCCAGTGGGGATCCGCGTGACCCCTACTGAGTTTCTGTTGAGACTCACCCCTGCTGCTTTTCAGGTGGGTTTCGCCGTCTGCCTCTGCTGTTCCTGGCGGAGTGCTCGCTTGCTGTTGTAGCTGCCAGCTGTACCTGCGGTCGGGCTTCTTCCGACTTCTGTGTACGTTTCTTCCTGTCGTACTGTACTGTGCTAGACTTGTTGTCTTTCCTTGGGCTAGACTCTGGTGTATAATTGAAAACTTGAATGTTTAATAAAAGGGTAATTTTATTTCTGCTACTTTAGCAATCCAATCTAATGAAATTTAATTGCTTACTGTTATATCTGCTGGCTTCAATGTATTTCCCACACAATCCTTTTTCCCTTCGGCGCTTTCCCGCGCTTGGGAGGCCTCGCGGGTCCCATGTGGTATCACGTGTATTCGGTATTTATACCGGGTGCACCGGGTATCCGGAATCCGGGTCGCTACAATTTTTCTCGTGATGCTTCAATTATCTAGAAGAATAACAGATTACTTTTCTATTTTGCATGAGGACACACCCTAAGCCGATACCAGATGCATCCGTATATACTTCGAATCCACCACCTTCCATCGGTAGTGATAGAATAGGAGCTGTAGTAAGATGATTCTTAAGAGTTTAAAAACTTTTCTCATATTCCTCTGACTAGACAAAAGGATTTTCTTTTCTCGTGAGTCTAGTTAAAGGAACCGCAATCTTTGAGAAGTCCTTAATGAATCTCCTATAATAACCAGCTAGACCTAGAAAGCTTCTTACTTCTGATACAGTCGTTGGCCGGCTCCAATTTCTGACAGCTTCAACTTTAGAAGGATCCACCGCAATATCTTCTTTTGAAATAATGTGGCCTAGGAATGAAACTTCCTTGAGCCAGAATTCGCATTTATTTAGCTTGGCATAGAGTTTATATTCTTTAAGTGTTTGCAAAGCTATTTTCAAATGTTCTTCATGTTCCTCCTTTGTCTTGGAATATATCAAGATATCATCAATGAAGGTGACAATAAACTGGTCCAGATATGGCTGGAAGACATTATTCATCAGTTGCATGAATGCTGCCGGGGCATTAGTTAATCTGAATGGAATTACCACGAATTCATAGTGGCCATAACGACTTCGAAAAGCCATTTTATAAATGTCTTCTTCTTTAATTCTAAGCTGATGATAACCTGATCTGAGATCAATCTTAGAGAAATATTCTGCTCCTGAAAGCTGATCGAAGAGCACATCAATACGTGGCAACGGATACTTATTTTTAATTGTGAGTTGATTTAGTCGCCGGTAGTCTATGCATAGCCTGAGAGAGCCATCCTTCTTCTTGACAAATAACACCGGCGCACCCCAAGGGAATGTGCTAGGTCTAATGAAGCCCTTATCTAGTAGTTTCTGCAACTGCCTCTTTAGTTCCTTAAGTTCCGTAGGGGACATCCTGTAAGGGGCTATAGAAACAGGTGCTGCTCCTGGAATGAGTTCAATAGTGAAGTTCACTTCCCTCTCCGGTGGTAAACTGGGTAATTCGGATGGGAATACATCTGGGAACTCATTTACAATAGGAATGTTTGCTAGGACGATTTCCTTGGATTCGGTAACAATGATAGAAGCAAGAAAAGCTTCACATCCTTGCGAAATGAGTTTGCAAGCGTGAAGAGAAGATATGATAGTGGGATGTTTCCTATACTTGATGCCAAGGAAAGAAAATCTTGGAAGGCCTGATTTTTGGAAGGATATAATCGTATTTCTGTAATTGATATAAGCATCATGATCTACAAGCCAATCTACCCCTAAAATGGCATCGTAACCTTTCATGTCAAGGCATACTAAGTTTGCGGGGAGATTGTGACCTTCTACTATTACCTCACTATCAGGATAATATTCGGTAAGCTTTGTTCCAGAACCTAAGGGTGTAGTAATAGCAAGATCTGAAGGTTGGGGAACTGATGTAATTGGTAATGTTTTTGCAAAAGTAGTGCAGATAAAAGAATGAGAGGCACCAGTATCAAATAGCACAAATGTAGGATAAGAATAAATTTGAAGAGTACCTTCCATAAGCCCACCATCCCTGGGCACTTCCTCTTCTTCTAGAACGACATTGAGGCGAGCCTGCCTCCTGCGTCCACCACCATATGACTGGTCCTTCATAAGGGGGCAATCCGGCATGCGATGCTTTCTACTTCCACAGCGTAAACAAGCACCAAGGCGCTTCCAACACTCTTTAGCCGAATGGCCGAACTTTTCACAAAAAGTGCAAGCCGTGGCGACTTGCTCCTCCTCCTTAATCTTCTTGTTCTTCTTGAAACTTCCACCGTTCCCGCTCCTGGACCACTTCTTACTATCACGGCTCTTGTGAGGCTCCGTGATGCTGAATTTTTCTTTCTTATAACGTCTATCTGATCGTTGGCTAGACTCTTCTCCTTTCCCTTTCAATTTCTCAACCTTTTCTAAGGTCCTTTCACATAAGTATGCCCGATGTACCATCTCCGCATAAGTACAGATGTTTTGGGTCCCGAGATGCTGGATAAAATCGGGTCGTAACCCGTCCACAAATCGATTAGCCTTCAATAGATCAGTACTGATTAAATGCGGTGCATAAGGTGCTAGTCTGGAGAATTGAAGTTCATATTCCGCAACCGTCATCATTCCTTGTCGAGGAGAGGCGAACTCCATAGCCTTTCTTTCTTTCACGTGCTCGGAAAAGTACTTAGCACGGAAACCATCCCATGTATGAGGTGCATCGGCCGAAGGTGCCGAAACTGACTTCCACCATGTACGGGCATCCTTGTTGAGTTGAAAAGTTACAAGATGCACCTTCTCTTGATCGGTGCATTGGATGACATCAAATATACGGTTCATCTCGTCAATCCAGTTCTCTGTTTCATCCGGATTAGAAGAACCATAGAAACGCAGAGGGTTTAAACTCCGAAAATTGCGATGTAAATCGCCAGCCCTTGCCCCTACGCTTGCTTGGGCCATAGTTTGCAATGCCTGAGTAAGGCCGGCAACAGTTTGTTGCATGCCATTCCAATCTACGCGATGAGCCATTTGTAAAATAAGGTACCTGAGAGAAATATAACAACTTGTTATTTCTCGTGGAATTGGAAGAAAATTTATCATTCAGGTAAGAGAGGATGAGAGTGTGATCATTTTTTGGGGAGTCCACCACATGGCCAATGTCAAGGAGATAAGAAGGATTAGGAATCAAATAAGTTTGCTCCTTAACACAAGAATTCTCAGAAGGCTCATATAGATCTAACCAGTTGGTGAGTTGCAGAATATTTGGAATGATTATAGATTCACCAAGGTTAAAGATGGGTAAAAGATCCACAACCTCCCCTAAATCAAAAGATGCCCAATCAGAGTAAATTTCAAGTGGAGCACCCGGTTCCTTAATTACCAAAGAAGAATGGCTTATGGTCACACTCAATTCTCTCTCCACACTCACATTTTCTTCGTCATTCACTTGGAAGAAGGACTTATCAAATTCAGGAAGGGCAAGTAAAGGAATTTGATCATTGACTGGACAATCCCTGTCCTCTTCTTCTCCCCCTGACTCAAGATCATCAGATTCATCATAATCCTCTTCATAAATGGAATGGGTTTTAGGCTTCTCAGGTTGCTCTTCCTTAACTTCTTTTAAGTCCTCCTCATAAGATTTCTCCATGATCCCCTCAAGATCAAAAGTGATATGAGTGTTAGATTGGGGAATCATGGATTGAGCATATGGACTTTGAATGTTATCAAATCTAGGAAGTTGATCTTCAAGACTTGTAGTGGAGTTGCTAGGCATTGGATCGACTTCCATTTCTATGATATTTTTAGCAACCCTGCTCACTTGGGCCTCAAAGTTTTGCAGTTGTTCCTGGAAGGCTTGTTGTTGAGTTTGGAAGAGTCATGTCAATTGATCAAACATCTTCTCCTTATTCAAATCTGTGTATGGAGGAGATAGGTAAGTGGGCTGAGAGTTAGACTGTGATTGATAGTAATTTGGAGGGTACTCAGTCTGAGAATGAGGAGGTGGAAAGTGTATGGGTTCGCCTTCGTAATAGGGTTGATCGTAAGAATCATTTGGGTATGAAGCCCAATTTGGAAAATCTTGTTCTCGAGGACTTTGGCCTTGATCCTGATAAGACTCCCAAGAAGAATCATGCTGATCTCTCCAACTAGAATTAGAGGTATGTGGACATGGGTCACAATAAGGTGTGGAGAGGTCTTGAGGCATTGGTGTTAGTGTTGGTGTGCTACAGGCCAATTTCGGGTCGGGTAGGCCCAATAGTTGTACGATCTTGTTCATTGTTAATAAAGTGGTGTTTGAGCATAAATATGTGATTGTGTTACTTTACGTTGTCCCTAGGATATGTGGTTGTAAATTCAGCTCGAGATGGGATCTCGAACATGAGATTGACTTTACATGTACGCATACCTTAAACTGTTCCTGGTTGGAGGGTAATCACTCGGGGACTTTGATTACCTATTAAACCGGTACACATGATGTGTCAGTGACCAGTCTCATGGTCATTGGTGCGGGGCACCAACACATATGTTTAGGCGTATGTCCTTGGAGGATGTACACTGAACTAATCTGCTATTGGATCTTCAGATGGTTGATTATACCCAATGTCAACTGAAGATCTAACTGTCTCAGTAGCATCGTTGGTCCTTTGACCTGAGACATTGATCGGATCTTACACAAGGACTGGAATGGTTTAATTACTTGGCTAAGTGACTTTAACCATAAGTCATGAGTTGCCGAGTCATTAACCACTCCAGGATACGTGTGAAGATAATCAATGGTCAAGAGGGGATCGCTCACTGTCGGGTATATATCAGACAGTTAATGGGTCATGACATTGACGCTCCGTTAAATCCCTCACCAGGGTCGTGTGAGTTCGTTTAGAACGGACGTCATACACTTTAAGGAGGTCATAGTCAAATGGCACGATCATGGGGTTTGACAGGAACCATACCCTCGATCGTACCAGACTCATAGAATGAGCGAGGGATTATATCGATGCGGTAACTGTGGACTTACAGGTACCAGACATGCTAGTTTAAACCCGACGTCCTCTAGGATCACGCAGATTTGCTTGACCCAACGTGATCAAAGGTTCAGAATAAATTAAACTATTCTTCGACTCTGGTAGAAGCAAAGAATACGTTTAATTTACTTCTAATTGGGAATTAGAAGTTAATGGGCCTTAAACTAAAGTGACTAAGGGCCTAGAGGATCACACACAATGAATTCTTGGGTGACGGAATATTATTGTACAAGTGTATGTATTAATTCCCTTTAATTCCTTTTGGAAAGGAGTGTAAATGAGGCTTAATACATATGTATAATAAAGGAAATGTCATATATACAATTTTGGTCCTTTGGAGGTCTTTAGAAAAGGGCCAAAACTCTATATATATGGCAACCTATGTGAAGCTCATTCGAGCCTTCTCTTCCAACCTCTTAGGCTTAAGCAAGCACATAAGCTTAAGAGAGGAGGATTAGCTCCTCCCCTCTTCCTCCCTCTTGCTCTCTTTCTACAGAAGGTGAAAAGGGCCGGGGAAGGTCGTTCCGGGGGGGTTACCGTCGCCGCAAGGGTGCGTGTGGATCTGCTCTAGAGGCCGTACAGCTGTGCGGCTCGATATTCTGCATCGGGCATCACGGACAGCGTCGTTCCGCGCAAGGTGAAACACGTAACCCGTAATTAGGGTATTAGAAACACCGATTAGAGCACAGATTAAGCTTTCCATAACACCGGGATCGGGCAAATGAATTTTTGTTATCCGCTGCGTCGCCCGTAGGTGCTGTGCGAACCCTTACAATGGTATCAGAGCCAGGTTCGCGCTCTGGTCGGTGTTTTTATCGCCGTTTAGAACCATATTTGAAAGGGGTTTAAATACTTCAATTGTTATTGTTGGAAGGGGATGTTGGACATCCCCGTTCTTCCAAGATGCTGGGCATCCCTGGAGCAATTTTTTTTTAAAAAAAAAAAATCATGTTGGCCCGTTTTGGGCGCACTGCGCCCTGGGCGCTGTGCGCCCGCGGGCGCACCCGCGTAGGAGGGCGCCGCCCACGCGGAACGCCCGCGTGCGCCCGCGCGCGCGTGGGGGGGGGCCCGCGCCCATTTTTTTTATAAATAAAAAAAATTACGTTTTTTAATTTTATTTAATTTATTATGTGCATATATATATATAGGATATATATATCAAAATGCACAATAAATTAAATAGAATTTTATCTATTAAGTTAAATAGTGTTACCTCAAAAGTAAATGTCAAAAGTTAAATTTTATTTAACCGTGTTGAATTTACTGAGGTGAGATAATTACTATTTATCTTGAGATAAAATGGTAATAATTGAAGTTACTTCAGTAAAATTTAAGTTTTTAAATTTTTAATTATTAGATAATTAGAAATTTCAAATTTTAAAATTTTATTAAAGTTAAATGTGAAAATTTTAATTATTTAAATTTTTAATTATTAGATAATTGTCAAATTCAAATTTTGAATTTTAGAAAATTACTAATTGAGGATAATTGCATTATTTTAAATTTATTTTCAAACAAAAATTATTGGATAATTAGTTTGAATTTAAATTTAAATTATTGACATGTTTAAATTTTAAATTTAAATTTGATTATTGGATGATTAAATTTAAATTTAAATTTAATTAATTATCTCAATTAGATGCCCCTGTAGAAAATGATGGTTCTTTATGTACTTTACTTTATTTACCTTGTATTGACCTGCTTGTGTGTTTCATTTTAGTTAATCATGCTTTGATTTTAAAATTAAACAAAGCTGGCCTGTTTTTGTTTGCACATCCCATTTTTAAATTCAAAAATAAGGATTATTTTCAGAAAATAACCCTTGATTGATTTTATTTGAATGGGTTGGCAAGTGATCATAGACTTGGATTAATGTAATTAATTGGGGTCTGCGAACCTCCTTTCTCTCTCTGTTAAAATTCCAATGTACTTCTATCTTCCTCCGTTGTTGTACTCGCCCTAAGGGCTTCTGGAATTTCATTGATATGCAATTTACTTTTTTCCGGCCTGCGAGCTGTGTAAAAGTTGTAATTACTGCGGTGTCGGAGTTTGAAAGCGCGGAGCACACCCGACGAGGATGATCCAGCTGCTTCGGAAGCGGGCCGGATGCCTTAGTTACATTAGGAATTAAGTCCATGATCACTTGCGTTTTATTTTTGCATTTGATGCATTTATTTTGTGCAAACTACTAGGTACGGTAAATATATTGGATATATTTATATTACCACCTAGGGTGAGATCAAGATAAAATTAAATTCTCTCGCGCTTAAATTTTAGATCTGGTAAGCGTGGCTCTAGGAGTCGTCGTGGCCCTCCATCATTATGGAGTGAATGAACGTCTTCATTTCATGGATTTGTTGTGCTTTCCACAAGATCCATGAGTTTGGGGGCGGGATTAAACTCCAAGGCTCGGCCTCAATGGGGTGAGGAATTGAACTCGGCTTTGTTGTGCTTTCCACAAGGGTCAGGTCATGAACTCATTGCTATGTAGTAATGATGATTAGATCTAACCGAGAATATCCTTTGTTGTGCTTTCCACAAGGGGATGATTTCTCGGGGGCCAAATATCGGATATTACATTAGATGCAAGTGCCTGTTGACTGCCCTTGAGATGGTGTATGGCTTGTTGTGCTTTCCACAAGGTCGTACATCAGTCTCGTTGGGATTCCGACCCACTAGGTTGATCTCGCTGATCTCCCGTTCTATATACTGAGGGTTATATAGTCCGATCAAAAATTAGTGGGACTAACTAAGATAGAAAACCACATCTAAGTTAGAATCTGAACACATGCTAAGTTATCTTTTATTTCTTATCCAGATTATAATGTCGTCGTCCAACCCCCTCCGCGGTATCTTGGATGTAAATAGATTAACTGGACCGAACTACTCGGATTGGCTGCGTAATCTACGCATAGTCCTTACCGCCGAAATGATTGCGTACGTGTTGGACACGGTTCATTCTGAGCCAGCTCCTGATGTTGACGAGGGCGAGTTACTGGCTTATGCCAAGTGGTCTGAGGACTCCTCCCTTGCCCAATGTTACATGTTGGCCTCTATGGCTCCCGAGGTACAGAGGTAATTTGAAAAGACTGATTGTAGAAGTATACTTCTCAATCTACGTCAGCTCTTCGGGGAGCAGGGTAGGATTGAGAGGTATGACATCTCCAAAAGGCTTTTCAGGACACGGATGTCTGAGGGTTCATTAGTACAGGCTCATGTGTTGAAAATGATGGAGTGGATTGAAAGATTCAATGCATTGGGATTCAAGTTGGATCTTGAACTATGCATTGATCTTATACTCCAGTCATTGCCCGATTCCTTTTCTTCCTTCATCATGAACTTTAACGTGAACAGGATTGAAGCAACTCTCCCAGAGCTGCTCAATATGTTAAAGAGTGCTGAAGGAACCATACAGAAAGATAAACCATCTTCGTCTGTAATGATTGTTGGTCGGGCCAACAAGAAAAGGAAGGCCTCTCAAATATCCACCACAAGTAACAAAGAGAAGGGAAAGAAAAAGGCCACGGGTAAGCAACTCGCCAAAGTTGACAAAGGGAAGGGCAAGAAGAATGAAAAGGAAGATAAATGTTTTCGATGCGGGGAAACTGGGCATTGGAAAAGGAATTGCAAGGTAATTCTAAATGAAGGTATTTTTGTCATAGACCTTAATTTGTCATATATGGAATCCACATCATGGGTATTGGATACTGGATGTGCATCTCATATCTGCAATTCTGTGCAGGTGCTGGCAAATAGAAGGTGATTGGGCAAAAAGGAGATTGAACTGAGGATGGGCAATGGAGCTTTGGTTTCTGCCAAAGCTGTCGGGATTGCACGCCTCAGTTTACCTTCAGGAGTCATTCTGGAGTTGAATGACTGTTATTATATTCCTAATATTATTAAGAACATTATTTCAATCTCTGGCTTGTATAACATTGGATATACATTGACTTTCAATAGCATTGGGTGCTCTATAATGAATAATGGTTTGATTATAGCCAATGGTTCATTAGTCAATGGTCTTTATGTATTAGATACGTGTTCTAATGTTATGCAAATTTCCAATGCTGATGAAGTGAATTTTGCATATCTATGGCATTGCAGACTTGGTCATGTAGGTGAGAAAAGAGTCTCTCACTTACACTCAAATGGGTATTTGAATTCGTTCGAATACAAGCCATTTGATACCTGTGAGTCGTGTCTCATGGGGAAAATGACCAAGGCTCCCTTTAGTGGACATGGTGAGAGGGCTGTTGACCTTCTCGAGCTTATACACTCGGATGTGTGTGGACCCATGTCCGTAGAAGCAAAAGGAGGTTATCTCTATTTCATTTCTTTTATTGATGACTTCTCTAGATATGGCTATGTGTATTTAATGAGACATAAGTCACAAGCCTTTGAGAAGTTTAAGGAATACAAGAATGAAGTAGAGAAACAGACAGGCAAAAGTATTAAGGCTCTTCGATCGGATCGAGGAGGTCAATACTTAAGCCATGAATTCACTTCTTATCTTAAAGACAATGGAATAGTTTCTCAGTGGACTCCACCGTATACACCACAGCACAATGGTGTATCCGAAAGGAGAAACAGGACCTTGTTAGACATGGTCCGATCCACAATGTCTATGTCAGGACTACCCTTGTCTCTCTGGGGCTATGCGTTAGATACTGCAGTATATTTATTGAATAGGATCTCAAGTAAATCAGTTCCTTCTATACCATATGAGATATGGAAGGGCAGGAAACCAAATTTTAATCACATTAAAATTTGGGGGTGTCATGCCCATGTAAAGAAGAACGATAGTGATAAGCTTGAGTCGAGAACCGATAAGTGTAAGTTTGTGGGATATCCAAAGGAGACGTTTGGATATTATGTCTATCACCCTTCTGAGCAAAGGGTCTTAGTGGCCAAGAGAGCTGTATTTCTGGAAAGAGAATATCTACTCCAGAAAAATAGTGGGAGCCAGATAGAATTGGACGAGGTCCAAGAACCACAACCCATAGACACAAACTCATTAGATGAGACTGTATCGGTTGATCCTATTCAAAGTGAAACACTGACACTACGGAGATTTGGTAGACTACCGAGAGAACCTGAGAGATATGTTGGACATGTCTCAGAGGGGTCCTCTATGGTATGTATCGAGGAGGATGATGATCCTCAGTCGTACCAGGAGGCGATCCGTAGTGTAGACTCCGAGAAATGGCAAGAGGCAATAGATTCAGAAATCCAGTTAATGTACACCAACAAAGTTTGGAACTTAGTTGATATACCCGAAGGGAAGGTCCCTATCGACTGCAAATGGATTTTCAAAAAGAAAATCGATGCAGATAGACAGATTGACACATATAAGGCTAGACTAGTGGCGAAAGGATATCGTCAAAGGCAAGGCATTGACTATGACGAGACGTTTTCACCGGTAGCCATGGTTAAGTCAATCAGAATCCTCCTTGCCATTGCTGCATACCTGGATTATGAGATCTGGCAAATGGATGTGAAGACAGCTTTTCTTAATGAAAATCTATCAGAAGAGGTGTACATGGTACAGCCTGAAGGATTCACCTCCAAGCTACATCCTAATAAGGTATGCAAACTTCAAAGGTCTATTTATGGATTAAAGTAGGCATCTAGAAGCTGGAACTTAAGATTTGACGAGGCTGTCAAATCTTTCAACTTCATTCGGAATGAAGATGAACCCTGTGTTTAAAAGAAGGTCAGTGGGAGCTCTGTGACCTTCTTGGTCCTTTATGTTGATGACATCTTACTCATTGGGAATGATGTAGAGATGTTGACATCAACCAAGTCTTGGTTGTCCAAGACTTTCTCCATGAAGGATTTGGGAGAAGCATCATATGTGCTGGGCATAAGGATCTATCGAGATAGATCTAAAAGGTGCTAGGATTATCCCAATCCATGTACATAGACACTATCCTCAAAAGATTTAGGATGGAAAATTCCAAGAGAGGTCTCATTCCCATGAGACATGAAATTTGCCTATCCAAAGGGATGAGTCCTAAAACTTCTGAGGATGTGGCACACATGAATAAGGTACCCTATGCTTCGGCGATAGGGTCAATCATGTATGCAATGCTATGTACACGGCCTGATTTTACCAATGCTTTAAGCATTGTCAGTAGATATCAGGCAAATCCAGGCGAAGAGCACTGGAAGGTAGTAAAGGGTATCCTTAAGTACCTGCGAAGGGCTAAGGATCTTTTTCTGCTTTCTGGAGGAGAGGACCTACAGCTCAGAGCTTACACAGATTCAAGTTTCCAGTCAGATCCAGATGACTGCAAATCCATGTCTGGATTTGTATTCATGTTGAATGGAGGGGAAGTCAGTTGGAGAAGCTCCAAGCAAGATACGACTGCAGATTCGACGACGGAGGCGGAACATATTGCTGCAGCTGAAGCTGCTAAAGAAGTCGTCTGGATGAAGAAATTCATCTTGGAACTTGGCGTAGTTCCCGAGATATCAGCTCCCATCCCATTATTTTGTGATAATAATGGGGCCATCGCCCAGGTGAAGGAACCGAGATCTCACCAAAGGTCAAAGCATATTCTCAGGCGCTTTCACCTTATTCGGGAGATTGTTGATCGTGGAGATGTGACGGTAGAGCGTGTACCGTCAGTAGACAACATAGCAGATCCACTGACTAAGCCTTTGACACAGACTGTGTTTGAGCGTCATCGGGATAAGATAGGCCTCAAAATTGTGGGCAATTGGCTGTAGTTCAAGTGGGAGATTGTTAGTGTTGGTGTGCTACAGGCCAATTTCGGGTCGGGTAGGCCCAATAGTTGTACGATCTTGTTCATTGTTAATAAAGTGGTGTTTGAGAGTAAATATGCGATTGTGTTACTTTACGTTGTCCCTAGGATATGTGGTTGTAAAGTCAGCTCGAGATGAGATCTCGAACATGAGATTGACTTTACATGTACACATACCTTAAACTGTTCCTGGTTGGAGGGTAATCACTCGGGGACTTTGATTACCTATTAAACCGGTATACATGATGTGTCAGTGACCAGTCTCATGGTCATTGGTGCGGGGCACCAACACATATGTGTAGGTGTATGTCCTTGGAGGATGTACACTGAACTGATCCGCTATTGGATCTTCAGATGGTTGATTATACCTAATGTCAACTGAAGATCTAACTGTCTCAGTAGCATCGTTGGTCCTTTGACCTGAGACATTGATCGGATCTTACACGAGGACTGGAATGGTTTAATTACTTGGCTAAGTGACTTTAACCATAAGTCATGAGTTGCCGAGTCATTAACCACTCCAGGATACGTGTGAAGATCATCAATGGTCAAGAGGGGATCGCTCACTGTCGGGTATATATCAGATAGTTAATGGGTCATGACATTGACGCTCCGTTAAATCCCTGGCCAGGGTCGTGTGAGTTCGTTTAGAACGGACGTCATACACTTTAAGGAGGTCATAGTCAAATCGCACGATCATGGGGTTTGACAGGAACCATACCCTCGATCGTACCAGACTCATAGAATGAGCGAGGGATTATATCGATGCGATAACTGTGGACTTACAGGTACCAGACAGGCTGGTTTAAACCCGGCGTCCTCTAGGATCACGCAGATTTGCTTGACCCAACGTGATCAAAGGTTCGGAATAAATTAAACTATTCTTCGGCTCTGGTAGAAGCGAAGAATACGTTTAATTTACTTCTAATTGGGAATTAGAAGTTAATGGGCCTTAAACTAGAGTGACTAAGGGCCTAGAGGATCACACACAATGGATTCTTGGGTGATGAAATATTATTGTACAAGTGTATGTATTAATTCCCTTTAATTCCTTTTGGAAAGGAGTGTAAATGGGGCTTAATACATATGTATAATAAAGGAAATGTCATATATACAATTTTGATTTTTTGGAGATCTTTAGAAAAGGGCCAAAACTCTATATATATGGCAACCTACGTGAAGCTCATTCGAGCATTCTCTTCCAACCTCTTAGGCTTAAGCAAGCACATAAGCTTAAGAGAGGAGGATTAGCTCCTCCCCTCTTCCTCCCTCTTGCTCTCTTTCTACAGAAGGTGAAAAGGGCCGGGGAAGGTCGTTCTGGGGGGGTTACCGTCGCCGCAAGGGTCCCTGTGGATCTGCTCTAGAGGCCGTACAGCTGTGCGGCTCGATATTCTACATCGGGCATCGCGGACAGTGTCGTTCCGCGCAATGTGAAACACGTAACCCGTAATTAGGGTATTAGAAACACCGATTAGAGCACAGATTAAGCTTTCCATAACACCGGGATCGGGCAAATGAATTTTTGCTATCCGCTGCGTCGCCCGTAGGTGCTGTGCGAAACCTTACAATTGGGGCTTGCCTTGCTTGGTCCATCCAAGAGATTGTTGGTTGATCTTCCCAGCTAGAGTTATAAGTATCTGAAGATGATTCATAATTGGGTTGAGAAAACCGTTGGACATATTGAGCTTGTTCCGGGGTGAAAGGTAGATCATGGCCCCCTTGAAAGAAATGAGTGGTTTGAACATGGTCCTGGGTAAACGATGGAAACTAGGCCATCATAGGTGATGGAATCTCATTTTGAGCCGACCACGAGTATGGACTTTCATAATAGGTCGGGCTGTTTTGGGTGAGAGATGAGAATTGGTTTGGACAATCACCTACGTAATGGGCCGGGTTAGCCCACATGTGATCATTGTCATGGTAACTAGGTGGTATGAATGGGTCTTGATTCATGGCTAGAAATTGATCAAATTTATGAGCCAAATGGTCAAACTTGTCGAATTTGTGTGTCCAATCCATGAATGAAAATTATTCTCTCATCATTTTTTGTATATTTTTTATTTTGATTTTTTATACAAATAAAGTCCAACTTAGATTCACCATCAAACTTGTCCACCGGCTAGGTAAGAGGTGTGGAAGTGAGAGGCTCCCCTTACTTTCATAAGGTCCTAATTAAGTAACCACTTTTTCGCTTATAGCGTTTGCCGTTGACCGCTAGCCTTAGACACCAGTTTCAAAGATGATAGTGAGCCCAAGTTATACCTTTTTTGTGTTTTTATCTTTCTATATTTTTTTAGTTAGTGAACTGAGTTAGTCTACCATATTTTTTTATTTCTCTTTTTTATTATTTTTTTAAGAATATTTCTAAGCATGAAAACTAATTACATATTAAACGTAAAAATAAAGAAACTAAATCTATGGAAAGAGGGTAAAAGTACTAACCTTAATCGTATTCCCTCGTTCTTTATTTGGTAAATAAAAAATAACAAGAGTAGAAGATAAAGAAGACTTACCTGGGGGAGACACAACATATATTTTTGGTATTTTCAACATTTTCTATTTTTTTGTACTTTTGCAGATCCTTTTGTTTTCTACAAAAATAAGAGTGAGCAGTAATATATATATACAAAAGAAAGCACAAAGTTATCAACTTCAAATTTAAACCTCCCCGGCAACGGCATCAAAATTGATGGCGGGAAAACGTACGTCGTTAATACATCCCGCTACTAAATTTAAATATCCGGCCCATAAATTAAATAAAATAGTTAAGTGATGAGACCGAGTCGAATCCACAGAGAGATTTAGATTTAAAAGTTGAAGACCTTATATTTTTAAGTATAAAAATCAAGAGAATTGAATTGAAACCGTCTTAGGGAGATTTGGATGCAATTTAGAAGGGGTGGAATGGATAGAAGGGAATGAAGGGGGGTTACAAATAGTCAAACAAACATAATGAAAATAGGGCGAGATTAGAAATAAAATAACTTTGAAACCAAAGAGAATTAGAAGAAGTGACAGAAGAGAAAGTTGAAGATCTGAGAGTTAGGAAGAAGTTTTATGAAGAGTGCAGAATAGAAAATGAGATGAAGACAGTGAAAAACATGAAACACTGACATCTATCGGCGCGGATGAACAATAAACTCGTAAAAGACAGGACTGTGGTAAAATAAAAATAACTTAAAACGAAGAAGAATTAGAGTGAGTGATAGAAGAAGAAAATATAGATTTACAAGAGAGGAATAACTTTTATGAAGAACTCAGAAATAAAAGAAGATTGGAAGGACATGAAAACAGAGGAACAAAAGAAGATATCAACTCGGATGAACAGTAATGTGCCAAGACAGTAAGTGGAAAAACGTACAATAACTTAAAATTGAAGAAGAATTAAAGAAAATGGTAGAAAGAGAAAATGTAGAGAACTTAAATATGAATAACTTTGAAGAAGATAATAAATTTACATGAAGATCATAAAAGCATGTAAATGGCTAAGCAATGGCTAAAATCTTAAGAACGTACAATAACAATCACTTAAACTTACAAAATCCAAAGCTTTTAATAATTTAAATAGATAACAAGAGTGAAAGAAATTATTACATGAAAGGGCCTCCTGCCCCTCTCTCTCTCCTTGCTTCTTCAAAAGCACCAAAACAACTCTCACAAAATTCTCACAAGAACAAAAGCACTAAAAATGCATTACAAAGGTATTCTCCTCAAAACCACATCCCAACCCTCCTTTTATAGGCTTAAATTAGCCCATTCCCTCTCTGTTCTTGCTCTCTGCTCTCTCCTGTGAACTGCTAGTGTGAAGGCATGTGTTCTGTGTGAACCCCGCGGCCGTCATGTGTGTGAAGCCGCCGAAGTCTGCACACAGTGGAGCCTTCACTGTGTGAGAAGAAAGCCACCAGCCTCTTGCATGTTGCCTGCTAAATCCCTTTTTAAAAATTATGTGAACCGGATAGAGCCCCGCGTGGACCCAGCCAAGGCCTTGCGGCTTTGTCCACTTTGTGGCTTGCCCGTCGAACCCACTAGCCGACCTTCCATCCACCCACGTCGGCTGCCTGCTTGCGAAGACCGCCCACCCTTCAAGCCTTGTCCAAGATGCGCCCATGGTGGAGAAGCCCCCTTGCAGCCGCGTTGAAGATGTTAACCCTTGCATGTGTGGAAGAGCTTCACGTGGAGCCCTCTTGATTGTCAATTTTGCCACCTTGAGCACATGGTGAGCCCCATACGTGAAGCCTTTGTTCATGGCTCATGCCCATTTGCTGTGCTGCTCCCACGTGATGGCTTTGAAGCCCTTTTGCTACTTTACAATGTGAAGGGGCCCATGTGATGAAGAGCCTTGGCAGCGCTTCTTTGCCTGCCATCTGCATATGCACATATATTGTATATATATACAAGGATGTTAGATATATCGTGAAAGCCAAAAGATGCCTTCGTGAAAGGCCACCCCCTGCATGTTGGGAGATTAGAGATATATATGTATTATATATAGATATCTTGTGTATATAGATATTACGTATATATATATTATATATATATATATGTTATATAGATAGATAAGTTAGATATAATATTATGTTATATATATATAGATATTAAGAATATTATATGATATCTACATATATATTATATATCATATAATATATATATGAATGAATATATATCATAATATATATATATATGTTAATGTTTTGATTTTTATTTTTTTATTTCTTTTTCTTTTCATGTTTCATGATCTTTGGCCTATTCTTGCGCAGACTTGTGGAGTTCTTGCCGAGTGTCTACAAAATAACATATTTATTGATTAAATTATAATAATTTCAGCAAACTAAGTATTTTGATCGAAAATTGATATTAAGTGTGATAAGTGCATAATTATTAACATTAAAACTCAATAAAAGGTGTAAATATCATAAATTAACTCATACAAATGCACACTTATCAGGAGGCATGTGCTTATAAGTTCCTCCTAGCTTTGAGTAGTGCAATACTTGGAGTGGCCACCTTAAAAAAAGGGGAGATGAAGAAACATGAGCATGATAAGTTGGGAAGTAAGAAAAGGACAAAGAGGAGCATGGCATTGCTCGAAGGTGCTTGTATGTTGGAAGGTGTGGAGGTGGGGAAAGGGGAGCACAAAAATTCCCAAGGAGAGGTGTTCAGAGGGAGGATGTTGGGGCTGTGCAGAGGGAGAGAGGTCTAGAGAATAAGGGAGTAGGTTGAGAGTTCGCAGATCAAGGGATCTAGAGAGAGGGTATAAGGTCCAAAGAGAGAGGTGTCAAGATTGAGAGGATAGGAGGTAGGGAGAGGAGAGTTCAAACCTGTTTAAAGGTGGCAATGCTTGCAAGTTCTTCCCCCTTTGCAAGTGCCCTCCTTTATAGGTGCCCACTGATCGGAGGAGGTCGATGCTTGCAAGCTCCTACTCGTTTCCAGGGTGGGAATACTTTCATAAACCACTGCGAAGAAAGGGGATATGGGAAAAGGGGGGTGAGGGAGTTGGGGAACATAAGCCCCAACTCTTCAGAGGGAAGGGGGAGGGAGAGACAAGGATGTAGGGAATCCAAGTTGTACCTTTTAGGTCGATAATGCCACCTCACCTAAGATGTGGAAGATGACCCCTCTTTAGTGGAGATGGGCCCTCTTCTGGCACTAAATCAAGGTGAGGGAGGGGCAAATGGTGGGGAAGGACAAGCCCCCCTCACTGGTTGTAGCTAGATGCATGTTCTCCTTCGTCAGAGATCAATAAGAGAAGCCACCTTCTCCAGAAAAGAGGCCCGCTTCCAGCTGCAGAATGGGGGGTGTGGGAGCAACTAACTACTAAGAGGTAGGGTGAAGGAGCGAGAGATAGGATGAGCTGAGATGGGGGTAAGAGAGTGGGGAAGGGAAGCACAACTCGCCAGACATCAAGCTTTCATCGAAGATGTGGAAGAAGAAACCTTCTCACTAAACAAGACAACAACCCTTCCAGGAGGTATAGAGGTTCGAGTGGGAGATGTTTGGGAATGGGGAAGGAACAAAAAGTATCAAGGATAAATATTTAGCAGCTATTCGTGCTAATTAATGGAGGAAGGACTGATACTTGTGGTTCATTTACTTTTAAATATTTTAATCAAAGGGTTTTTTCCTATGGTTAAAACTTATCATATGTTACTTTCACCACCAATTTTAAATGAAACATGGGTATTGTTTGACTTGTACTCGCGATTATTAAATAAGTGTACCATTACACCTTGGGTCTTCCAATGAGTACCCTACGGTAAAATTTACTATAAGTATAGCTACCTTTACTTACTAGTTATTCCACTATAGGTGAAACCCACGGCTAATGCTCCTATTTCTTGTAGTACTGTATATAAAATTTTATGTTGTGGTGTGCTTCTCTTTTGCGTGTGGTTTGGGATTAGACGACAGCCAAATAAGAGTGAGTGAGCTAACAATGTTTAAATTTTAGTAAAGAGTCGTGAACCGGTTCTTAGTGTGTCATAAAGTTTACTTCTCAAAATGAACATTTCAAAATACTCTATTCATCCCCTCTAGGATAAGCCCATAACTACCTTCAACATTAACATGGGATAGATCATTATTTCCTACCTTACAAGCCAAAAGTATCCAAATTTGATTCCCAAACTCTCTTACGTCTCCAAACTTGCTTTCTTTCTCTTTCTTGTGATCCTTCACAGTTGGGAATGTTCCTCCAACTCTTACCACGAAGATAAGATTAGAATTCTCCAATTGCAAGATCAAAACCCCCCCATGCTAAATGCTGCTTCATGAGAAAGCAAAATTTCATCTTTGTTTTCTATTTTCTCTTCTCTTTTCTTCGTCTCTCTCTCTCTCTCTCTCTCTCTCTCTCTCTCTCTCTCTCTCTCTCTCTCTCTCTCTCTAGGTTGAAGTGGAATGGGAGAATTTGGAAACCAAAGATTTAACCCTAGTTAAACACATCGTTTTAAACCCTTTCTTGTATGGGGTGATGAGGTGTCACCCATAAACCCCCTTCTCTCTCAAGTCATGACACCTTTTAAAGGTGAGATAAGTATTCCCCATAGAATTTAAAAGGCCACTTGTCCATTCTAGTTATATAGGAAGTCTAATGATAGTTTAACCCTTAAATATGGTCAACTCTATGATTATTAGCTAATTAACACCTTTTGCAACCAATGACAACTTATTCTCAGGCCGTAATGCCAAAAATCATATTTTTTGAAACTTCTTGATATACTGGTTAGCCTACCTTAATTAGAGTTGTACCTAATAGCCTAATTAATAAAAATGATCAACATAAAAGTTGCAAGTAAATTAAGTATCTTTCTAATGGTGTAATTTTTACCTCAATTGCACATTTCTATCAAAACTTATGTCTATTGAAAATTAACTAACCCTTTAATAGCTTATGGAATATTACTTAATGGGCCAAATTCCTCGGTGGGCTGTCCTATTGGGCTGTTGGAGGGACAAACCAATGGGTTAGAAAACAATACGTGTGACTGTTGGGTTCCAATACCTTGGTGAGAAGTTATTAACGATGTTATTTTGCTTCTGAATCAGATTTGGAGCCTATCTGGTGCCTTGATCTCTCCTAAAATCTCAAAAGTTTTGTGAAAAGTGAAATGTTAGTCTATCAAACTTTAAAAGGGATGATATACTGCACTCTTTTAGAATAATTCAACATTTTTATAAAACAGCTTCCTTTAAAAATAAGACGTGTAAATATTCCCCTCCAATCTATCATTTGTACACGCAGATCCCTTGGATCAATCTATTATTTTAAAAACCCTCAATCTACAAAAACTGGACCGTATCAAGTGTAGATGGGCACAAGGTTTGACAAACCAATATAGTACGACCTGTACTGCACGTACTGTATCATGTCAACCGATGACTGGCATGATCAATGTATGATATATGACCAATACACTATATATTATTTTAAATATTAATTATTTTTTATAATAAAATTATTTTGTAAGTTGGTTGGGGATTTCACATTGAAATGTGAGGCCAGACCCACATTTCAGACCCTATGATCGAAACATGCATTTGGCATGTTTTTTTGTATTTTTATTTTTTACAAAACTGTTTGAAATTTAAGTCAAAAATTATTTAAAAATGTGACACATCGCAGATTCAAGGATGTGCCGCCTAAACTGCCAACCAACCAACCGAGAGTCATTTTAATAATTTTATTTTGTAACATATATATATATATAATATTCTTTCATCTCTAATGGTACCAATCCATGTCATATCGTACCAATAAAAAATCAATACAGCTGATACGAACGGGCTGACAAACTCTGGCTGGGCGGATGACAGCATTGACAAAAGATATCAACTATACCAAATAGAAGTGTACACTTGCAGATGGCAGTCGCAACAAGATCACAGCAAGCTATATGACTTATCTGTGGACTGCTTAAATATTAAGTTCGGTACCCCTGGACCTCCCCAACTAGGAAGGTCGGGGGTTTGAATATATACCATCACTTTTCACCTTACCATAATAATGGCATATGCTCTGTGCGCTGTCTACGGTTGACCATCCCGAACCTGCAATTGTTGTACGTCAAGATGCGGAAAAATTGCGACTGTGCATAGCGTCCTTCTATTTGGAGTAATCTGTAATCATATCCTTTCTCAACATCTTCATCTTGAATTGACATAGATGAGCCGTCATTCACTCTTACCTTGAGAACCAGCTCATCAACCAGTACAACATTTCTATGGTTTCCACGGCACTGTGACAGGAGAAGTTGGCACGTCACGAAAGTCTTTCATCAAAGTCAAACAACTAAGGCATTGCAACATTATTTACTATTAGAAAATAATATATAATGTCAGACTTTCACTGAAGGCTTAATATATCAAGCATTTGAAACTAGCTACACTACAAGCATTTGAAACCCCCTTCCAACACCCTACAAAGACTGGCCGTACTCCAGTGAGAACATGTTTGCGGCCTTCCAAGAAGGGAAACAGAGAAGACTTCACGAGTATAAATGACCAACGTCCCCGTTGGTTCCTGTGGCAGGTCCAGCTCCATGTTAAAAAAATGATGCTGCCTTGCATTATTTGAGCAGATCTAATGCGTCCTACAATATGGAGCATGAGCACAATGTCTTCTTTGGGGGCTCTTCCACCTTTTCTGATTGGATAAGCAGGATATGAATTCACTCAATTCTCATATCAGAGAGAGCATACTTAGTTGGAAAATATGCACAACCTAAATAATAAAAGACAACATCAAGAAACATGCACCACCTAATTCTAACTCTTATTTCTAACTCGGCAAATCTCGGAGTATCTGTCATTCATAGAGAAAAAGAAATATGGTTTAACATAAAACTTATCCTTGAATAAAAGCCCATGAAAAGAAAGTTCAATGATGACATAATAATTCATAAACATTAACGGACTTCAAGAAAAGAGAAAAGAGGACATGCATGAAGTCAAACTACAAGTTAATAATTTAAAAATGATCATGGCCACCTAAAAATGAATAAAAGCTTAGTTCCTAGGCCATATCTGATTGCATGAATCAATCAGATCAGAAATGACAATAGGGATTTTGATAACCTCATATTTTTTTAGTGAAAAATTATAATGTCATTCACTTAGCCACACAATATGATAAAATTAACATAATTATAATAAAAGAATGCACAAATAGATAAGAAAAGGTTCACTTGCATGCAAGGTTTGCAACGGTACAGGTTCCAGTACCGGTCCTGTATGCACCGCCCGGTACCAGTCAAAGCTGAACTGGACTGGTCAAGGCCGGTACCGGTACATACCGCCTAGTACCAGTACGTACCGGGTGGAACTGCAAACCATGCTTGCAAGAGGGGGCAACGGAGGGAGTATGGCAGATTGGTGGATTGGGGGTGGTGGGGGGACATGGAAGAAGGCTGATTCTCCTCTTTGGCTTGCAGGCGGTCGACGGTCAATAGCTAGGTTGACCATGGCCAAGAGCCTCCCTCCTTCCACTTTTTCCTCTTTTCTTTTTCTTCTCCTCTTTGGCTTCTGGATTGATGGTATGTGACAAGTCAATAGTAGGTTTCACAATGGTAGGTGGCTGGACATCAAGTACTCAGCACTATGGTGGGTGGGGGGTGGGGAGAAGGTTAGAGTTTCAAAACCCTCAGGCTTAGATGAGCCAAAAGCAATGAAACCATGCAAATAAGTTGATTCAAATACACAATAGTCGTATGCATCTTTGACTAGGTGTTTTGGACATTTCAGATCTCAGCAACCTGGAGAGAGAATCTTGGGAAATCTTGAGAGCTTCTCGGGATACTGCAGACCACGGTTCATTGACATCCAAAACTGAAATCTTTCAATAAACCATTTGCCTGATATTCAGTGCAGATGTGTAAATCAAAAGGCAGTAATGTTTCAACCGGGCTTTTTTACATTAAGCTGCAGGAAGTGACAAAGAAAGTCCCCGGTTTCATCACACCATGCAAACCAAGAAAACATACCATACATAGGATAACGGACTACTTCCAATGAGACCCTAATGACCATTGCTTTTGCCTATCAGTCCTAAAGGATGTCAGATTCCATTCACAGTAATCAGTTGTTACGTAAACATGGCATGCAAAATCACTTTATGAATTGACTCCCACAATGTATAATATCGGCATATGATGCATCCAACAATTTATGCCGAACATAGCTTGCCAGTTTTGTGAGGCATCAAGCCTTTTCTCGACAACATCTGCAGCCAAACTATGGCATAGATTCCAATGATTTGACAATGTTTCTGAACCAATGTATATCTGACATTGCCAAACAAAATATTCCGAATGCATTGGCTTTTGGTAAGCTACAGACAGCATAATTACTATCTATCAAATAAATTCATCAACCCCTTTCTATTGGATAGTGTAGGTTCCACTGTATGCAGTATGCCCCACCAACCATCTGCTTTCTTCTGGATGAAAGGTGTATATTTAGACATGAGAGAGGTTTCTTTTTCAAATGATAGATGGATGTGGTAGGGCAACTGGAGCTCTATAAAGTTGTACGTTTTTGGATCTTCAAGGTTGAAGCATGATAGCTAGAATTTTGGGACTTAAACAAAAAGTTGTTTTATGGTTTTAGCCTTCTAAGCAGTAGAAATGATACTTCGAAACCATTTTGCAATCAGGGTGGAAAAAACATCTTCTTTTAATGACTTTGTAAGACTATTATTTCTTGCTGCTTTCAGTTTCTATTGCATTTCTAGATTTAATCCACAAGGAGTGGATTGAGAAGATCACTTCTTCCCCTTTCAAAAGGAAAAGGTCATAATAAATAGAAGGCCTCCTTTTCCGCCTTTTCTTCTTGCAGTTGAGGTTTGGTGAGGGATCACAAATGTTTGGATACATATGATGCAATATAATATTTGTTGCATTCCCCTAGTTATGTTTGGTGTTTGGTTTTAATGTTAACAAAACGATTGTGCTTGTGTGTATTTTATTGAGCATTATGTTTACATCTTGTTTTGATGAGTTAAAGCATGACTTCAAAGATCTCACTTGGAAGTCATATGAATGATTGTTATTTAAGGAACTCATGCTATGTTTATCTTTGCTTGCAGGATCAAAGGATCAAAATGCACTTATGGTTCACACTTGAAATTCAAAGGAATGCATCAATGCAATTTTCCTAAAAAGGGAGTTAACCCATTCATTGCATTGCATCGACTCCCTCTATGTTTCATGCATTTCATCATATAGGTTTTCAAAGTCTTGGTTGGGTATTTACATGCATTCTTCCTCTTGAGGTTTTTGGACTTGAAATATGCTCAACCTTTTTAACTTGAAATTGATGAATGTGATTATTAATGATCCTTGCTCATTATATGGACTCATGGTCATTTGATTTGGCAAATGGTTAATGTGCTTCATGCATTTTTCACATGAGTTCACATGAGACTTTTGAGGGTTGTCACATGCTCAAGTATGTTCATGCATATTCTTGATGGGGTTATTGTGATTTTAATGTGTGGATGCATCTGTGATCTTGTATAGTTCTTATTTGTGTGGTTCCAATTGGACTGTTTGAGTCATTGCATTGGTCTTGAGCTATAGATTTGCTTCATACATGTGTAAATGAATATCCCTCACTTGAAGCTTTTTGATATTGAGCATATGGAAGATACAAGAATGCTATTTGCATAATTAAGCTCTCGTATCTTTCCATTTGTCATCATAGTAAAAGCTTCTGACCTAGGATATTGTCATTGTACATGCCTTCGTATATGCACAATTGACACATTCATAGTTCATCATAACAATAGCTTGTCAATGGTGAAATGTATTTTTGTTGGTTGTAAACGGAAATCCAAAACATGTTTGAGTGAGCTCATTGAAATATTCTTGAGTGAACATGATGAAAATGTTAACCTTGATGCAAGTATTTTGATTCTCATCTAACCTCTTGTTTTATCATGTTTTTCAGGATGAAAATTTATGGTTGATCCTCACGGGATTATGGTAATACTTAATCATTTGTTTTCCCTTGAATTCATGAAGGTTGAATCACTGTCAAAGGGTTTAAACTCATTAAGACTGAACTTCTGCAAATCTGGAAATGAAGTACATTTCGGTCGACCGACCCTGGGATTTCGGTCGACCGAAATCCCCAGAGTGGGCATGTTTTGTGACTGTAAAAGTTAGGTCGACCGACCCCTATGAACGGTCGACCGAATGCGGCGTAAACCGAAAAACGTGGATCCGAAACCCATCTAAACCCAATTCATTTGTGCTTATCTTTTACCTCTTTACCCTTGAGTTCATGGTAGACCTATTGGGGGTCTTTTGGAGGGTTCTAGAAGAGTTATAATGGTCTTTTGCCTTCTCTTATATATACTCTCATATGAACTCCGAATTTGATAAGAAAAACCTTTATGTGTTCATTGTTTCTATCTTGTAGGTGAAGAAAGGGAGAAAGGAAGGAAGAGCTCAAGCCAAGGTGGATTTCATCTACTTCAAGAAGTTTTTGGAGCTCGTGGAAGCAGGAAAAAGAAGAGAGGATCGAGAAGACGTCAAAATCTCCATCATCCGTCTACAACTGAAGAAGGGCTGAATCGTTTAGAAAGGGGGAACCTTTACACTTGCTATATTCTCCTTGCTTTAGTCTTGAGAGATCATTTGGGGTCTATTGTATCCATTTGTGGATTTTGCGTTTATTTCTGAAAGGATATTCTGTGTGTGTGTGACCGTATGCTTACGGTCGTGTGACTACGGTGTTGCGTTTGTTGCAGCGTGTGTGTGTTGCTGCTGGACTTACGATCCAGAGCGTTTGGGGTTCGTCCCCGTATTGCTGTGTCTACAGCGTGAGGAGAGTTCTCCTCATGGGGATTTATCCCCGTGTGTGTGTGCAGGCGTCGTCCTGCGTGTTTGGAGCGTCGCCTCCGTGTTGGAGATTTATCCCCGAGTGAAGCCTTACCGATTTGGTAAGGGGTGGACATAAGGAGCCCGTCGTGGTCCCGAACCACCTTAAAAACCCTTGTGTCTTATGTGATTGTGTGTTCTTTGCTTATCCGTTAAGACGATCATGTGAGATCGGAGAGATTGAGTGAACTTGAATTACTTTGTTAGTTTATTTCCTTCAATCTCGTCAAAGTTATTAATTCCGCTTAGTAAGTTTTAAAAATTGCCACATCGCGTGGGGGACAATTCAACCTCCCTTCTTGTCCGCTCGCCTATCCCGGGACCAACAATTGGTATCAGAGCCTCGGCTCTATTTACTTGGGTCTAACGACCTTTAGAGTGATCCTTGTTGGCGAGTTTCATTTAGCAACATGTCTAGCTTTACTCTTCCTTCTCGTTATAATGGAAATAACTACATTTCTTGGAGAAATAATATGTGTGCTTATCTTGATTTTAATGAACATGAAATCTGGAAAGTCATATGTGATGGTCCACATAAACTTCCATCAAATGAAAGATAATGGAATGACAAGCATGTGAAGAAAAATGAAATCAATCTTCGAGCTTTGAGTGTTATAAGGAATAGCATAGAGCCTCGTGTTCTTTCTCGAATTTCCTCTTGCAGGTCAGCCAGAGATTTATGGGATCAACTGGCAAAGTATGAAGTCAATGAAAAGACTTTGCAAGTTGGTTCAAGTTTAATGGCCAATGATGAAGAAAACAAAGAAAACTCGGAGGTAGAATCCGAGGGTGAGGAAATTTCCTTTGAAGAGTTAATAGATCTTTACGAGGAACTGTTAGGTAGATATAAAAAGGTCAAATCTGAAAACAAGAAATTGACAGAGAAAATTGAAGATGTTGTGATTACTTCTGTTTCAGATAAGAATGTGCATACTAACTCTTCATGTGAAAATTGTAAAACTTTGGAATCAAAAATTGAAAATCTAGAAGATCGAAATCAAGATCTAGAATCCAAAGTTGAACTATATTCAGATGAGCTCTCTTGTATGACTGAAGACCTTCAAATGGCTAGAAAAACAAATAAATCTCTTGATTCTGAAAATGACTGTCATGAGTTGTGTGAGCAAAATGAACTTTTGTTGTCTAAAATTTCCATGCTTGAGAAAAGTGAAGAATGCCTTAAGAACGAGTTAGCTTCCTTATCTGATGATAAGAAAATATTTGAAAAACTTCTTGACACTGAAATTGATAGCAAAAGCATCATGAATGAAAATGAAGAGCTTAAAAAGAACAACAGTGCCATGCTAATTCAGAATTCCTTGCTTGAGGGTAGATTGAAAGGTTTTGATAAGTTTGAAAAAGAAAACTCATCGTTGAAACACAAGAATGAATAGTTGCTTGCTAGGATCTTAAAGCTTGTTGAAACTGAGAAAGTCCTTGAGAAATTGACTGAAAAAGTACATTCTATAAATGTTGAAAACAAGGAACTAAAGGAAGAAAATGAAAACTTCAAATCTGTGAATTGCTTGTTGAATGATAAAGTTTGTGCATGCGAAGAAGAAATCATGAGTGCCGAATTACATATTTCTGCTCTTGAAGAAGAAGTGCAAAGTTTAAAAGATGATTTGTCTAGATTTGTCAAAGGGACGAAAAATTTGGATAAAGTGTTGGGTGTCAAGGTGAACTTTCAAAAAGAGGGTCTTGGATACACTCCGATCAACAAAAAGTCTTTTGAATCCAAATTAAAAACTTCTTTTGTTCATGCATCCGATATTCCGAGCACTTCTAAAGCACCACCTCCAATTACACAAATGAAAATTTCTGAAAAAAATTTTGAGAAGAAGAAAAATGTTAACACAAAACCAACCATGCCAAATAGATTTCAAAAATCGAAGTCTAATGTTGAATGTTTTTATTGTGATATGTTTGGGCATGTCATGGATGAATGTGTTATGAAAAAAGATGAACAATATGCTTTCAAGAGAAAATGAAATGTCTCTTACTTTTATTGTCACAAACTTAGCCATGTGATGGATAATTGTTCTGTGAAACAAAATGATGATTTTCATGCCATGAATGCTAAGTTTAATGTTCAAAGAAAATTCAGTAACAAACATGCTTATCGTGCTCAAAGGTTTTCATATAACAAGGGAAAGTTCTATCCAAAAACTCATGCCAACAATGGAAAATCATTTCGTAGACCCACATCTCCTTGTTATTTTCATTGTGAGAAATACGGTCATGTTATGAAAGATTGTTGGTTTTTGAAAACTGATAATTTTCGTGCTTCTAGAATGAATGCTAGGTTTAATTTTGTTAAATCTAGACTTTTTAAAAATAGAAGATGGAAAGCCTTTGAAAACTCCTTTGCTCCTAAAAGAAATTTTTTTAGTAAAACTGCTTCTCCTCAATGCTTTTATTGTGGAAACCATGGACATGTTATTGAGGATTGCAGGATTATGAAGAATGACGACATGGAAGCAATGAAAATGTGGAAGAAGTCTTTTGGTAGCAATGCCACTAACCTCCAGGGACCCAAGAAACCTTGGGTACCTAAACATGTTGATTGAGTTGGTTTTGATGCAGGTGTGCCTTGAGGTAAATAGAAAATAAAGGGGTTTCAATAAAAAAGAACAAGGCACACTCATATGGTAAAACCCCGACCTTGCTTGTCTTACTGTCAAATTTGGTGGTTTTGATGTTTTTGCTTCTGCTATTTTGTTATGCTATAGTATCATGTCTTGATTTCTTCACAAGCCAAACAAACTTTCATGAATGAACATTTGGTATATCAAATGGTGATATGTGAAATGACAGATTAAGTCTGTCAGGAAACTGTCACTATGTGTGAGTTGGATCTTCGGATCAAAACCTCCACCTTGTACCAATATTCAAAATTTCAATTTGGTTGACTTATGAGGATTCATGTATTTTGAATGAAATCGATTTTCCTTTAATTTGCATATCTTTCAAATTGAATCTGAAAAACTCTTATTTCAAAAAGATAAAAATTTATGAACTGTGGAACTGCTTGTTCTCTAATACATCAATTGGTATTGAATGATGACCATGTGTGATTGTTTTGCAAAATTGATAAGTTGTTTGACAAGTTCAAAAATCTTTTCTTGTTAATAGATGTTCAAACATTTGTCTTGCTCATTTGCCAAATTCTGTGTGAAATCTGTTGGACACTTGATTATGTGCATCAAAATGTATTTTGCATATTCACACATGTAGGGCATATCATGTTCAAACTGAAACTTATGTCTCATGCAATGTTGTCTTTGAATGATCATGGTTGAACATTTGGATTCTAAATAAAATTATTTTTCATGATGAAATCTGAAATAAAAATGTTCATGGTTCAGTGCTAGATTCATTGAAAATCCATCTCATGCATTTACTAGTTTAATGCTTTCTTAAATATTCAAGTCCATGCACATAAATTGAAAACATGCATAAAAAGAGTGCATATCATTCATAGATCCTTGCATATCATTCATAGACTCTGCATATCATTGTGAATTTGAGTCTCATGCATATCTTGATTCATGAATGCTTGCATGAATGTTTCCTAAATCCTTGCATGCATAAATGTATTTAGCTTATAAAACCTTTCTTGGAAAACTCTAAGACCTTACCTCCTTCCTAAATAACATTGCAGTGATTTCATTCATATGTGATATATGTCATACACTAAGGGGGAGGATTTGTTTCCGACCGTACATACATTTAAGGGGAGTCATAGCTGTGTCTTGTCAAATTCATTTTATACATGCAAAACAAAACATTATCCCCACACTTTTGCACTTAATGAATTTAATGATTTTATTTGATAAGGATTTGAGAAATTCTTTTCAACACTTTAATGGGAACTTGAATCTCTACATGGACATTAAAGAGTAATCGTGAGGAAAAATCTGTCTACCCCACAAAATTTAATAAGTGGAATGTGAAACCGAGTAGCCGGGAATCCCCACTGAAATAAATGAGAAAACTCACGTCGAAAGGTAAAGCAAAAATCCACATGCATGACGAATCCTAATAGCCGGGAATCCCCATTGAGACATATGAGGAAACTCGCGCCGAACGGTGAAGTACATTAAAAGAAACAAAATCGGGGTTGTGCGAAGCTACCGATATACGAGGATCTAAAGTGAAAGTGTAGAGAGGAGATTACCTTCTAGTGTTCTTTAGAAAATCTAAAAATCCATATATTTTGAAGTTCATTGTTCATGCATCACATTTCACATATGGGTATCTTTGTGATGAATGTATACTATGAATTTGCCTACGTTCATGGTCTATGAAGTACTTCTAGTTGTGTATGCAAAACTCTTTTAGATATGCTTCATGTCTTACATTTTGAAAATGAATCACTTGCTCTTTTCTTAACCCGTACCTCAATTAGGGGGAGTTACTATAAGTAATATTTGTGTGCATGACGGTTGTGCTTGTGTACTTGCATGTTCATGCACTCCCCCTTAATCTAATTCTGAATATAAACTTTACATTTGAATGATAGAAGTTATATTGTGCATAGCTACATATCTTACGTACTTAGCATTCACATAGTGCATATTCCTTGCATTTAAAAGATGAAGCTCATAGTGTGCACTCTTGCATATTTGGCATTTTCAGCATGTATATAGTTCATACATGATATCATCTTGCACACTTCATGATGCATAAATCTTCCAACAATGGTATCATATCTTCGGGACCAACTCTCATGAACTAAAATTTAATATATTTGGGCAAACAATTAGTAACAATTGGTATCCGAATTGGTATCATTTCTTCAGGCCTAACATGTTCATATCATATCATATAACCCCCCCTGTCTTTTTGTAGATGACAAAAAGGGGGAGAATGTTGGTTGTGTGCTCAATGCCTTTTGCTCAATACTTATGTGCTCAATGCATTTGTGCTAAATGAGAGAGAGTAGTTTTGAGGGAGAATGTGATTAAATGTCTTATCATTCATTCTCATAACATTCATTGAAATGCTTAAACTCTATCTTTTGGAACTCTCGCACACATCGTTTTGTCATCATCAAAAAGGGAGAGATTGTTGCATTCCCCTAGTTATGTTTGGTGTTTAATTTTAATGTTAACAAAACGATTGTGCTTGTGTGTGTATTACATTGAGCATTATGTTTACATCTTGTTTTGATGAGTTAAAGCATGACTTCAAGGATCTCACTCGGAAGTCATATGAATGATTATTGTTTAAGGAAGTCATGCGATGTTTATCTTTGCTTGCAGGATCAAAGGATCAAAATGCACTTATGGTTCACACTTGGAATTCAAAGGAATGCATCAATGCAATTTTCCTAAAAAGGGAGTTAACCCATTCATTGCATTGCATCGACTCCCTCTATGTTTCATGCATTTCATCATATAAGTTTTTAAAGTCTTGGTTCGGTATTTTCATACATTCTTCCTCTTGAGATTTTTGGGCTTGAAATATGCTCAACCTTTTTAACTTGAAATTGATGAATGTGATTATTAATTGGAGAGGGGAAATCTCGTCGCCCGTACGGAGAGGCCAAAAGAGGTCCAACTAGACCGAACGAGGCCCAAATCCTCGAAGTGGTAGCCCCCGGACCCACTTAATATAAAGCCCAAAAACTCACTCGGTACAAGCGCTTCCTAGGCAGCCTTCGGGTTGGGAAGTCCGAGCATCAGTTCGATCGGGAAAGCTCCCCCGGAGCCCCTTATTCCCTGTCCCGACCCAGCACTCATCGCTCGGGAGACCTCTCTTGGGCTAGTGCCTATCGCTCGGGCTCACTGATGGAAGCTTATTGATCACGGCCGTTGCGGGTCCCTTAATGACAGGAAGCTCAAGAGGACAGGGGAAACCAAGAGTCTGCGTGCTATAAGAAGCCCCGCACGAAGGACGTAACCCCCCCTGAGACTCCGCCGCTTACAGGGATCATTCGCACGACGGGCCACTATTTAAACTGGAACAGCCCTACTACAGGAGGTAAGCAAGGCAAGAGCCAAGAACCCTGAGTAGGAACCACTTCACCTTTCGGTGGAGAGGGATCTTGTGCTCCCATCTTCCTCCTAGCTCTTCCCTTTGCATCCGAGCTCTACTATTTTGCTGACTTAGGCATCGGAGGGTCTTCCCCGGGGTTCTATCCCTGGGCACCTCTGACTCGTTTCCCTTCTTGCAGTTCACATTTCAAGGGTACGTGGACATCACCTTCCCCGCTCAAGAGCAGCGCGAGATAACCCCTCTTCATCTGGCTCTCGTTGTATCGGCTACAATAAACCATTGTAACGTAGACAGGATCTTAGTTGACAATGGTAGTGCCCCTGATGTATTATCCTATGAATGTTTCCTCAAGATGAGAGAGAATCCATCTAAACTCTGCCCGATCCGAACCCCCCTCTGTGGGTTCAACGGCCAGGCAACTTATCCCGAGGAAGCCCTGAGCCTGCCAGTTACTATCGGCACCCCGCCCAAAACCGTTACGTTTATGGTAGACTTCATCGTGATTAAGGGGATGACGGCATATAACGCCATCTTCGGCCGAGGCATTCTCTGCCGAATGAAAGCGGTGCCCTCTACCTTTCACCAAAAAATGAAGTTCCCAACCAAACATGGCGTGGGGGAAGTCCGAGGTAACCAAGCATTGGCTAGACGGTGCTATATAATCTCGGTCGAAACCACTAGGCCGGAAGGGAAAAAGGGAGTAAAGGGAGCCGAAGAGGGACCCGCAACATCTGACCCCGGTGGCGAGTTGCTAACGGTCTTCCTTAACGGTGACCCGACTCTAGAAGTAAAGATCGGAGCCGATCTACCACTTGAGGAACAGGAAAAATATAAGGATTTTCTTACCCGGTATATCCGAGTCTTTGCATGGTATGATGAGCACCTTCCCGGGATCCCGGGAGATGTGGTGATGCACAAGCTCAACCTCGACCCAACGGTGAAGCCGGTCCAACAACGCAGAAGAAAACATGCCCCAGAGAAGCAAGCGGTCATCAAAGAGCAGATCATCAAGGGGCATAAGACTGGCCTTTTTCGTCCAGTCCTGTACCCTACGTGGCTCGCCAACGTCGTCCTTGTACCAAAGGCTTCTGGGAAATGGCGAATGTGCGTGGACTTCACCGACCTCAACCAGGCTACCCCGAAGGACTGCTACCCGTTGCCGAGCATCGATCAACTAGTCGACTCAACATCTGGCAATGAGCTGCTCAGCTTCCTGGATGCCTACTCCGGCTACCATCAGATCAGGATGGACCCGGAGGACATCGAGAAGACCGCCTTCATCACTGACTTCGGCGTACACTGCTACACCCGGATGCCGTTCGGGTTAAAGAACACCGGAGCAACATATCAGAGACTGATCAACCACATCTTCGAAGGACAGCTCGGTCGAAACGTCGAGGCCTATATTGATGACATGCTCGTCAAAACGCCGAAGGCCGAAGACCACCTCGTCGACCTAGCTAAGACCTTCGACACCCTACTGAAGTGCAGCATGAAGCTCAACCCTACCAAATGTGCCTTCGGAGTTAGATCCGAGAAAATCCTAGGCTTCCTGATAACTCAGCGTGGAATTGAGGCCAACCTCGACAAGGTTAAGGCCATCCTGGACATGCGGCCGCCCACTTGCATCAAGGACGTTCAACGCCTTACGGGGCGCATTGCTGAGCTCAACCGTTTCTTGTCCCGGGAGGCCGAACGGTACCTACCCTACTTCAAATTGTTGAGGGGACCCAAAATGGCATCTGCTACGTTCGCCTGGGATAAGGAATGTCAGAAGGTGTTCGCCGAACTCAAGGAATTCTTGGCCTCGCCCCCGGTACTGTCCAAGCCGGTCCAAGGCGAAGCTCTACACCTCTATCTCTCGGCGACCCCTTCTACAGTGAGCTCGGTCCTAGTCAGGAATGACGCAGGGATCGAGAGACCAGTTTACTATACCAGTAAGGTGCTTAATGAGGCCGAGAAAAGGTACCCCGCAACCGAGAAACTCATGCTAGCGTTGGTTACCTCGGCCAAGCGCCTCCGACCCTACTTTCAAGGGCACTCCATCATCCTATTGACCGGCGAACCTCTGAAGAAGATTCTCTTTCACCCGGAAGCATCGGGACGCCTCGTCAAATGGGCCATCATGCTCAGGGCCTACGATATCTCGTATCGCCCCCGCTCGGCCATCAAAGGAGAGGCTCTCGCAAACTTCATCGCCAAAAGCATGGTCCCGATTGAAGCAGTACCTCCACCAGCACTCGGGCCCACTTGGGATATGTTCGTCGACGGGTCCTCCAACTCGGCCGGATGCGGCGCCGGTGTCCTCCTCAAGTCCCCCGAAGGAGCGGAGCTGCGGTACGCCCTGAAGTTCAACTTCTAGGCGTCCAACAACGCCTCATAGTACGAAGCCCTTATCTCAGGGGCCAGGATGGCTCGACGACTGGGAGCCGAGCGGGTCAGAATCCACACTGACTCCCAATTGGTCGCTAGCCAGGTCAACGGTGAGTACGAAGCTCGGGAAGGACAAATGGTCAAGTACCTCCAGGCGGTCAAGAGGATGGCCCAACTCTTCGAGAGCTTTGAGGTAGTCCGGATAGCTCGGGAGGAAAACTCCCGAGCGGACGCCCTCTCTCGACTGGCCTCCTCGCTCGACCCCGCAGGTACACGATCGATCTTCCTCGAAGAGCTCGGGCGACCGAGCATTGAATCCAAGCTTATGACCGTTGACCCGGCACCCCCGAGCGACTGGCAGACCCCCTACATATCCTCGCTCCGAGATTCTCAAGAGCCCACCGACCCTCGGGAGGCTCGGAAGCTGAAGTACCAAGCCCGGCGTTTCGTCATGCTAGATGAGGCCTTGTACCGCAGATCTTTCTCCGGTCCTCTCCTCAAGTGCATCTGCGCCGACGAAGCCAGCCGAGCTATTCAAGAAGTACACGAAGGCACCTGCGGAGCGCACCAAGGAGGAAGATCGCTCGCCAGGATCTTGCTTCGGCAGGGTTACTGGTGGCCCACTCTCCAGCGCGAGTGCGACCGATGTCAACGCTTCGACCACCTGATCCATCAGCCCGCCGCGGAGCTCATCACCCTTGCCGAGCCATACCCTTTCGCTCGATGGGGGATCGACATCCTGGGGCCATTCCCCACGGCCCAAGCTCAGAAGAAGTTCGTCATCGTCGCCATCGACTATTTCACCAAGTGGATCGAGGCCGAAGCCACCACCAGGATCACCGAGTTAGTCGTATGGAGTTTTGTTTGGAAGTCGATCATCTGTCGTTACGGTGTCCCCCGAGTGATTGTGAGCGATAACGGTCGGCAGTTTGATTCTCATTACTTCAGAGACAGATGTGCCGACCTAAACATTCGCAACCACTTCACTTCGGTAGCCCACCCTCAGGCTAACGGACTGGTCGAAAATGCCAATAAGACTATCTTAAAAGGCATCAAAACCAGGCTCGGCAAGGCCAAGGGTAGCTGGCTCGAGGAATTACCGAGCGTACTATGGTCGCACCGAACTACTCCGAGGACGGCCACCGGTGAAACGCCTTTTCAGCTGGTGTACGGCACGGAAGCCGTAATTCCGTTGGAGGTCGGCAACCCCTCTCTCCGAGTCGTCCACTTCGAGCCCGAGGTAAACGAGCAGAAACTGCGAGAGAACCTCGACCTAGCAGACGAAATCCGAGAAATTGCAAAGATCCAAGCAATGGAATACCAACGACGCATCACTCGATACTACAACTCCAGAGTCCGAGACAGACACTTCCAGTCGGGAGACTTCGTCCTGAGAAAGGCCGAAGCATCTCAACCACTAGAGGCGGCGGGGAAGCTGGCCCCTACCTGGGAAGGCCCCTACCGAGTGGTCGAGACGCTCGGGAAAGGAGCATACCGACTGTCCACTATGGAAGGAACACTCGTCCCTCGGACATGGAACGCGACAAATCTTCGCAAGTTCTACTTTTGATCATTTGACAAGCACGCACATGTAAGCAAAGTAGAATAAACGCCATTCTTCTCTTCTTATTAAAATTTGATGTACATCAAGTAGGCCGTAGCCAATACAGTATACATGGACAAAAATTACACCCTCCGGCACTATTATGCGAGCAGAACGCTCGGCCAACCCGGTAAGCACTCCTACGTCCAGCCACTGACTCTGCCTCGTGCGGAAACTGGCTCGGACAAAGGATTGCCGGCCTCGTTGGTTTGAAAAAAGCTCGGAGAAGAGGGGGAAGAAGAGGAAGGAATACAAGTGAAGGCCTCCTCTCTGCCAACTCTTTGGAAGGCAGAGAGAGCAGGCACCCTCCGAAGAGTGAAAGAGGAGGGAGAAAAAGAAAACGGCAGAGATGGACGAGGAGGCAGGGGGAGGCCAAGAAAGGAGGGAGCTTAATTAGCTCCCCCCTCCCCTCGGGATGGCGTCGACGGGTCAGGGACAGGAGGGCCACATGCTCCGGCATGACGAACCCTCTCCCAGAGTGACCCCCGACTGACGAACCCTCTTCCAGACTGAAGTAGCAGGAGCTTCCCTCCTACCGTCATCTGCATCATCATCTTCTGAAGCGCCTTCCATGCCCGCCAAGACCGACAGCACAACGCCTGGCGGAAGGGAAAGAAGGAGAAACCGCCAGGGATGGCCTTAAGCGATGAAAGGAAAAGGAGACGCCCCGCGGACCTTTTATAGGCCGAAGGGGGAGCTGATCGCCTTAAATGACTCTCCCTTACAAAACACGCTAAAAGGGGCTTTCCCTGAGATGGTTACCTCATTTCCCAAAACATCCCGCCAGCGGGACGCGCGAAGCGGCAAGTCATTAAGGGCGGTATGGAAAAACGGAAAGGTGCCAGCGCCATGTCAGTCATTTGACACATCGGCACGCGCGATATCTGCAGAGAAAATCGGCGCCTTCTCCAACGACTACAAATCCGATAGTCAAATCACACCAAAAGCAGTAAGAAACAGTCAATTCAGCATTTAATATTGTCGCTATAATATTTTCCAAAAAAGCCTTACCAGGCTACATAAGGGAAAGAAGAAAAAAAAGAAAGAAAGAGCTATTACATTAGGCCTCAGGCCCATCTTCAGGCTCGGCAGGCGAGGCTTCCTCAGCACCAGACGATCTGCCCCCAGTATTGTCGGCGACGGCCGACCCAAGCACTGACCCCACTTGTGGGGGAACTGTCTCGGTCGTGTGCTCTCCCGAAGATGCTGGAGTTGGCAATCGCTCGGACGGAGGCTCCCAACCCACCTTTTCGCTTGAAGTATAATGGGAAGAGTCAGTCGAACCCCAGTCCGAGTCATAGCGTTGCCCGGAAGGAAAAACGAGCTTAGACGCCTGGGCCTCTGCCTCTATGACGGCCCAATCGTAGCCCTGGGAGAAGCCCTTCCGAAGGCCCCGACGATAGCCCGACTCATAATAAGGGAAGCCAGCCTGGAGAAGAGCCGCGTGGTAGGCCTCTGAGCACTTATGTCGCTCGAGTGCCTCCACCCCGGCCGACTCCGCCAGCCCCTCGAGCTCGGCTATCCTCCGCTCTGACTCGGACAGCCTTCTCTCGGCCTCGGTCAGTGCATCTGCAGCTCCCCGGACTCGGCCCTCGAGCATCTCCCGCTCAGCCTTCCACTGCTCGCCGCGCTCGACCTGAATCATACGCTCCGCCTCCAGGAGCTCATTCTTCCGGTCGACCATATGACGAGCCTGGGCCAACTGCTCCGCCAACAACCGAGCCTCCGCTTGGCTCGACTGCACCTGAGCCCGAAGCGGGGACACCTCCCGACGGAGGTCACCAAGATCAAGGGTCAGACGCTCGACCTTCCAATCGAGCGCACCACGGGCCCACGAGAGAGCCTCCCGCTCCGACTCCACCCGAGCATACGCACCCACTGCCTCAGCCCCGAGCTGGGCCAAGATCAGGCTGCCTTCCATGAGTTGCTCGAAAAGCGTGGAGGGGGGACTCCTCTGAAGTTTCGCTCGTATGACCCCTGAAGCTACGGAGTGGCACCTCTGGTACAGGGAGGCCCGGGCGCTGAAGGCACTAGTCGAGGGAAAGGGTGCCCTCTCCGGAGCGGCCGGGATCGGGGCACCTCCCCCGAGCAACCCTGTCTCGGGGGCCCCACCGATTGGCTCGAGATGAGCGGCCCTGTCACGAACCTCCCCGACCTCGGTCGGCTGCGATTGAGTCGCTTCCCCCTGCGACCCTCCAGCCTCGACCGGCTTGGGCCGGGCTCCCTCATCCGGTGGCCCCTCTGCTTCGCTCGGCGCCCTAGCATCAGCCGCGATCCCTTCGTCATTTGCCCCCTCTTGCACCGCAGAAAGAGGAGGCAACAGGGGAACCTCATCAACCGGGCGGACGATCTCCGCCTTCCTCGCCCGTTTCTTCTCAGCAGACTGAGCCTGCATCGAAGACCGCAACAACTTCGCCACAGGATCCTTCCGCTTGACGCCCCGGCATTCAGAAGCATCGTCCCGAGCAACCCCCTTGCCCATTTCTCGGGCGCGGGACGAGCCCTCCGAAGCTGGGAGATCGCTCGGAGCCGGCATATCATCCACATTGATGACCTCCAGCTCGACCGACGGCGCCTCCTCCTCCTCCTCCTCAGCCGCTCGCCGCAGATCTGTGCGAAGAAGAGCAAATTGAGAAGAGGATAGCACTCGCTTGAAAGAGGACAAGTTCCTGAGAACCTTACCCGTCGGCAACAGCAGTCGAGAAAGATACTCCTCAATGTTAGGAGTCACCAACTCAGCAGTCCCCAGGCGGTCCCGCTGAAGGATCGCAGCATCCCTCTCCACTTCCGGAAAGACCTCTGTTTGCTTCGGAGGGATGTTCGGGTGAAAGTTGGGCGCCGTCGGGAAATCCCAGACCACGCCAACCGCCGATGGACCCACCCAAAAATATTGGGTCTTCCACCCCTTGTGAGAGGAATCCTTCACAGAAAGGGACACACAACTTGTAGCAACCCTAATAAATGAATAATTGAAATGAATTAAAATATATATATTACAGAAGTAATATATATAAAAGGAATAGGGTTAATTGGACGAAATAAAACAAATTAACGCCTCTTATTAGGGCGTTAATTCAAAAAGAAACGCCTCTATCAAAGGCGTGACTCAAGAAAGGACGCCCACACGTGCGGTCGTCAATTCTCACGACCAAATAGGCAAGTAAAAGAAACGCCTCTATCTTGGGCGTGTTTTAAAAAAAAGAAACGCCCTTTTTCAAGGCGCTTTTTAAGAAACGCCCTTATGCAAGGCGTTAATTCAAGAATACACGCCCTGACCAAAGGCGTTAATTCAGTTCGTGACTCGTTCGAACCCAGAGCTTATCCAGGGAAAGATTAACCTAATCTAGTAAGTATCTATTAGAGTAAGGACTCTATTAGGGATATGTTACCCTTAATCAAACCCTACTCTTGTTAGGACTTCAAAATCCTATAAATAATACGTTCGATCCAAACCTAAACCTATTTGCTTTATTCGTCTGCAGAGGTACGTGAGAGGAACATATGTTCTTCTATTCTTCTTCTTCTGTTATGAACGTATTTTGTGGAGAACTAATGTTCTTCATCTTCTTCTGTTATAGGTCCAGAAGGTTACGTACGTGAAGAACAAGGTAATGTTCTTCAAACCGTTTTCCTAAACTTCGGTTATATCTTCATACTCCCTCCTTTCTTCCCCTACAGGTTGATTGAAGATCATCGTCGCCATCATCTTCATCAACTGAATTTTCCTTCTTCCTGCCCAAGGTGTTCTTCTCAAGTTATTGACCGGTCATCTCCAAATCTATCATTAAAGGTAGGTTTTCTCAAGTCACTGTAGCCCAAACTAAATTGATACAGTACAATAATTATCATGCATATACATGGTTTGGTTTACTATAGTTTTTCAACGACTTTCTGTTAATTTCTTGAAAAACACGTCCTTAGCAAGGGCGTGATTATGAAATACACGCCCCAGACAAGGGCGCTACTTTACAAATCACGACCCTGCCAAGGTCGTCAATTTTGGATTGACGCCCTGCACTCAGGCGTTAACTTCATCAATCGTTACTCACCCATGCTAAGAACTGATTACATATGAAAACCTGATTCTACACTAATAATGCATGATCCTATGTCTTCGAACATGTTGATATTATTGTCATGACCATATATTCGTTTTCCCATGAGTTCTATTATCCTGTAACCTGAAATTAGTACTGCCCATGAAAAATCATGGTATTTCTTGAATTCACGACCTAGACAAGGTCGTCTCTCACTGGACTAACGTCTGTATATAAGGCGTAAATTTAAAAGTAACGCCCCTTCATTGGGCGTGTAATTGTTAAAACCCTGAAATTTACATTATCTGTATAATGGAATTAGAAGTAACGCCCCTTCCAAGGGCGCGTTTTTGATAAATTTCTGAGAATAATTATATCCTGTCGAATATGTAAATGATGAGACGCCTGCCTCTGCAGTCGTCAACTTTGAAGAAACGCCCCTAGGAAAGGCGTGTTTTTGATAAATTAATGAAATAAATGGAAATTCTGCAAATTGGCAATACATGTAAACGCCCTTCTGTTAGGCGTTAATTATTCAATACACGACTTGACCTAAGTCGTTATTTTACTGTAAACTGATTTTTCCTCTGATTTGCTAACCGATGGTTTATATATTATACATATATATATATATCGGCACTATTCTCCACTCCGTGAGTATAGTCCCATGTTTGCATGTTGATTTACCGACCACACTCAACTCTCATTGACATACAAGCTCTCCATTGGACATTCCGTTCCTTTGGACTAGCGAGTTAGTCATAGAGACCTCCGTAAGACTCCTCGTAGCCTTGGATTCCCTCAAGGCCGACTGAGCTGGTTGTACCCTAAAAACCCATTACACAGTTTTGCCATGTCAATCTAAAGAAAACATGGTATACCGGCCCTTATGATTATACAAAGAGTATATCATAAGAAATTCTTGATGGGATGATGATATCATGCCATATCGTGTCATTCTTGTAAACCCAATTCTATGATAAGAATGAGGGTATCTTGCTTGATCTAATATTCATGTGGACCTCAATTCTATATAAAGAATGTCCATATTGATTTGCCATGGTACCTAAGTTAAGGGAACCATAATCTACCTAGTTTTATCGACATCGTGATTATACCGTTATTATCGCCATTCTATGTCCTTTGTCATATTTTGCACTCTATTCTATCAAAGTTGTCATACGTGTCTACAAGCTTGATTATTGAAATTCTATATTGGCTATATAAACAAGAGTGGATGTCAAAACACATGATAAATGCCTGCGCATATAGGGCCCGATCTGGTCCTGGGAGGAGCACCCGAAAGTACTTGTGCCCATGGGAGTTAAAATGATAAGGTATCTGGCATTATACCGAGTACTTGACTTGCTTGATTGGACATTCCACACACATCTTGTACTTGACTCGTACTTGACATGAAATGAAATGCGTGGCCCGAAAAAGGGTAATTTACTTGCTTGATACATGATAGCCAAAGTTCTTGACATGACCCGATAATGGTACTTGCTTGAATATCTTGAATAACTTGTATCTTGTTCATGAAAGTTCATCTTATTTCTTTGATATTACATTCTCTCTATCTTGTCGTTTCATGCGAGCATGCATAGCTTTATTGCATCCATGAAAATGTAATTACTTAAACCACTTGCTAGTACTTGAGATATAATTTCCTACTGAGCGTTCGCTCATTCCGTTTGTCCCTTTTTACTTTTCAGGTAAGTCCGACGACGATGGAAGTCAATCGGATGGGAATTGTCAAGAGTGAAGAGATAGAGATTCTCCAAGTGTCATCTAGTCTTTCCTATAGTTTCTTGAGTCAAATATGTATTCTTTTCCTTTTTATTAAACAGAGTATTGGATTTGTAATAGTCTATCCATTATGAAATAAAGGATTGGGTTATCTTGCTATTTTGCGCATCTCTGTCTTTGTGTCGAATACATGACCACTCTGATTGACATGATTGATATAGACACGTCGCGCATCTCCGGGTATCTTCCGCGCTCGGGGCGTGACAGTCTTTGTGGTATCAGAGCCTAAGGTATTCAATTCCTAGGAAACCCAAGTCCAAGGATAGGTTTCAAAACCTTTAACCAAGTGAGAGTGGGTAGAACCAAGGGTTAAATGATCAATGAGTCCTTTATAAGATCATAGTGATATAATACTAACATAGCTATTGTAATTGTAGGATAATGGCTGCCGAACGTGCTCAATGGCGCAACATGCAGCGTACCCTTCAAGGGATGACCCAAGTGCTACAACAGGTAGCACAAGGTGGTGCTCCACGAGCTGGAAGCTTACACCAAGCATTCAAGAATATGAATCCCCCGAAGTTCATGGGATCGACCGATCCAGACGATGCCGAGCATTGGGTTCGGGAGATTGAACGTATATTCCGTGTCATGCAATGCACGGATCAGGACAAAGTCTTATTAGCTACCTTCCAGTTAGAAAAGGATGCTAGATGCTGGTGGGAGTCGATTGAAGCTACTATTGACCCAACTCAAGTTACATGGGGTGAATTCGTTGAATATTTCAACGCCAAATATTTCTCTGATAGGGTCCAGGAAAAGAAGGCCGCCGAATTTGCCGCATTAAAGCAAAGATCTTTATCGGTGGCTGATTATGAAGCACAGTTCTCTAGACTGTCTAGATATGCTAAGCATTTAATTGGCACGGAAAAGATGAAAGCCCGTAGATTTCTTAATGGGCTTAGGCCCCACTACATTACTCAACTGGCGCCTATGGATATTCAAGTTTATACTGAAATAGTGCGCCGAGCTCAGTTGCTTGAAGATGCCACGGAACTATCTGATAGGATCCGTGGGAAAGACAAAAAGGAGCAAGTCACAAGTTCGGGTTCTTTTAAACCCAACTTTAAGAAGAGGCCCAATAATGGAGGTTTTTCCTCTCAAGATCAGAAGAACAAGAAATCCAAGCCTTTCTCTATCACCACTACACCTTCAAACATAGTATGCAAGCATTGTGACAAGGCTGGTCACAAAACAGAAGAATGCTGGAGGAAATTAGGAGCATGTCTCCGTTGTGGGAGTCGTGAACATCGGATTCCCGATTGTCCATTAATGAATGACCAAGACGGTGAGGGTAAACGCCCAGTGACAAGGAACGCGCGTCTTCATGCAATCCAAGAGACCGAACCAGAAGAAGAAGGCGGATTGGTGGAAGGTACATTAAAAATTTGTTCCAAATATGCACATGTCTTATTTGATACGGGTGCATCGCATTCCATTATTTCCAAGAAGTTTGCTGACCCATTACCTCTAGAACCAGAATGGATGAAGATAATATTGTCTACTCCTCTCGGAAACGAGACGGATATCACACATCATTACCAAAATTGTGAGGTATTGGTTCGAGGAAAGAATTTTCCTATTGATCTTATCTGCTTAGATCTAAAAGAATATGATGTTATACTAGGAGCAGATTGGTTATCCAAATACCAGGCAACGGTTGATTGCCGTGAAAGCAAGATTGTTTTCAAGGAATTTCCGGAACTGACTTATACTAGTCCTAAGAGTCGAAGCAAATCCCCTCTTATTTCGGCTCTTCGAGCAAGCAAGCTCGTCAGGAAAGGATGTGTATCCTTCCTTGCTTTTGTCACTAATAAAGAAGCTAAGGAAACCAAGATAGAAGACGTTCAAGTAGTACGAGAATTCCCAGACGTATTTCCGGAAGAATTGCCGGGATTACCCCCGCAAAGAGATGTGGCCTTTACCATCGACTTAGTCCCTGGTGCTGGTCCGGTTTCAAAGGCACCATATAGAATGTCCCCTGCTGAACTCAAGGAGTTGAAGGAGCAGTTGATGGAACTAATCCGAAAAGGGTTTATTAGACCAAGTACTTCCCCGTGGGGAGCACCAGTCTTATTTGTAAAGAAGAAGGATGGATCCATGAGATTGTGTATTGACTATCGGCAGTTGAATCATCTTACTATCAAGAACAAGTATCCACTGCCGAGAATCGATGAATTGTTTGATCAGATTTCAGGATCCAAATATTTCTCCAAGATTGATCTCCGGTCGGGATATCATCAATTAAGGATCAAGGATGATGACATTCACAAGACCGCATTCAGAAGCAGGTATGGCCATTACGAATTTGTTGTTATGCCTTTTGGACTAACAAATGCCCCTGCTGCCTTTATGCAGTTAATGAATAGCATATTCAGGCCTTACTTGGATCAATTCATAGTAGTCTTCATCGATGATATATTGATATATTCTAAGACTAAGGAAGAACATGAAGAGCATTTGAGGATTGCATTGCAAGTCTTGAGGACAAATCAATTATATGCTAAACTCAGCAAATGCGAGTTCTGGCTTGAAGAAGTGGCTTTTCTCGGACATGTCATATCCAAGGACGGTTTATCTGTGGATCCGTCAAAAGTTGAAGCTGTAAGAAACTGGGAGAGACCCACTAATGCAAGCGAGATCAGAAGTTTCTTGGGTCTTGCAGGCTATTATCGGCGATTTATCAAAGATTTCTCTAAGATCGCCGTACCACTTACAAGATTAACTCGTAAGGAGATCCGATATGAATGGAGTGAGGAATGTGAAAGCAGTTTCCAAACTCTCAAGGATCATCTCACCACAGCTCCGGTCTTAGCCCTACCAATTGAAGGAGAGAAATTCGAGGTCTACACTGATGCTTCTGGCATTGGCCTCGGATGTGTTCTAATGCAACATGGGAAGGTCATAGCATACTCTTCTCGTCAACTGAAGAAGCATGAGGAGAATTACCCCGTCCATGACTTGGAATTGGCCGCGGTAGTATTTGCCCTAAAGATATGGAGACACTATCTCTATGGGGTACAGTTTACTGTATACTCCGATCACAAAAGTCTCAAATATCTATTTTCACAAAAGGAGCTGAACATGAGACAAAGACGTTGGCTAGAATATCTCAAGGACTTCGACTTCAGTATACAATACCATCCCGGAAAGGGTAATTATGTTGCTGACGCCCTTAGTCGAAAGCCGAGAGCAATGATAGCAAATTGTATGATGCAAGAATGGAGGTTGCTTGAACAATTCTCCGAGCTCAATATAAGCTTGGACACGGAAGCCAAATTTATCACATTATCTCATGTAAGCGTACAGTCAGATTTATTATCTGAGATACGAGCACTTCAGGATGATGATCCTATATTAGTGGAAATCAAAGGCAGATTAGAAGGACAATCTGACTTTCAACTAACTTCGAGGGAAGATTATTATTCAAAGATAGAACTTGTATACCCGATTGTCCGGAATTAAAGAAGAAGATCTTAGATGAAGCTCACAGATCAAGATACACTATTCATCCTGGATCAACTAAAATGTACCAAGATGTAAAGAGGAACTTTTGGTGGCCCAATATGAAAAGAGAAATAGCGGACTATGTATCACGTTGTCTCACATGCCAACAGGTCAAGGCGGAACACCAAAAGCCTGCGGGAAAACTACATCCTCTAGATATTCCTAAGTGGAAATGGGAGGATATTGGTATGGACTTCATCATGGGTTTGTCTAAATCTAAAGGAGGACATGATGGAATCTGGGTTATCATTGACCGATTGACTAAATCGGCACATTTCTTGCCAATCAAAAGCCGATGGTCGATTGATGTACTAGCTGCACTATACATTAAAGAAATAGTCAGGATACATGGAATTCCTGTCTCAATCGTGTCTGATAGGGATCCCCGTTTTACTTCTCATTTTTGGAAGGGATTACAACATTCGTTGGGGACAAGGCTCAACTTTAGTACTGCTTTTCACCCACAAACGGATGGTCAGACCGAGCGAACTAATCAAGTTGTTGAAGATATGCTGAGAGCATGCATTATTGACTTTGGAGGAAGCTGGCATGACCACTTACCTTTAGTTGAATTTGCATATAATAATAGCTACCAAGCTAGTATCCAAATGGCACCTTTCGAAGCCTTATACGGAAGGAGTTGCCGATCTCCCATATGTTGGAACGAAGTTGGAGAAAAACAACTATTAGGTCCAGACATGGTAAGGGATACAACCGAGAAGATACAAGTAATCAGAGAAAGATTACAAGTTGCTCAGACAAGGCAAAGGGCTTATGCTGATACCAGGAGAAGAGATCTTGAATTCCAGGTTGGAGATCATGTATTTCTTAAAATATCCCCTGGACGTGGCATACGAAGATTTGGTGTTAAAGGCAAGCTTACGCCAAGATTTATCGGACCATTTGAGGTACTCGAAAGAGTTGGCGAGGTTGCTTATCGCATCGCGTTGCCTCCTCAGTTGTCCGAAGTACACAATGTATTTCACATATCTATGTTGAAGAAGTATGTACACGATCCGTCACATATTATTGAGCATGGAGATCTGGTGATCCAGAAAGATCTCACATATGAACAAAGGCCCTTGAGGATATTGGATCGAGAAATACGAGCTCTAAGGAATAAGGTTATTCCCATGATCAAGGTGCAATGGAATAAGAATCCTGAACGCGAAGCGACATGGGAGACCGAGGAATCTATGAAGAAAAGATTTCCCGAGTTATTCTAAGAGGTATATGTCCTACACTCTCCGCATGTATAATTATATATATATTGAATTTGGGGACCAAATTCTTTTTAAGTGGGGGAGGGTGTAGCAACCCTAATAAATGAATAATTGAAATGAATTAAAATATATATATTACAGAAGTAATATATATAAAAGGAATAGGGTTAATTGGACGAAATAAAACAAATTAACGCCTCTTATTAGGGCGTTAATTCAAAAAGAAACGCCTCTATCAAAGGCGTGACTCAAGAAAGGACGCCCACACGTGCGGTCGTCAATTCTCACGACCAAATAGGCAAGTAAAAGAAACGCCTCTATCTTGGGCGTGTTTTAAAAAAAAGAAACGCCCTTTTTCAAGGCGCTTTTTAAGAAACGCCCTTATGCAAGGCGTTAATTCAAGAATACACGCCCTGACCAAAGGCGTTAATTCAGTTCGTGACTCGTTCGAACCCAGAGCTTATCCAGGGAAAGATTAACCTAATCTAGTAAGTATCTATTAGAGTAAGGACTCTATTAGGGATATGTTACCCTTAATCAAACCCTACTCTTGTTAGGACTTCAAAATCCTATAAATAATACGTTCGATCCAAACCTAAACCTATTTGCTTTATTCGTCTGCAGAGGTACGTGAGAGGAACATATGTTCTTCTATTCTTCTTCTTCTGTTATGAACGTATTTTGTGGAGAACTAATGTTCTTCATCTTCTTCTGTTATAGGTCCAGAAGGTTACGTACGTGAAGAACAAGGTAATGTTCTTCAAACCGTTTTCCTAAACTTCGGTTATATCTTCATACTCCCTCCTTTCTTCCCCTACAGGTTGATTGAAGATCATCGTCGCCATCATCTTCATCAACTGAATTTTCCTTCTTCCTGCCCAAGGTGTTCTTCTCAAGTTATTGACCGGTCATCTCCAAATCTATCATTAAAGGTAGGTTTTCTCAAGTCACTGTAGCCCAAACTAAATTGATACAGTACAATAATTATCATGCATATACATGGTTTGGTTTACTATAGTTTTTCAACGACTTTCTGTTAATTTCTTGAAAAACACGTCCTTAGCAAGGGCGTGATTATGAAATACACGCCCCAGACAAGGGCGCTACTTTACAAATCACGACCCTGCCAAGGTCGTCAATTTTGGATTGACGCCCTGCACTCAGGCGTTAACTTCATCAATCGTTACTCACCCATGCTAAGAACTGATTACATATGAAAACCTGATTCTACACTAATAATGCATGATCCTATGTCTTCGAACATGTTGATATTATTGTCATGACCATATATTCGTTTTCCCATGAGTTCTATTATCCTGTAACCTGAAATTAGTACTGCCCATGAAAAATCATGGTATTTCTTGAATTCACGACCTAGACAAGGTCGTCTCTCACTGGACTAACGTCTGTATATAAGGCGTAAATTTAAAAGTAACGCCCCTTCATTGGGCGTGTAATTGTTAAAACCCTGAAATTTACATTATCTGTATAATGGAATTAGAAGTAACGCCCCTTCCAAGGGCGCGTTTTTGATAAATTTCTGAGAATAATTATATCCTGTCGAATATGTAAATGATGAGACGCCTGCCTCTGCAGTCGTCAACTTTGAAGAAACGCCCCTAGGAAAGGCGTGTTTTTGATAAATTAATGAAATAAATGGAAATTCTGCAAATTGGCAATACATGTAAACGCCCTTCTGTTAGGCGTTAATTATTCAATACACGACTTGACCTAAGTCGTTATTTTACTGTAAACTGATTTTTCCTCTGATTTGCTAACCGATGGTTTATATATTATACATATATATATATATCGGCACTATTCTCCACTCCGTGAGTATAGTCCCATGTTTGCATGTTGATTTACCGACCACACTCAACTCTCATTGACATACAAGCTCTCCATTGGACATTCCGTTCCTTTGGACTAGCGAGTTAGTCATAGAGACCTCCGTAAGACTCCTCGTAGCCTTGGATTCCCTCAAGGCCGACTGAGCTGGTTGTACCCTAAAAACCCATTACACAGTTTTGCCATGTCAATCTAAAGAAAACATGGTATACCGGCCCTTATGATTATACAAAGAGTATATCATAAGAAATTCTTGATGGGATGATGATATCATGCCATATCGTGTCATTCTTGTAAACCCAATTCTATGATAAGAATGAGGGTATCTTGCTTGATCTAATATTCATGTGGACCTCAATTCTATATAAAGAATGTCCATATTGATTTGCCATGGTACCTAAGTTAAGGGAACCATAATCTACCTAGTTTTATCGACATCGTGATTATACCGTTATTATCGCCATTCTATGTCCTTTGTCATATTTTGCACTCTATTCTATCAAAGTTGTCATACGTGTCTACAAGCTTGATTATTGAAATTCTATATTGGCTATATAAACAAGAGTGGATGTCAAAACACATGATAAATGCCTGCGCATATAGGGCCCGATCTGGTCCTGGGAGGAGCACCCGAAAGTACTTGTGCCCATGGGAGTTAAAATGATAAGGTATCTGGCATTATACCGAGTACTTGACTTGCTTGATTGGACATTCCACACACATCTTGTACTTGACTCGTACTTGACATGAAATGAAATGCGTGGCCCGAAAAAGGGTAATTTACTTGCTTGATACATGATAGCCAAAGTTCTTGACATGACCCGATAATGGTACTTGCTTGAATATCTTGAATAACTTGTATCTTGTTCATGAAAGTTCATCTTATTTCTTTGATATTACATTCTCTCTATCTTGTCGTTTCATGCGAGCATGCATAGCTTTATTGCATCCATGAAAATGTAATTACTTAAACCACTTGCTAGTACTTGAGATATAATTTCCTACTGAGCGTTCGCTCATTCCGTTTGTCCCTTTTTACTTTTCAGGTAAGTCCGACGACGATGGAAGTCAATCGGATGGGAATTGTCAAGAGTGAAGAGATAGAGATTCTCCAAGTGTCATCTAGTCTTTCCTATAGTTTCTTGAGTCAAATATGTATTCTTTTCCTTTTTATTAAACAGAGTATTGGATTTGTAATAGTCTATCCATTATGAAATAAAGGATTGGGTTATCTTGCTATTTTGCGCATCTCTGTCTTTGTGTCGAATACATGACCACTCTGATTGACATGATTGATATAGACACGTCGCGCATCTCCGGGTATCTTCCGCGCTCGGGGCGTGACACAACTCCTTCCCCGCCTCGCCTGAATGAAGAAGAAGCCCTTCCCAGCAAAAGGATTATCCTTCAACTCAAAAAAAAAGTGGAAGAGGTCCAGCGAGGTGTGCACCCCTCTCTTGCCACAGAGGAAGATGAAGGAGAAGATGAGGGTATAAGAGTTGGAGACCAGCTGGACAGGAGCAAGCCGGTAGAACTGAAGCAACTCGGCAACAAAGGGATGGAGGGGCAACCGAAAGCCGCACTTCCAGGCCAGGAGAAAAGAACAGAAGAGGCCAGAACGAGCGACCAGACTGGATTCATGAGATTTAGGTGCGAGGAACTTGAATCGCCATGGCAGCCCATATCGATTCTCCAGCCGCTTCACGTCCGCCTCACCCAGCTCACTGCGAAGAGGTTCTGATGGCACGAAAAAAGTCCTCGAGGCCCGTTCTCCCTCTCGGCTCTCGGCCCCTGGATTTTGGTCCGCCATGGAACAGACAGAAGAGCTGGGAGAAGAAGGGGAAAGCTCTGAATCAAAGGACTCCGGAGGAGAAGGAAGCTGTCGAATCGCCGCCTCAGGAATGCTCTCCTAGCTCCGATGGCCGCAACGATTCTCCACTCTTCTGAGCTGCTCTCAGCAATGCAGAAGCCCCCACAAATATAAAGAGAGGCAAAACCCTAAACCCCGGAAATAAAAGGACGCAAAACGAGCAATGCTTGAACCGGAGGCGGCGCGGCGATCCGATCTCCCAGGGAGGGGCCATCTCTTATTCATCATAATGGGCATATTTTCAAGGCGAGCCGCGTTATGTGGCCCCTATCAAAAAGAGAGATCTATACCCAACCAGTGCCACAAAAAGTCCAGCCCAAACGCTACTCTTCCGAGCCTAATTTTGGCTCGGGAGTAGGAGGGGGACAAGTGGAGAGGAGAAATCTCGTCGCCCGTACGGAGAGGCCAAAAGAGGTCCAACCAGACCGAACGAGGCCCAACTCCTCGAAGTGGTAGCCCCCGGGCCCACTTAATATAAAGCCCAAAAACTCACTCGGTACAAGCGCTTCCTAGGCGGCTTTCGAGTTGGGAAGTCTGAGCATCAATTCGATCGGGAAAGCTCCCCCGGAGCCCCTTATTCCCTGTCCCGACCCAGCACTCATCGCTCGGGAGACCTCTCCTGGGCCAGTGCCTATCGCTCGGGCTCACTGATGGAAGCTTATTGATCACGGCCGTTGCGGGTCCCTTAATGACAGGAAGCTCAAGAGAACATGGAAAACCAAGAGTCCGCGTGCTATAAGAAGCCACGCACGAAGGACGTAACCCCCCCTGAGACTCCTCCGCTTACAGGGATCATTCGCACGACGGGCCACTATTTAAACTGGAACAGCCCTACCACAGGAGGTAAGCAAGGCAAGAGCCAAGAACCTTGAGCAGGAACCACTTCACCTTTCAGTGGAGAGGGATCTCGCACTCCCATCTTCCTCCTAGCTCTTCCCTTTGCATCCGAGCTCTACTATTTTGCTGACTTAGGCATCGGAGGGTCTTGCCCGGGGTTCTATCCCTGGGCACCTCTGACTCGTTTCCCTTCTTGCAGTTCACATTTCAAGGGTACGTGGACATCATCTTCCCCGCTCAGAAGCAACGCAAGATAACCCCTCTTCATTAATGATCCTTGCTCATTATATAGACTCATGGTCATTTGATTTGGAAAATGGTTAATGTGCTTCATGCATTTTTCACATGAGTTCACATGAGACTTTTGAGGGTTGTCACATGCTCTGTTCGGGCTGGTGCGAAGGATTCAGACGGGGGTGAATGAATCTATCCTTAAAAATTTTTGCCCAATTAATAAATTTGAACACTCGGAGATACGGAATTGAAACGAACTAAGTTAAATCAAGTCTGAAAGACTGGTGCGTTTAATCAAACAAAGAACGTGCAGTGAATTGGCTCACTGGACATAGAAAGACAGATCGAGCCTAAGCATTCATCTAGCGGAAGCAAACAGTAAGCATTCAAACCACAATGCACGAAGAAATTTTTAGGTGGTTCGGTCCACAGACCTACGTCCACCCCACACTCAAACCCGAGTGTGGCTTCCCGCTGACTCACAGCTTGAACGGCTGGGCCTCACAGCTTGCCTACAAACAGCTGAGCATCACAGCTTGCTGTCCGAGGTATCCACCTCGCCCGCTGAGCAACACAGCTTGTTGTCCAGAGGAATCCTCCTCTGCAACACTGAGCAATAAAGCTTAGCTCTGCTGACTAACAGTTTGAATAAAGGTTCAAAAGAAAACAATATATGGAAAGGACACAGCAACAGAAAGCTGTAGACGATAAAACACAAAGTGGCTCTCAAAGAGCTGACTGGCCTGGATTTGATCCACAGTCCAATATAGACAGCTTCAGATGACTCTCTTCTTCTTCTTCTAAACTCTCGATCTCTCTTTCTTCTTCTTCTTCTTCTTTAATGCTCACTCTTTCTTTCTCAACTCTCTCGTTCTCTTCTTCTCTCTTTCTTCTTTTTCTGGATCGTGCAGGCTCTTTCTGCTTCTGCTCTTTCAAGTAAGTTCCCCTATTTCGATCACTCTTTTCTCACGATCACTTTCTCCAGATGGAAAAGTCTCTTATTTATAGAGCAGTGAAGGTAGATGGGCGTGTGTCTTCCACGAATTCCCGCCCTAGCACCTTGACCACGTGGCAGTATTTCAGCCTGCTGCAATACACGTGTCACGATCCTGGCACTTCCTCCATTCTTGGATCACGTGCCCTTCTTAAGTTCCTCGACCAGCAGTTCTGTCAGATCAGACTTGTCATCAGTTTGAGTTAATCTGAAAGGAAAGACAGAAAGACGCACCGAGTTAGTTCGAGAGTTGAACTAAGCATGTACAGACTTGATGCAAAGCATGTACAGACTTGATGGTGTGTAATGCAGTTTGCATGCAGGAAAGTATGCACATTGAATATGAATGCACGGACATGCCACCGACGAGTGTACATACCTTGTGTGCGATGTACAAACGATGCACAGATATACCACTGAGGAATGTGCAAACTTTGTGTACAATGTACAAACGATGCATCGACTTGCTGTGCCAACAGTTTAAGCAAGACTTCCTAATGTACAGACTCTGATGAAATGATGTACGAACTTAAACGCTCGAATCAACAGAGGTTGTACAGACTTGTGAAATGATGCATGAACTTAAATGCTAGTATCAACAACGGTTGTACAGACTTGTGAGATGATGCACGGACATATCAACAGAGAGTGTGCAGACTTTGTGTACACATGAAACAAACGAATGTACTGACTATGTATATGTATGAAGAACACGGGCGATGTACAGACTTGATAGCATGCGGCGATGTATAGTCTTGATAGCATGCGGCGATGTACAGACCTGACAGATGCAATGAACACGCATCGACTTTCAATGCGTAAATAAAGTATACACAGGCTTTGACTATGCTGGTTATCATGAAATGCACTTGAATGCATCGACTTCAAGTTATGCATGGACAGACTTGTCGTGAATGCGGAGCTATAAATTGCACCGAATATGTGTATGCGGTATGCATGAACTGTACTGACTTAGTATTGAAGCAACTGATGAATGCACCGATGCAATGTGCAGGAGAACTAACAATGCACCGAGTATGCATGTGTTTTTACAGAGTTAATGCTAGAACACAACTGACTGCGTCAACGCAATGCCCATACTGCGTCAACGCACACCCCCTTCCAGAATGGGTATCCTTCCAGAAATGCTAGACTGAGTCGACGCAGCCACTACAGTGCGTCGACGCACTCTATATACTAGAACCCATACGACTCTTTATGCATGCATGGAAGTAAGATGCTCAATCAATCATTCATATGCAGACACATGGTGATCAATCATTCATACTCATAGTGCTTGCTGACATCAAAACCACACAACAATCAATCATTCATACTCATAGTGCTTGCTGACATCAAAACCACAGGGGCACAATAATCTCCCCCTTTTTGATGATGGCAACACTATGAGTCACACAGACTCAATCAATCAATCATTCATACTCATAGTGCTTGCTGACATCAAAACCACACAATAATCAATCATTCATACTCATAGTGCTTGCTGACATCAAAATCACAGGGGCACAACAATCTCCCCCTTTTTGATGATGGCAACACTATGAGTCACACAGACTCAAACTATTCTCCCCCTTTGACTTCATCAAAAAGAAAATAGTTTGAGAGAGAAATTAAGCAGGTATAAAAAAATAACTATATCTATTCAACACATTTAATCCATTTCCTAAAAATAAAGAAAAGTTCATGTTCTAACGAATCAAACGTAGAGATATTGATAACACACATGGAGTTAATGGTATTTCATAACTAATGGATTGAGCAGCAGCTCGTAAACCACCTGAAAAAGAATATTTATTATTCGACCCATATCCTGACATAAGAAGTCCAATAGGAGCAATACTTGAAATGGCAATCCATAAGAAAACACCTATACTGAGATCGGCTAGAGAAAAGATTGATATAACATCTCCCCCTTTAACTACATGAAAGAACATTAGAGCTAGCTATTCTCCCCCCAAAGAGCAATATGACACCACATATTCTCCCTAGATAAAAAGGAAGAACAACCATACAAGAAACTCCCCCTGAATAAAGGAATACAATCAACAAGCACATGGGCAGTTAGACAGCTAAGATCAATCCTCCCCCTTTAAGAAGCAATAAATGAAATCTGTTCAACATGAATGCTTGACTACTCTCCCCTTAAGTGCAGATGACCCAGAACTTCCCCCGAAGTTCAGGAATGAACTCTGGTTATCCAATGAAGCAATATGAAATCTGCCAACACAAGGAATCCAAAACAATAATGGTTGAGGCACCTCACATATGTATGGACACAGGTGGAAAGTCCACAGAACCAGAACTGGTTACAGAAACAAGATGGAAGATTCCAACAGTGTGGACAAGAGTAGGGGTGAGAAACAGTCAAAGCACAGTACATCTCAAGGAGCAATCAATCAACCGATAAGAGATAATTGTCAACAAAGTTCCTGATGATCAAGTTGTCAGGAATAAATCAGACCATGAGGGATTGTAAGGCATGCACCACTACAATAAGTCTTAACATGAATAGACTCTCCTATCATAGAGGGTTATGAATTGGCAACTTGACCGACCTGATTTAATTATGATGTATACCAAATTTGTCAATTAAACTCAATACTTATATCTGAATTCAAGTTTTAATAAAGGTGAACCAAATAATCAGATAACACTCAGGACCAATCATCTTTGTCTTACACGCATGATCTCAATGACTCCTTTGAGAGTTACGCAGATTAGTATTGAGATTAAACACTTTTACAAGAGAATGAGTTGACAGAGTTTGCAATATATTTTCATTTGAAGCACATTATACTTTTCCTGAGCAATTTAAGTTGATCAACACTTTTTTACGTGAGGCACAACACGTCTCAGGTGAAATGACCCGGTTACTCAGTGTGATAACTGTCATTGCCTCTCAACATTAAGACCAGAGTTAGCAATAGAAATGTCTTTTTACGTGAGGAGACACCTTGATTAGAGGCCAGACTCCCCAGTTACTCAACACACACATGCCATTGCTCTGTCAGGTTTTTCAATAAATTTTCACCAAAGATAACTATGGTACTTCATGACGTAAGTTTACTCTATTTCATTGATAGAGAACCCAGTTTCTCAGTGACCAAGTCATTGCTCTCAATGCAATTTTTTCATTTAGTCAACATTTTTTCAGGTTAACGTTTAAAAACAATACTCACTCTATGTATCTCAACCAAAGTAGCCTTGATTTCAAATTTTCAGATTTCCGATGAGTGAATCTAAAATTTTCATGACACATGTGGTTAAAATTTATTAAAGCTTATCATTCAGATATTTTCAAGTCATTTAAATGCAAATCTGAGAATACATTAACTTTATATCAGTCTGATTCAGTGGTCATTCTTAAACCTATATGATAGGAATTTCTACATGATTCTCAGACTGAATTGCATGGCCTGCAGCTTGTGTTCCTCAGATCAGATCAAAAATATAGCTGACCAACCAATCAACAATAGAAACAAATCAGTCACACCAACTAAGAAGTATGTGAAGGATGAGTGTAAGCTGGTGGAAGAGTCAACAACAGGAAAGAAGAGCATCAAACGAGTGTATATCAACAAACAGTAGCTGAGTCTGGAATACAGACAGATCATCTTGACAACAATGAAGTCTAGTTCAACTCGAGAAAGATTTGAGTGACTAGATTTGGAATGGTTCAGGATGTGGAAGACTAATGAGTCTCAAATGCTCCCCCTATCTAGATGCAATAAATCAACCCTTTTTGGATTTTTCAAATTTGATGATATGAAATACACTGCTCTACATGCATGCATATGCAATGACTCTCCTAGAGATATTTCCTGAACATGAATGTCATGAACATTATACAGGGATAACCAAACTCCCCCTGACTATATGCAATGTATGAAGATTTTAAATGCAACAAGTGCAATGACAGAATGCAGGGAGTTTTGACAAATTATGCATCATGAATAGATATGTAATGCATTCAGCAAACGAAATTATCATGATATGCAAGCATCTAGAGCACACAAATTCAGAAGACAGAATTTAAGCAGAGTTTTCAAAACTAACCTGAACAATGCAATCCTGAGGGTTTCATTCTTGAGTGCCTTGGATTATTGCCCCTTTTATTCTTCAGCCCCAAGGCACACCTGCAAGAAACATATCATTTTGATGCAACAGGTACCCAAGATATCTTGGGTCCTGAATTAACAGTGACACCTCTAGCAGGTATACTAATCAATTTTTGTGCATGAAGGTCATCAATTCTCATCAAATAGCAATTATTCATTGAATGACCTATTTGTCCACAGTGATGGCATGATACGCCAGATCTTAGATTTGATTTATGCACATTCTTATTAGCATGACTTTTATATGCATATGCATGAAGATTTTTGTTAACAGAATTAACATTCTTTTTACCAAAAATAGTCTGGCTTTGATATCCTGCCAACCAACAGGTTGCAGCCCTGTGACCTGGCTTTCCACATTCAAAACATAGAGAAAGTTTTCTTTTATTAACAGCTTTATTCTTACCAGCAGCATTGGGAGCAGGAAATTTTACAGATTTAGAATTAAATCTACTTCCCTGAGCATGCCAACAGTCTTTGACTGTATGGCCATGTCTCCCACATTTGAAGCACTCATTGTGCTTGCCTCTAGGGACAATATCATTTCTATCAAAGGCATTTTGATACACAGGGGTTTTAGCAGATTTGTGACGATTGTTACTCCCATGTGCATGCCAGCATTGTGCAACAATGTGGCCCAATTTGCCGCAATGAAAACATTGAATGTTCTTCTTATGATTTGCCTGATTTTTAGCATGAACATTCATATCATACAATTTTCTAGCATTGAGATCATCCTGTTTCTTTAGTCTACAATTATGCATAAGATGATCAATTCTGTGACAGTAAAAACACTGAATCCTTTTATTCTGAGCTAAAGAAGATTTCTTAACCTGAGAAGTCCTAGCATGAATTCTGTTAAGTTTCAGATCATCCTTCTTCATCACAAAGCAATCAGCCATCTCATGACCAAATTTCTCACAGTAAGAGCATTCAATGTTCTTGATAATAGATTTGTTGGTCTAAACTTTCTTAGCATGCTGGTTGTTATCATTCTTTTTCAATATTTTACTTTCCTGTTTTGTTTTCTTATTTTCTTGAGCAGTAGCTTGTTTAGGGGATGAGGTGGAGGTGCTAGCTATGTCTGAGCTACGCACTAAAGTTGTATAAAGTTTATTCCTCATTCCCTGCTTAACTTGAAGATTACTGGACATAGAAAGACAGATCGAGCCTTAGCATTCATCTAGCGGAAGCAAACAGTAAGCATTCAAACCACAGTGTACGAAGGAATTTTTAGGTGGTTCGGTCCACAGACCTACGTCCACCCCACAATCAAACCCGAGTGTGGCTTCCCGCTGACTCACAGCTTGAACGGCTGGGCCTCACAGCTTGCCTACAAACAGCTGAGCATCACAGCTTGCTGTCCGAGGTATCCACCTCGCCCGCTGAGCAACACAGTTTGCTGTCCGAGGTATCCACCTCACCCGCTGAGCAACACAGCTTGCTGTCCAGAGGAATCCTCCTCTGCAACGCTGAGCAATACAGCTTAGCTCTGCTGACTAACAGCTTGAATAAAGGTTCAAAAGAAAACAATATATGGAAAGGACACAGCAACAGAAAGCTGTAGACGATAAAACACAAAGTGGCTCTCAAAGAGCTGACTAGCCTGGATTTGATCCACGGTCCAGTATAGACAAAGCTTCAGATGACTCTCTTCTTCTTCTTCTAAACTCTCGATCTCTCTTTCTTCTTCTTCTTCTTTAATGCTCACTCTTTCTTCCTCAACTCTCTCGTTCTCTTCTTCTCTCTTCTTTTTCTGGATCGTACAGGCTCTTTCTACTTCTGCTCTTTCAAGTAAGTTCCCCTATTTCGATCACTCTTTTCTCACGATCACTTTCTCCAGATGGAGAAGTCTCTTATTTATAGAGCAGTGAAGGTAGATGGGCGTGTCTTCCACGAATTCCCGCCCTAGCACCTTGACCACGTGGCAGTATTTCAGCCTGCTGCAATACACGTGTCACGATCCTGGCACTTCCTCCATTCTTGGATCACGTGCCCTTCTTAAGTTCCTCGACCAGCAGTTCTGTCAGATCAGACTTGTCATCAGTTTGAGTTAATCTGAAAGGAAAGACAGAAAGACGCACCGAGTTAGTTCAAGAGTTGAACTAAGCATGTACAGACTTGATGCAAAGCATGTACAGACTTGATGGTGTGTAATGCAGTTTGCATGCAGGAAAGTATGCACATTGAATATGAATGCACGGACATGCCACCGACGAGTGTACATACCTTGTGTGCGATGTACAAACGATGCACAGATATACCACTGAGGAATGTGCAAACTTTGTGTACAATGTACAAACGATGCATCGACTTGCTGTGCCAACAGTTTAAGCAAGACTTCCTAATGTACAGACTCTGATGAAATGATGTACGAACTTAAACGCTCGAATCAACAGAGGTTGTACAGACTTGTGAAATGATGCATGAACTTAAATGCTAGTATCAACAACGGTTGTACAGACTTGTGAGATGATGCACGGACATATCAACAGAGAGTGTGCAGACTTTGTGTACACATGAAACAAACGAATGTACTGACTATGTATATGTATGAAGAACACGGGCGATGTACAGACTTGATAGCATGCGGCGATGTATAGTCTTGATAGCATGCGGCGATGTACAGACCTGACAGATGCAATGAACACGCATCGACTTTCAATGCGTAAATAAAGTATACACAGGCTTTGACTATGCTGGTTATCATGAAATGCACTTGAATGCATCGACTTCAAGTTATGCATGGACAGACTTGTCGTGAATGCGGAGCTATAAATTGCACCGAATATGTGTATGCGGTATGCATGAACTGTACTGACTTAGTATTGAAGCAACTGATGAATGCACCGATGCAATGTGCAGGAGAACTAACAATGCACCGAGTATGCATGTGTTTTTACAAAGTTAATGCTAGAACACACAACTGACTGCGTCAACGCAGTGCCCATACTGCGTCAACGCACACCCCCTTCCAGAATGGGTATCCTTCCAGAAATGCTAGACTGAGTCGACACAGCCACTACAGTGCGTCGACGCACTCTATATACTAGAACCCATACGACTCTTTATGCATGCATGAAAGTAAGATGCTCAATCAATCATTCATATGCAGACACATGGTGATCAATCATTCATACTCATAGTGCTTGCTGACATCAAAATCACACAACAATCAATCATTCATACTCATAGTGCTTGCTGACATCAAAACCACAGGGGCACAACATGCTCAAGTATGTTCATGCATATTCTTGATGGGGTTATTGTGATTTCAATGTGTGGATGCATTTGTGATCTTGTATGGTTCTTCTTATTTGTGTGGTTCCACTTGGACTATTTGAGTCATTGGTTTTGAGCTATAGATTTGCTTCATACATGTGTAAATGAATATCCCTCACTCGAAGCTTTTTGATATTGAGCATATGGAAGATACAAGAATACTATTTGCATAATTAAGCTCTCATACCTTTCCATTTGTCATCATAGTAAAAGCTTCTGACCTAGGATAATGTCATTGTACATGCCTTTGTATATGCACAATTGACACATTCATAGTTCATCATAACAATAGCTTGTCAATGGTGGAATGTGTTTTTGTTGGTTGTAAACGGAAATCCAAAACATGTTTGAGTGAGCTCATTGAAGTATTCTTGAGTGAACATGATGAAAATGTTAACCTTGATGCAAGTATTTTGATTCTCATCTAACCTCTTGTTTTATCATGTTTTTCAAGATGAAAATTCATGGTTGATCCTCATGGGATTATGATAATACTTATTCATTTGTTTTCCCTTGAATTCATGAAGGTTGAATCACTGTCAAAGGGTTTAAACTCATTAAGACTGAACTTCTGTAAATCTGGAAATGAAGCAAATTTCAGTCGACCGACCCAGGGATTTCGATCGACCGAAATCCCTAGAGTGGGCATATTTTATGACTGTAAAAGTTAGGTCGACCGACCCCTATGAACGGTCGATCGACCCCTATGAACTGTCGACCGAATGCGGCGTAAACCGAAAAACGTGGATCCGAAACCCATCTAAACCCAATCCATCTGTGCTTATCTTTTACCCCTTTACCCTTGGGTTCATGGTAGACCTATTGGGGGTCTTTTGGAGGGCTCTAGAAGGGTTATAATGATCTTTTGTCTTCTCTTATATATACTCTCATATGAACTCCGAATTTGATAAGAAAAACCCTTATGTGCTTATTGTTTCTATCTTGTAGGTGAAGAAAGGGAGAAGGAAGGAAGAGCTCAAGCCAAGGTGGATTTCATCTACTTCAAGGAGTTTTTGGAGCTCGTGGAAGAAGGAAAAAGAAGAGAGGATCGAGAAGACGTCAAAATCTCCATCATTCGTCTACAACCGAAGAAGGGCTGAATCGTTTAGAAAGGGGGAACCTTTACACTTGCTATATTCTCCTTGCTTTAGTCTTGAGAGATCATTTGGGGTCTATTGTATCCATTTGTGGATTTTGTGCTTATTTCTGAAAGGATATTCTGTGTGTGTGTGACCGTATGCTTACGGTCGTGTGACTACGGTGCTGCATTTGTTGCAGCGTGTGTGTGTTGCTGCTGGATTTACGATCCAGAGCGTTTGGGGCTCGTCCCCGTGTTGCTGTGTCTACAGCGTGAGGAGAGTTCTCGTGGGGATTTATCCCCGTGTGTGTGTGCAGGCGTCGTCCTACGTGTTTGGAGCGTCGCCTCTGTGTTGGGGATTTATCCCCGAGTGACGCCTTACCGGTTTGGTAAGGGGTGGATGTAGGGAGCCCATCGTGGTCCCGAACCACCTTAAAAACTCGTGTCTTATAGTTTGCATTGTGTGATTGTGTGTTCTTTGCTTATCCGTTAAGACGATCGTGTGAGATCGGAGAGATTAAGTGAACTTGAATTACTTTGTTAGTTTATTTCCTTCAATCTCGTCAAAGTTGTTAATTCCGCTTAGTAAGTTTTTAAAATTGTCATATCGCGTGGGGGATAATTCAACCCTCCTTCTTGTCAGTTCGCCTATCCCGGGATCAACAATATTAATACAATATAATATATATGTGCATGTACACAGAAGCTGCCTGCTTTTGTGCACTGGTAGCATACTATATCACAGCTGACTGTTGGCCACGGAATATATATTCAAATAGGTATTAGACAGGGGTTCTCTTTGAAGAGAAATATTTTTATATAAGAGTTTATTTCATGGGTGCGTATCGTATCAGACGATTTGGGTTCGGATGTTGGACCTTTCCCAACTGACCGCAGTCAGTGTTGATTTACATCGGCCTAACCTCCGAACACCTTTGTTTATCTGTCAAAAAAAACCTTAAAATCCCTTCTATAGGTTCTGATGTTGAGGGGCTATTCACTCGGGCGACTCGTAGTTACCACTCCTCGTTCACCATCGGCAGACTAATAGGGCTAAGGCTTTATCAGAGGCCTCTTAGGTTTAGGCAAAAGCCCTATGATTTTTAGGCTATGGATGCAATTCTACAGAATTCATAGGCATTTTAAAGTGGCGGGAGGTTTCCTATACCCCGGGGGTATTTCGGTAATTTTACCAGGCTAGGGGTATTTCTGAAATTTCTGAGTTGAAAAGAAGGTAGGATAGGATCCCTGACTTCCCGAGACACCGAGGCCATTTATGGAATGTTTTGTGAGTTACTAGGTCATTTCTAGGTCATAAAGATATTTCGGTAATTTTACTAAACCCACACGGACCTAGATTTGAGGCGGCACCCAAGTGTCGGACTGAGCTGATAGCGCCCCTAAACTGAAGGAGCAACGAGGGGCTTCATAGAAGACACATGTGCATCGATTTGCAAAGGGAGGGGTATGTATATAATTTCCCAAAAGTCGGGGGTTTTTCTCATAATTTTCTCTGACGGGTGTGCAAAGAAAATCTGCAAAGTACATTGAATATATTTAGGGTCCACGTGGGTACAAGAGTTGTCGACGAGTTGTCGACTATACATCAAAGAGATCCTCACTAACGCGGGAAGTAGGAGCATAGCCCCAAATACAAAAGATTACAAGGTAAAACTACAAACAACAGGACTTGTATTTCCCGCCATCCCAGGAGGGACTTTTCCGTAATTCTCCATTATACGAGCAGAACTACATAATTTAGCCACCTCGGGTGCGTAGAAAATTACACACATGGCCCGCAAAAGGGGATAATTACAAACATAACCCCATAGGGGTGTACATACGAGACCCAGGGGTCACCTACTCCTCGAGGGCCAAAACAACGAACAATACTCCTTGTGTGGATCTCTCGAGACTTGATCTCTCCGTCTCCACTCCTCTCTTCATCATTGGCCCAGGGGGCTATTTATAGAAGTGGGAGGACCCAGGTTGTCAAAAACATGGGGATTTGCCTCAGTTTTGACGAAAAATGGGGTTTGGACCCCAATTCTGACAAGGTAGGGTAGTCACTCCTTTTTTTTTCTTCTTTTCATTTTTTTATGGGAACACGAACCTTTGGGGGGGTCATGTTGACCCCGCTGGGGGCCCAGCGGGGTCAAACGGCCCCATTCGGGGTCGTTTGACCCCTCTGGGAGCCCAACGAGGTGTCACGACTCCCATGGGGTCGGCTGGCCCCGCTGGGGCCCAGCAGGGTTGGCTCTGTTGTGCCCAGGTGAATGGTAATCAAGAGGGGAGAGGTGAATTGATTACCAATAAAAATTTTGACTATAAAAATAAACTGTCTAGCACCCCTCACAAATTAAGCACAGAATTTTAATGCAATGGATAAGAACAGCCAACCTCTCTTTCTCGCCTCGATTCAAATCACACTCGTGAAAGCTACAAGATCGTTAGAAGCCAATTTCTGAACATAAAAAGGATTCACTCGTATATCCGTAGAGCCCACACGAGATTGATAATGGAAGACAAACCACAGATATGAACACGCGATTTTTAGGTGGTTCGGGTCCACAACTGTGTCCCCTACGTCCACCCCTCACAGCGTGAGGATTAAGCTCCACTAGATGTGAGGCACACATACACGTGCTGTAAACACAGCACGCACACACGCAGCCGAGCTTGGCCGCACAACCGCACACACACGCCGCTCTAGTCGCGGCACACACACACAGAGTATTCTCAAATGTTGGATAGTGCAAGACAGATATTCAAGAACGAATGAACATTTATGTAGAAATCAAAGTCTAAAAGATTCTAAGTGTATTTAGCTCCCCCTTTCAACTCCTCTGAAGGAGTTCTAGCTCCGCTTCTCAAGGTCGGAGATGACAGCTTGAAATTCCAGCAAGATGAAGAGCTGTTCACGAATCCCTTTGCTCAATCACGCAGCTCTCAGCACGAACTCGTAGTGGATGACGATTAACACTCCACATCATCAATCTTCAGCGCACAAAGCGAAGGGGAATGGCAGGTTCGCAGCCGCGCTCTCACTGCATATCAAAGACGGATAAAAACGTGAAAGCCCTTTTTCTCAATTTTTCAGGACGCCCTAACCTCAAGGCTTATATACCCATAAGAATGGGGGACACGTGGAGGAGACATTCACCCATGGACCAATCATAGAGGGGGATTGTTGCAGGGGTTTTTATGCCGATGACCGGGTGAAGGAAGGGATACAGCGGGGAAGGAAAATACGGGAGTTTTATGTATCTCGGGTATCCTCCTTACGGTTGCAAACCTCTCACGGCAGTATCAGGCACTCTCTTCTTACGGAAAGTCGAAAAGAGTCGAATGGCACGGAAATATAAGGGTATGGGTTAGCTGGACAGGGTGCGGGCGTGCCAGTCGATTTCTCGACGATCACCTATGGAACCAGGGGTTGACCGCGGAAGCGTCACCAGGACGCGACACGTGGGCTCGGGCGACACGTGGAGAGAAGGGGTTCCACGGGTGCGAGTGCGCAGGCGATTGTGGGAATCGTGTACTGGACGTCTTTCCCCACCGGCCGCAAGCAACCGGTGTTTATTTACATCGGATTGAATCCGAACACCTTCGTTCCATGTTGAAGAGAAGCATGTATATATATATCTGAAGCCGTAGGTAGAGGGCCGGGAGCATTCTGCAGCTGTGGGTGCGCTTTCGACTGAGGGGTGTTTACTGGAGTCTGGGTGTTAGGCACGTATGCCGAGTGGTGTAGGTAGAAAGCTGGGGACCCGAACGCGGGCGCTTGTATTCAACTGGTTTTATGCTATATGAGAGCCCACGTGGGCTTTACAAATGGGCCGATGGAGCCAAAGTACAACTGGCGTAAGCCGCGGGGCAATTCCGACACGTGGGTCGGTCCCCGGGTCATTGCGTAATAAAGCGGATATCCGCGTGTTTTACAGAAACTCTTTATAAAGGATCGATGCGAGCCCGACTGCCTTGGTGGCGGGGGCGGACGTGGACTGGCGCCTGGTGGAGGTCGGACACGGCTCGAGGTGAGCGGTCGGGTCCGGGTCTCGGACGGCGAGTGTCATCATGCTGGGGAGTCAAGGTCGGCCCCGGGACTATGATTCCCGGGCCAGAGGTCCGACTAGACTCGAGTTGTTAATCCGAGTGGCCAACGGCCGGCTGGGGGTGAGTAGTAGGCACGCGATCCCGTGTCGGAATTTGGCGCCGCATCATGGAGTGCGTTTCGTCACCGTAAGTTGGCGTACACGGGCGGACCCTGGATGCGGGTGTACTCACCGTTAACATAATCACCTTACATGCGACGAGGATGGACTTGTGTGAGACGGCTAAACGCCGGATGAGGGGAGTACACGTGACATACCCTCGGCGTGTGTGAGCCGACTAGCAAGCCAACCACGCGCGCACTTAGCTTCTCGCGTTCCCGACCCTTGCCGAAAGCCTCGGGAGTCCGAGGGTGCGACAGTTAGGTCGGGGGTGTTTGTCCGTCCGTCTGCTTGTGCATGCATATATTCATTTGCTGCCCCATGAACTTCTAAGGGGGGAATTTATAGGAAGTTGAAGGGGTGGGGGGTGGGGTTTAGGCGGACCAAGTTGAGGGTTCAACTTGGTCTGGGTAAACCCCTCAAAAAATATTTTTATTATTATTATTATGTTTTTTTTGGTTTCACGGAGTGGGGGAGGGAGGTTTAGGTGGACCAGCCCAAGGGGCTGGTCTGGTCCGCCTAAACCCCTCCCCCAGGGGGGGGGGGTTAGGCGGACCAGCCCTATGGGCTGGTCTGGTCCCGCCTAAACCCCCCTTCGGAGGGGTTTTTTCCTTAAACAAAATCTTTTTTTTTTTTTGGGTGGGGTTTAGGCGGACCAGTCTGGGGGTCTAGGCTGGTCCGCCTAAACCCTCCCCCAGGGGGGGTTTAGGCGGGCTGGCTGGGCGCTCTTTTTTAATTAAAAAAAGCTTCTTTTTTTTATTGTAATGGGGTTTAGGCGGACCAGCCTAGGGGTCCAGGCTGGTCCGCCCAAACCCCCCCCTGGGGGGTTTAGGCGGACTGGGTGGAGGGAGAGAGAGGGGGGCGGCCCCACCTCTATAAAATCCAAATTTTTTGTTATTTTTCTTCTTAAATTAAACTAAGAAGAAAAGGACAAGTGCTGGGAGGATACGTGGAGACTTGTGAGCGCGTTGACTACCGAGGACCGCTCCCCCGTGTTGTTGCTTCGTGCTTCCGTGTGTTGCTCCCACGAACTGGTACGGACGAACGATGCGAGCCCTTCCCCCCAGATTAGGGAGTCGGACAAACGGAGACTGATAATCGGACGAACTGGGACTGAGCGGGGCCGTGGGGCCACCGAGCTGGAGAGAGGGCACGGCCCCCAGGGAGTTCGCCCTCCCTGGGGGCGCGCGACCGCACCCCAGGGAAAACTGGCCCCCGGCGTGTCGCAACTCCGAGGGATGGCGCCCAGGGGTCTTCTTTTGTCGTCTGGGAGTGTCCTTTGAGGGACACTGGGCTTCGGGATACTGGGATGGCCCGTGGGGGCCATTGTTCTTCAAGTCATAGTAGCCGCTTGCAAGGTGTTCAGGTAAATGTCCGACACACCCCGGGTTGTCGAACGGCTTGGGTAACTGGCTGCGGGGCCTCGGGATGGGCATTGGGCTGAGGATGAGAGCTCGTGGGAGCTAAGGAGAGCCACTTTGGGCTCGTGGGCCGTGCCTCGGGTTGCATGCCACGTTGCACAGCGGGTTGTCGGGGTAGCCTCGGGTTGGCCCGAGAGCTAAGGTTAAGTGGCTCATTGCCACGTGTCTGAGGGTCGGGGATGCCCCCGACTTGCTGGGGGGTCGTTGTAGAACCCAATTAGTGTGCTGGAACCACGGGGCGGCCCGTGGTTTGGTGTAGAAGGGCTGGAATATATGCGCCCACAAGGTGTTCGGAAAAATGCCTAACACACACATGTGAGCCGTATATGCATGCCCGGGCCTCCAAAGCCTGTGGTTGGCCTAATTAGGTCTCCCTTTGACCTTGAAGGGTTAGAAGTAAGTGACTCGGAGTGGGCCCTCGGCCCTTTCATTGGGTGCCACGTGGCGTGGCTCGAAGTCGGAGCGCCCCCGGGTTGGCCCGGGCGGCCATGTGGAGTACGGACAAAGCCCGTAGTTGAGTAGCCGGGATTGGTCCCGGTTAATCGTCCGTGTAGCCGCATGTCACGGCAAATTGGTTAGGGCCCCTGGTGAGGTCCCGGGAGTTGTAGGGATGGCCGGGTAGCTCATGTCTTAAAAGTGTTGGGGAAAATTCCCGAACCCTTATTTCTTGGTATTTTGCTGGGGAAATTGTCCGGGTACAACAAATGCCCCCCACAGGTCATGCGTCGGAGGCGGAAACGAGGGCGTACAGCCCGTGAATCTCTCCTTTTGAGTTGTTATAGTTGTATTTTGACGCTTCACGTGCTTTTGCTTTATTGTATTGCATGTATTGAATTTCTTGCGTGCTGACCGTTCTTGGTGTTGCAGCTATGACACGATTTGGTAGAGACGAGAGGGTCCCGAGGCGTGTGGTCCGGGAGGAGGACCACTGGGTGAGGAGGACTGAGCGGCCCATGCCCCCCTTGGGCCCGCCGGTCATCACCGTAGCTAATGTGGAGCAGCTTGACTTGGGGCACACGACTGTGGGCGAGGGCCCCATTAGCGAGCGCGACAGCGGAGTTGGGGCTGTGGAGTTGGCCCGGGCGTCGGAGGCGGGTGGGCTTTACACCTACGATCGTAGCGGCGGCTACCCAGTGGAGTTCCCTCTGGACCGTCACTTATTCGAGTTCATCAGGCGCTTTGTCCCACTAGGCATGGAGGAGGGGGACTCTCGGGTTGTCGGGGCCCGTCGCCGACTGGAGCGGGCGATTTTGGTGGGCAGAGATGGTTTGCACGGGATCGTTCTCTCCGGCTTTCCGAGCTTCTTAGGGGACTACTGGAGACAGTGTCAGTTCCCCAGTGCTGAATGCCTGGGCTTCTTCGACAGGGCGAACCAGTTCGCAGTCCGCGTTGGAGTGATGGGTCCCGCATCCTAGGATTTGCACGGACACCACCGGGCAAAGACAGAGGGCAATCCAGAGTTAACGTTGGAGCCATCAGGGCTGGAGTATGCCGGGGAGGGTTATGACGACCACAGCCTTCTGTCCGGGATTCTGCGACGGAGTGCTGTTAGATGGTATGGCCGCTGGGCGGTGATTTCTTCGCACAGATACCACCAGGGAGCTACCGTGTGGCTGATGGGCATAGTACACCACTACCGGGTGCTGCTGGACCGAACTGACATCAGATATGCTGTGACCGCGGCTTTGTACGGATACCCCTGCTACACGGGGCTTCTACAGGCGTTGACAAAGCGCTTCAACCGCAGGTGGAACACCGTGGCGACGGCCGAAGGAGAGACTTCATTAGATCTGTGATCTCTATTCATGATTTCAGGGTTGCCGATCAACGGCAAGGGGTACGAGGAGGTAGTGCTGGATGACCTCCATCGCAGCCACACAGACGGGCATGGAAGATACCGGGTTCCTTACAGCTACCGGTATTTGCTGAAGACGTGGAGGGGTTTAGCCCTAGCCGGGAGAGAGAGAGCAGCACAGACTCCCAGGGTGCCGTTGAACGCGTGGGTCCGCCACTTCTACAACGGGCCCTTCTGCTTTTATCAGGAGTTTGCGAGAGACCAGACTCCATGGGAAGACTATACAGAGGTGGAGCTACGGTTCAGGACATACACTCGAAACATCTATGCACCATAGGAGGGGTGGAACCCCCATGGGTTGCCGGACGTGACCCATCTAGCGGCGTACTTGGCGTACTGGTTGGCGACGTTTGTGGTCCCACACGGGGAAAACGGCCAGCTGGGGTGGAGTTGTTGTGGCCTGCGTGCCTACTGGCAGAGGGACGAAGGCTGGCCTTAGCTCCGGCAGCTATGGCCAACATTTACCAGGGACTGGGGGTGCTGGCGGCGCACCCGGCGCCACGTGAGCGGAGTCTGCTTCTGCCGACCCACTACCTCAGTGTGTGGGCTGGTCTGCCGTTTCCGGGGTTGGTGTCTCGCGGGTCCGTGGCGAACCAGGCAGCACCACTGCTATTCAGCTTCACTGGGCAGCCAGACGGAGACGCAGTCGCACAGTTGGAGGGGACTAGGAGAGTTTTGTGCTACCTGCCCGGCAGGGGCGAGGAGGGGCTTCCCTTTGATGCCGCCACCAGAGACACCCACCTGATTCTGGTGCCTTCGAGTGGCGGGGCAGCCTGCGCCCTTCCTTATCAACGGGATCCTGAGGAGGTTTTTGATCCTGAGGAGGTTTTTGATGCTGATGATAGGGAGGCTCCTCTTCGCCACGAGGGGAGACACAGTGAGATAACGGCTCCTACCGGTGCTTGAGGATCTTGACGAGGTTGGATCCTACGCGTGGGGTGCAATTGTCTTGACTTTCCTCTTTGACTCTCTTAGCACCACCACCCGACGGACGATGCTTGGCGGGTTCTCCCCGTTCCTACAGGTAAACTTCAACTCTAAATGATTATCCAATTATTCGGTTTTTGTTATTATTTGTTTTTGGCTGTGATACACTGACGTGTTGATGCATGCGATGCAGGTGTGGACATACATCTACCTACCAAGCCTGGGCAGGGGACGAGAGGCGCACCCCGACCGGTTGCCCATCGCGAGGCGATGGATGGTCGAGCGGGACACGAGCTCGCTCAGATGACAAGTGCGGGCGATTCAGGATGACATTGACGTATTACCTTATGCCTCGGTAAGACCTAAAACTCAAACCTAAATGCAAATGCATGTCTATTTAATCATTTTTGCCTCTGTAGCAACCCAAAAATTTAAATAGAGAATAATTAATAATAACTTATGGGAAATAAAATTTTAATATAAGTAAGGTGGAAATAGCTAAAATAGATAATAGTCCGGAATATTAATAAGTGGGCTACAAATAAATCCTCAAAGATAAAAGGTCCAACCACATATTAGAACTCACAAACCAAAAAGGGGCCATCCCCTATTAAAAGGACTAATGGGCTTGAAAGGAACCTAAAAGCCTTTTGGGTCTTTAGGCGTTGTTGTGGGTGCGGGGATCGGTGACCGGGATGAGGGAAGGAATAAAGCGGGAAAGGAAATACGGGAGTTTGATGTATCTCAAGTATCCTTCTTCATAGCCGTATGCCTCTCACAACGGTACCAGGCACTCGCCTTTTACGGAAGGTCGAGAGGGGGTCGAATGGCACGAGAAATTTCTGGGGTTAAGGTAACTAGATCGGGGTGTGGGCGTGCCAGTCGATTCCTTGACAATCACCCGTGGAACTGAATGTTGACTGGGGAAGTGTTGCCAGGACGTGGCACGTGGGCTCGGGAAGTCGGGTGACACATGGAGAGAGAAGGTTCCATGGGTGCGAGTGCGCAGACGATTGTGGGGAATCATGTACTGGACGTCTTTCCCCACCGACCGCAAGCAGTCGGTGTTTATTTACATCGGATTGAATCTGAACACCTTTGTTCCATACTGAAGAGAAGTATGTATATGTCTGAAGCCGTGGATAGGGGACCGGGGGTATCCTGTTGCTATAAGGGTGCATTTGACTGGGAGTTTTGGTTTACTGGAGTGAGAGACGCTGGACCCACACTGGGTGGTGCGGGAAGAAGCTGAGACCCGGGTACGGGTACATGTATTCAACTGGTTTCATGCTGGATGAGAGCCGCGTGGGCTTTACAAATGGGCCGAAGAGGCCAAGATACAACTGGTGCAAGCCGCGAGACAATTCCGAAACGGGAGTCGATCCTCGGGTCAATGCGTAACAAGGCGGACATCCGCGTACTTTTACAGAGACTCTCCACAAGGCTAGGGACGTGCCCAATTTACCGGGGGAGGACTGGGCTGGATGGCAGGGGGAGATACTAGCTGACACTTGGAGGAGGGCCGGACGCGGCTCGGGACTAGCAGTCAGGTACGAGTCCTGAGAGGCGAGTATCTTCATGCTGGGGAGTCTGGGCCGGTCCCGGGAATGTTACTTCTGGGCCAGGGTCTGGCTAACTCGAGTCATCGGTGAGAGCGGTCGGCGGCCAGCTCGGGGCGAGCGATAGGAACGCGATTCCATGACGGAGGTAGGTGCGACGTCATGGTGTATGTGTGGCCGTCGCAGGTTGTCATGCGTGGGCGGACCCGGGATGCGGGTTTGTTTGCCGTTGTCATAACGCCTTATGTGCGATGGAGATAGGCTTGTGTGCGATGGCTAAACACCGTATGAGGGAAGTGCGAGCGACATACCCTCGGCGTGTGTGAGCCGATCAACAAGCCAACCACGCGCGCACACTTAGCTCCTTGCGCCCTCGATCCTTGCTGGATGCCTGTGGAAGTCCAAGGGTACAACAGTTAGATCGTATGTTGTTGCCTCGTCTGCCCCTTGAGCTCCCAAGGGGGCTTTTATAGAGGAATATGAAGGGTCAAGGGGGGTTTAGGCGGACCAAGTTGAGGGTAGAACTTGGTCCGCGTAAACCCTTGAGAAATTTTATTATTATTATTTTTAGAGTGGGGGAGGGGGGTTTACGCAGAGCAAAGGCTGGGTTTTTGTTTTCAAAAAACTCTTTTTTTTTGTTTTGGCTGGGGTTTAGGCGGACCAACCTGGGGGTCAGATTTGGTGCGTGGAACTAAGGTAAGGAAACATTATTTGAGGTAAGTTCTTTAGAAGATTTCGTTCATTATAGTAAGGTCTAACTTTTCTCAAAATTTCATTCTAGGAGATGAAGCCTACAATAAGTTAGAGGCCTGCAAAGACGCTGGTTCGGTGCAAGTAACCCAGGAACTTGTGCGAACAACCCAGGAAAATCAGCGGATTAGAAGTCCTAAACGAGGTAATTAGAAGATGGTTCTATAGACTTATTTTTTCACCTAAGTACCCTCTTTCTACCCTCCAATTTTCGTTGTCTTAGGTGAAGGGAATCAGGAGTTAGAAAGGCAAGAAGTTACTGGTTCGGTTCTGAACGAGCAGAAACTAGGGTCAACTTCCAGCCCTAAATTCGAAGTCTAAAGCCTCGACCAGAGATAGGTTATCTCGTGAATGGCTTAAATATGATCTTAAGAGTAAAATCCCTCAAGTTGCAGTCGATTTCATGCATTATATTAGGAGTATTTACTATTTTATTGGGACTGCGTATCTATTTTATTTTCTATGCATGAACTTAGCCCTAATGTAATCAAGATAAAAGATTCTTATCTATTTCACACAAACCCATACATATTCTTGGTCTATTTTCTTTCTAGCATGTTTTATAGCATGTTATCGTTGATTTCCATGCATAACTTGTCGAAGTTTAGTATTTATTCTTTGTTTTATAACTTCTGTCAGCCAGATAGAAGGCGGCCTTAAAGGGACCGCAAGGAACGTTTGCAGTCTAATTAATGACTGTTTTACCCCTTTCAGGGCAGTCTATCGCAAGACCGTTTTGTCATTCAGACAGCTAGTGCCTGACCATTTTCTGGTTCTGAGAACTAGTCCGAGCCTAGATGAAACCTTACATATTGGTAACCCCATAATTATATTATTTCCACAAAATCATGTTTCATTTTCCTATTAAATACCCAGAATTCAGTATGAGCATGATTAAGACTTTATTTTGATTATTATGTTAATTTCATGCCAAAATCATATAGTTTTGTATTTACATTAAAATTCATATGGTTCATGACTTGTCTAGTTTTGATTGATCGTTGTTTTATCACGATCTCACTCTCATCTTGAGTCTTTTCTTAAATACATGGCACGTATTCCGGTACGATGTCATTAGTTACACTTTACACATTAAGCACATAATCTTGGACTTGTGATCCTCTCCGTTGGATATTTCTTCCACCGGACTAGGTGATCTTGTTTTAAGGTCTCCGTAAGACTCCGCGAGCCTAGGATTCTCATTAGGACGCCGAGCTGGCTGTACCCTTAAAACCCAATTGTTAGAAAGCACTTAACCGGTGTTTTTGGTGTTTTGGACCTTAGCGGCATGTGGACGACCGCCAGAGGCACTTAGCGGCCCTATATCTAACCGCCAAGGACTCCTAGCGGCCCTGTCTAGACCGCATGGTTCTGGTTCATTTGTTTCATCGACTCTGTTTCTAAACGGTCCAGTCATGACCGCATAGATCATCAAACGGTCCTGACTAAACCGCATGTCTATCTTAAACGGTCCTATCTAGACTGCTTGAGTATGTAAACGGTCCAGTAAACGACCGCATTATCCTTAAATCTGTCTAACCCGAAGTTTAACCTTTGGGTTGGGTTTTACAAGTTCCTAGATGGTCTAATGATTGCTTGGAACTTAACACTTGTCAAATAAGATATTAATAACTTATGGAAAGTAAAGAATATGCCGTTATGCTGCCGAATTTTCTCCATGGCATAACCTAGTTCTAACTCAAACCTTTGAACTCATATATTCTTAATTGAAGCGTTTTTACCTTGATATTTGTTATCATGGAACCATAGTTTGAACTTGTTACATCATTGCCCATATTTATATTTTCGTGGAAGTAGCTTGATTTATAACTTGAAGATGCAAGAGCGGGCACGGACAGTGTCCAAGGGCTCCACTCTAGTCCCCTCGGCAGATAGCCGGGAACATACTATAAACCATGGGGTATGATGAACACTGGCGTCGTATTGCGTTGGGAGTACTTTTTTTCTAAATTGGTGAATATCCACGAATACTCACGAGGCATTCTTGTGAAATTACATGCTTGCTAGTACATTCTCATTACATGACTTTCTAGTGCATAGCCTTTATGGTTATGAAAAAGTACATTCTTGTTCATGAAAGGCCAAACTTACATTCTTGCTATATACTTGCTCAATCGTGTTCTCAATTCTTATTCTTGATCATATCAGGTTACTTTTGTTACTTTGGTTTTACACCGCATGTTTTATTGTATTTTCATGTATCTTTACTCTCGAGCTAAAATGTTAATTACTTAAACATTGCCTTCATGTTGATACGAAGATACCTACTGGACATGTGTGCTCATTCCCTACTTTTCCAATCTTTTTAAAAAAATTCTAGTGGGTCAGATTCAGACTATTCAAGTGATGGATCTGGGAGTGATTAAAGATCGAGAGAAGACTTAGTAGAGTCTTAAGTCAAGTCGAGTCTATGTATTTTTTCTTTTATTTGAGTCTAGTGAATTGAGTCAAATACTTTTATAATTTTATTATCATTATCAATAAAAGTTAGATTTTTGTCCAAATATTGTGCATTCATTTCTTATGTGTGAATGTGTTGGCGCTCTGATTATATTGCTCGCTTGAGGCGTATTAGCCGACTGTTCACGTTCCTGATTGTTTCCGCTGCATAAATATTGGGACGTGACAGATAAAGTGGTATCAGAGCCTAGGTCTAAGGACTTACTTATTCTCAGAAAAATGTCATGTCATATACTAATTCCAAGGCTTAAGGATCCACACCTATGAACTAAGGAAAGAATTTCCCACCTTTGTGAGATTTGGGTAGAACCGGGATGAGATAGTTATTTAGAACTTATATCTAAGTTAACTCCATTTAATTCCGTAGGAATTAACAAATCATTCCTTTTTCTCAGGTACCTTATCCTTACGATGGCTCACCGTGTCGATTGGGGTGGAATGCAACAAACTATTGCGGGTCTCACCCAGGCCTTGCAAAATATGGCTCAAGCTGGCGCGAGGGCTGGTGCTAGTGATCTGCACCGCAACTTCTGAAGTCTAAACCCTCCATGATTTTCTGGTTCTTCCAACCCAGATGAAGCGAAAAATTGGATAGATGAAATGAACCACATATTCGAGGTCATGCAATGTGCCGACCAAGAGAAGGTTCGTCTCACCACGTTCCAACTCAACAAGGTTGCACGTACGTGGTGGAAGTCTATTCCGGCCCCACCTCAAGACGCACACACACTTGGGAGGGATTTCTCACGCTCTTCCGAGCAAAATACTTCTCCGAACATGTTAAGGAGAGGAAGGCGACGGAGTTCGCTTCTTTACGTCAAGGCATGATGATGGTGGCGGAATACGAATTACAATTCTCTCGCCTAGCACCCTATGCTCAACATTTAGTGAGCACGGATCTTCTCAAAGCTAATCGTTTCATGGATGGGCAATGGCCCATCTTCATTCAACAACTTGACTCGTAAAATATTTGGGCATATGCAGAGATGGTCCAACGGGCACACTTATGTGAACATACCTTGGAGAAGGTCGATAAGCTCAAAGGTAAAGGGGAGGAGCCAAGCCGAAAGATGGATCGGCATTGAAAGAAGGAGAAGTTCAGCATCACGGAACCTTACAAATCCCGTGATAGGAAGAAGAGATCCTAGAACGGGAGTGGTAGTGGCTACCACAAGAACAAGAAGGCTAAGGAGGAAGATAAGCAAGTCATGGCGGCTTGCACGTTCTGCGAGAAATTTGGCCATGCGGCTGAGGAATACTGGAAGCGTCTCGGCGCCTGTTTGCGATGTGGCAGCTGGGAGCACCGCATGGCGGATTTCCCCCTCATGAAGGATCAATCTTCCAGAGGTGGACGCAAGTGACAAGTATGTCTTAACGCTGTTATAGATAATGATGAAGCGCCCAAAGATGATGGGCTGATGGAAGGTACCATTCAGATCTATTTCTATCCTGCATTCATGTTATTTGATACTAGTGCTTCTCATTCCTTTATATCTACTACTTTTGCGAAAACCTTACCAGTTTCATCAGTTCCTTTACCTTCAGACCTAGCTATCACTACGCCCTTAGGTCCTGGAACTAAACTTACAACTTACTACCCTGATAGTGAGGTAATGGTAGAAGGTCATAATCTTCCCGCAAATATCATGTGCCTTGACATGGAAGGCTACGATGCTATCCTAGGTGTAGATTGGCTGATAGACCATGACGCCTATATAAATTATCGCAATATGATAATCTCTTTTCGAAAACCAGGTCTTCCAAGATTCTCCTTCCTTGGTATCAAGTATAGGAAGCATCCTACCGTTATTTCATCTCTTCACGCTTGCAAACTCATTTCGCAAGGATGTGAAGCTTTTCTTGCTTCCGTAATCATTACCGAGTCCAAGGAAATCATCTTAGAGGATATTCCCATTGTGAATGAGTTCCCCGATGTGTTCCCATCGGATTTACCTAGTTTACCACCTGAAAGGGAAGTAAATTCTCCATTGAACTCGTTCCCGGAGCAGCACATGTTTCAAAAGCTCCCTACAGGGTGTCCCCCACAGAACTCAAGGAATTGAAGAAGCAACTTTAGGAGTTATTAGACAAGGGCTTAATTTGACCTAGCACATCCCCCTGGAGTGTGCCAGTTTTATTTGTCAAGAAGAAGGATAGATCTCTCAGGCTATGTATCAACTACCGGCGACTAAATCAACTCACTATCAAGAACAAATATCCGTTGCCGCGTATCGATGAGCTCTTTGATCAAATTTCTAGAGTGGAATATTTCTTCAAAATAGACCTCAGGTTAGGTTATCATCAGCTCAGGATCAAAGATGAAGACATATACAAGACTACTTTCCAGAGCAGATATGGGCACTATGAATTTGTGGTAATGCCGTTCGGGTTAACCAATGCCCCGGCAACATTTATGCAACTTATAAATAATGTCTTCAGGCCTTATCTCGACTGATTTGTGATCGTCTTCATCGATGATATTCTCATATACTCCAAGACTAAGGAGGAACATGAAGAGCACTTAAGAATAGCCTTGCAAACTCTAAGAGAGCATCAACTCTACGTAAAGCTTAGCAAGTGCGAGTTCTGACTTAAGGAGGTCTCTTTGCTTGGCCATATTATCTCAAAGGAAGGTATCGCTGTCGATCCTTCAAAGGTAGAAGCTGTTAAGAATTGGAGCCAGCCAAAAACTATGTCTGAAGTTAGAAGTTTTCTGGGCCTGACTGGTTATTATAGGTGATTCATTAAGGATTTCTCAAAAATCGATGTTTCTTTGACTAGATTTCCAAGAAAGGAGAACCCTTTTATATGGTCAAGGGATTACGAAGAAAGTTTCCTAACTCTTAAAGATCATCTCACTACGGCCCCTATATTGACAATACCTAGTGAGGGTGGTGGCTTTGAAGTCTATACCGATGCATCTGGCATTGGCCTGGGATGCGTTCTAATGCAAAATGGAAAGGTGATTTGCTATTCAACAAGGCAGTTAAAGCGCATAAAGAAAACTACCCTGTGCATGATCTGGAACTAGCTGCGGTTATATTCGCCTTAAAAATTTGGCGACACTACCTTTATGGGGAGAAGTTCACTATATTTTCAGATCACAAAAGTCTGAAATACCTCTTCACCCAAAAGAAATTCAACATGAGGCAACACATATGGTTGGAGTATCTCAAAGACTTCGACTTCACTATCCAATATCATCCAGGCAAAGCAAATGCTGTAGCTAACGTGTTTGGTTCGTGGCGCTCCCTCTTTGCCCTTGGTGATGGTTTTGATGATAATAATATATTATGTGTAGGTATTGTGGAAATCGTTTCAATGATAAATGAGGTCATATGTCACTATCTTGCTTTGCAGGGTCTTTCATGGATGAATGGGTTGAAGCTGCTTCAATGTGCATCGACCCATAGAAACATGCTTAGACTGTAGCATTAATATGCTCAGACCGTGGCTGAACTTGCATCAATCTTGGTCTTTCATATGCATAGACTTGATTCTTAAACATGGACTGACATGATCTTGTGTTTCAAGATATTGCAGATTCAATATGTAAATTGCTCTCATCAATGGTAAGAATCTTATATTGAATGATGGTTTTGAGTCTTCCAAATGCCTTGATTGACTCGGAGTTCTTGAATGGCTATCACTAGACTGAACTTCATATGTTTGGTCTGAACTTGGTTTTCATGAAAGTTTGATTGAATTCTATTTGAAAGGTTTGTTCAATGGCTTTCAATGAGCTAAGCGTAGTATTGTTACTTGTTAAATGGATTTGTGTTTACTCATATTGCTTGTGAATGAGTTAAGTTCAGATTGCCTTTGCTTGTGCTTGAACTAATTGGACTGGACTTGTAAAGTTTCTGGACTGAATTTGATATTTTTGGGCTGACTGGAAACCATGTGTGTGGTTTGCTTGAACTACTTTAACAATTGATCACCTGTGTTATTTGGACTTTTGAGCTATGTTGGTTATTGGATATTTGGTAAAGTCTAATTGAAATGAACTTTGATTTTTGGACTGACTTTGTATTCATGAGAGGTTTGACAGTATTCAGTTGGTAAATGGAGTTTCCATGCTTGAACTTGTTACGGATCGAGAGGTTGTGGTTTGATGGGCTGGTTATGTGAGGATCGCCCCCATATATGAATGCATTTCAATTTATTCCAATGCAGGTTGAAATCAGCCTTCAAATCTTGTGAAGCTTTGGTAAGCATTGCATAGAACTCTTGCATTTATGCTCATTGCTAGTTCATAAGAATTAGGTTTGCATGAGTCTCATGCATGCTCTTCTTAATTGTCATGAGATTGTCTTTTGATCATTTTGCTTCCAATATTCGTTAATGGTACCCTAGTTTGATTGGTGTTTTAATTTATTCTAATTCATGTTATTCACTTGGCATAATCATGTTTTCAATTGGGTTTGTCAGTTTCTCTGCTTGCAATAGACTGCCAAGGTAGTTTTCTGGTTCGTCCAGATCATGTTTTCCGGATTGATTGCGAAATGCCCATTTCTTGGACCGATTTGCTTGGGCTTTTTACACTAATACCCTTAGGGTTTCTCCCATCTATTGGGTGTGTATTTGAAGGGTTTTGAGAGGGGCTCTGTGGTCTTTTTGCTGCTGATTCTCTTGGCTATATATATGCTGCGATTTCATACGATGCAAAAAATCCTGCGGGCTTATTGTTCTATCCTTTCTTGCAGGAAAAGAAGAATGAGGAGAGGGGCGACGTGCGACGTACCTTGAAAGGGGAGGAAGATGAAGACCAGGGGAACATCATCTTCAAGCCATTTTTGCCGATCTGAGTCGCAGTAGTGAGCGAGGTAGCTGAAGACTGTACCTGCAGTGTCTCCGACGAGTTTGGTCGACTTCCACTCCGAGGAATGATCTCCAGCGCACCCTACTACTCCTATGGATGGGTTTCACTGTAGATTCGAGGGGGGATCTTTCTTCTCTCACTTCCATCTTTTTATCTGAGTATAGATTAATGTTCTGGGTGGTCATTGTATATCCTTTTATTTCATAGAACTTAATATACTACTGTGAGTGAGCGGAGCTGCGTCTCCGAGTGTGTGGATCTATTGTGGGGCTAGTTTCCCCGAGTTTGGTTGTGTGAAGACGGAGCTACGTCTCCGTGTGGTTTTCAAGTCCGGGGTGTGATCCCCGATGTTAGGTGTATGAGTGCTGCGGTGGCAGCGTCTTGGGGCCAGGCCCTGTGTGTGCATTACTGCGGAAGCAGCGTGTGTAGTGTTGGGGCTCGTCCCCGTGTTGCTACATTTTGTAGCGTGTAGTGAAGCCTCACCGGGGTTTGGTGAGGGGTGGACGTAGGGAGCCCGTCGTGATCCCGAACCACCTAAAATTCTCTGTGTTCATTGTGAATGCCTGTGTGATTGTCCTTTTCTACTATCTCCATTCACATGTCAATTATATTGGTTTTTATTCACTGCACCATCGCACATTACTTCATCCGCTATCCGCGTTAGGATTTATTTCTACCATCTATTGCATAGTTTATTCGAGTGAGATCGGAAAGCTTGAGAGAATATTTCAATCTCACGTCTGTTTAAGCTAATCAACGTAGTTAAATTTATTTCCGTCGTAATCAGTTTAGAAAGTTTTTAAAATCCGCCATCTCGGCAAGGGGACAATTCAACCCCCCTTCTTGTCCGCCATCTAGTCTAGGCCAACAATTGGTATCAGAGTCCAGTCTCTGATTTTTATTCAGCGGACCTCGTGGTCTAGGAGAAAAGATCTATTCATGATGGCTAGTATGAATTCAGTTCCTGTCTTTGATGGTTTTGATTACATATCATGGCTTGTTAGATTGAGTATTTGGATTTCTGGTATTGATCCGAAGCTTATGAGATTAATCACTCATGGTCCTCACGTTTTACCAAAAAATGAGTTAAGATGGACTGATGAACATACGAGAATGAATTCTGATCACTTATTTATTTTGAATGCTCTTAAGGCTACCTTGGACACTAATCAATTCGCTTTTGTCTCAACTTGTAGGTCAGCCAAAGAGATCTTGGATGGGCTAAGCGAAGCCCAAGAAGAAAGCTGGAATAGTGAGTGCCTCGTGGCAAACAATGAAATTGAGCGTCAAAGCGAGGATAGTTCAAAGGTAAACTCTGACTCCGATAAGGAAGATGAATTGAGCTATGATGAGTTAATGAATGCTTATGATGAGTTTTTTGATAGATACAAAACATTAAAATTTGAAAACAAAAAATTGAAAAAGAAAATTAAAAATATTTGTGTTGATAATTCTTCATGTGAAAAATGCACTGAGCTTAAAAAATCTGTTGAATCTCACATGCATGATGTTGATGTTCACAAAGAAACAATTGCTTGTCTAAGAAATGAAAATTCTGCTCTAAAGAATGAGATTACTCAATTTGAGAAAATTGAATGTGAGCTAAGAAGCAAAATTGAATTGAATTCTATTGATCATGATTCATGCAATGAATTGGTTTTGAATGATGAACTTGCTAAGGAAAATGAAGAGTGGAAGTATTTAAATACGGCTATGTCTGAAAAATTGCTTGTCCTTGAAAAAGGAAAACATGTGGTTGTTGATAATTCTGAAAATATTCATGCTCTAGAACAAGAGGTTGCTAACTATAAGTTTGTCAATTCTCTTTTGAATGAGAAAATTATATCATGTGAAGAAGAGATTGATAGTTCTAAATTACATATCTTGTCCTTAGAAAATGAAATCCAAACGTTGAATGAATTCTTGTCCACATATGCAAAGCCTAATCAAAAATTGAAAAATAATTCTGGTTTCTCTAGTGTGTGTGCCAACTGTTCACATGACAAACACTTTCACGCAACTAAAAGAAGGAATGTCTCCTGTTACTATTGTGGCAAATTTGGCCATGATATGTATGAATGCTTCTTAATGAAATTAGATGATGATAAGGCATTGAAATCAACAACTAATATGGTTGATGGTTCCAAAAACCATTAGAAACTCATGGAGAAGAACCACAACATTCATTGCTATTACTATGGGCTACATGGTCATGTGTTTGAAGATTGTTTTATAAAGAAAAATGATGATGAATGGTTTGTCAAAAAGAATTTTTCATGTCATTACTGTGATAGTTTTGGACATGTAATGAATGATTATTGTGGAACGAAAAATGATGAAAATTGGTCCATGAAAAGAAAATCCTTTTATTGCTTTTATTGTGGCAAGAACGGCCATTCTATGAATGATTGTTCTACAATGAGAAATGATGATGATTGATGTTCTAGGAAATATAAGAATATATTTGCTCATGCTAGAACTAACCCATCGGGACTCAAGATGGCTTGGGTACCTAAATCTTTAAAATGAGAATATGTTTTGTAGGGGCACCTTGAGGCCAAGGAATGCTAATAAATAAAGGGCTCTCAGGGTGAGAAAGAAAATGGTTTGATTTTGAGAGCTTATTTTGGTTAGGTCTATTTTGAAAAATATGAAATGGTAAAATTTGAGTTTGAAGAAAAATCTTGCAATTAAACAGTTGCATTCCTGCTTCATTGATTTTGGCAACATCTGAAATGTTGAGATCTTGTGAGTTTTATGATTAGATGACTTGAACACACTTCTCTACACATCTTGTGAATAACTTTAGTTTTTGAATGGTTTGGTCTGTGCATAAAGTCTTTCATACTTTTACTCACATCCTGCAAATAATGGTTCATTTTTACATACATAGAACACATACTTAGTTGCATGATACACATTGCACATATCATACACATCTTTACATACTTGTGAATAAAAGAAAGTCTTCGGTCATTTCCATTTACATGCATACACTTGCATATACACTTGGCATACTTGTGTGCTTGAATTCCATGATTATCCGGTATATCAAATGACGATTATGGAAGGTTGGATTTTGTCTAACTGGAAGCCTTCCCCATGCATGATGGTGGTCTTCGGACCTACGTTTTCAGCCAAGTACTGGTAATCAACTTGTGTGAAAACTTTACCTTGATGGATGTTTGAGTGTATATATATTATATCACCCTTTCTTTGAAAACATCCTATGACCTTCTTCCCTTGCTAGATAAAATTGCATTGATTTAAACATGTTTGTTACATGTCATATATTAAAGGGGAGATTTTGCTCATAACTGTGCATACACTTAGGGGGTGACATAAACTATGATTAGACTAATTCATGTCTTACATTCAATACAACCACCCACACACTTTGCACCTTTTTGAGATAAATGATTCAATCTAATAAGGATTACAATTTTTCTATTTAATTCTTCAAGGGTTCTTAAATCTCTACATGGAAATCACATATCTCGTGAGGAAAAAGTTGCTTGTCTCACCAAAAATCCGTATAAGTGGAACGTGGATCCGAGTAGCCGGGAATCTTCCCTGAAACAAAGCAGAAAACTCGTGTCAAAAAGTGAAGCAAACCCACTATTAAAAATAAGTGGGTTTGGCACCGAGTAGCCGGGAAGTGCCCCTGAGACAAAGGGTACAACTCGCGCCGAAAAGTGACAAAATCCGTAATTAAGATAAGTGACGAAGCTGAGTAACCGGGAAGTGTCCCTGAGACAAAGGATACAACTCGTGTCAAAAGGTTAGTCACGCCATTTATAGTAATTAAAAAAAATTGGGGTCATACGTAACTACCAATATTCGAGCATTGTGTATGAAAGTGTATGGATGATAAGTCCTTTTTAGTGTTAGTTGGAAAATCTGATGATCCATATTGCTTTGGAATTCATTGCTCAATTTTCACATATACACTTTGGGTTTGATTGTGTGAATGTACCTTATGAATCTGTCAACCTTCATGGTTTATGCAGTACCTTCTTTATGTAAGCACGACCCTCTTAGCATTGTTCATGCACATCATGCTCCAGAATCAATAGCACTCTTCTTAAACCTATCCCTAACGGACTTGTTTGCTCTTATATCTTATTATGAATGCTTGATTGCATGATCCTTTTTGTTCATATCATACTGCATCTCACTTAGATGCATCTTTAGGTTATACTTGTAAATAGCAGGTTACAAAATCCCATTGTCAGTCAGTTTTTGTTCATGACAATAGGGGGAGAATAATGTGCTCTTTAGCATAACATTTGCATATAGTTCTGTTTGGTCATACGCTTTATGCATAGTTTGGTCATACATTTTGAAAATAATTCAAAAACTTGATCATCTGGACATATTTCAAACATCTTGCATATCGCACATCAAATTCCATTTTTCGTGCTTTGTGCTCATGGTTTATATACCTTCCTTTAATGGTAGGTTGATTGCTGGGTTCGTGTGCCATTCTTGTTAAAATTTCATATTTGGTTGTTCCTCTAAGTCCCCCCCAACTTTTTGATAATGACAAAGGGGGAGAGAGAGTTCTGGATTGCCACAATATATTGTCATCATCAAAAAAGGGGAGATTGTTTGGTTCGTGGCGCTCCCTCTTTGCCCTTGGTGATGGTTTTGATGATAACAATATATTGTGTGTAGGTATTGTGGAAATCGTTTCAATTATAAATGAGGTCATATGTCAATATCTTGCTTTGCAGGGTCTTTCATGGATGAATGGGTTGAAGCTGCTCCAATGTGCATCGACCCATAGAAACATGCTTAGACTTTAGCATTAATATGCTCAGAACTTAGCTGAACTTGCATCAATCTTGGTCTTTCATATGCATAGACTTGATTCTTAAACCTGTACTGACATGATCTTGTGTTTCAAGATATTGCAGATTCAATATGTAAATTGCTCTCATCAATGGTAAGAATCTTAGATTGAATGATGGTTTTAAGTCTTCCAAATGCCTTGATTGACTCGAAGTTCTTGAATGGCTATCACTAGACTGAACTTCATATTTTTGGTCTGAACTTGGTTTTCATGAAAGTTTGATTGAATTCTATTTGAAAGGTTTGTTCAATGACTTTCAATGAGCTAAGCGTAGTATTGTTACTTGTTAAATGGATTTATGTTTACTCGTATTGCTTGTGAATGAGTTAAGTTCAGATTGCCTTTGATTGTGCTTGACCTAATTGGACTGAACTTGTAAAGCTTCTGGACTGAATTTGATATTTTTGGGTTGACTGGAAACCAAGTGTGTGGTTTGCTTTAACTACTTTAACAATTGATCACCTGTGTTATTTGGACTTTTGAGCTATGTTGGTTATTGGATATTTGGTAAAGTCTAATTGAAATGAACTTTGATTTTTGGACTGACTTTGTATTCATGAGAGGTTTGACAGTATTCAGTTGGTAAATGGAGTTTCCATGCTTGAACTTGTTACGGATCGAGAGGTTGTGGTTTGATGGGCTGGTTATGTGAGGATCGCCCCCATATATGAATGCATTTCAATTTATTCCAATGCAGGTTGAAATCAGCCTTCAAATCTTGTGAAGCTTTGGTAAGCATTGCATAGAACTCTTGCAATTATGCTCATTGCTAGTTCAGAAGAATTAGGTTTACATGAGTCTCATGCATGCTCTTCTTAATTGTCATGAGATTGTCTTTTGATCATTTTGCTTCCAATATTCCTTAATGGTACCCTAGTTTGATTGGTGTTTTAATTCCTTCTAATTCATGTTATTCAATTGGCATAATCATGTTTTCAATTGGGTTTGTCAATTTCTCTACTTGCATTGGACTGCCAAGGTAGTTTTCTAGTTTGGCTCTGCAAGTGTCGACTCTTAGAGTCGACACTTGTTGGCCAGCCTGCTGGCTGGGCGCAGCAGGCTGCAAGTGTCGACTCCAAGAGTCGACACTTATAGTCCTGTATGTTGTTTTGAGGTTGGCAGAACGGCTGACAAAAAGTGTCGACTCTCACTGACAAAAAGTGTCGACTTTGAGAGTCGACACTTTTGTCCTGTGTGTTGTTTTTCTTCCGTCGGCAGAACACCTCTACAGAAGTGTCGACTCTTAGAGTTGACACTTTGTCTGGTTTGTCCGGATCATGTTTTCCGGATTGATTGTGAAATGCCCATTTCTTGGACCGATTTGCTTGGGCTTTTTACACTAATACCCTTAGGGTTTCGCCCATCTATTGGGTGTGTATTTGAAGGCTTTGGAGAGGGGCTCTGTGGTCTTTTTGCTGCTGATTCTCTTGGCTATATATATGCTATGATTTCATACGATGCAAAAAATCCTGCGGGCTTATTATTCTATCCTTTCTTGCAGGAAAAGACGAACGAGGAGAGAGGCGACGTGCGACGTACCTTGAAGGAGGAGGAAGATGAAGACCAGGGGAACATCATCTTCATGCCATTTTTGCCGATCTGAGTTGTAGCAGTGAGCGAGGTTGCTGAAGACTGTACCTGCGGTGTCTCCGACGAGTTTGGTCGACTTCCACTCCGCGGAATGATCTCCAGCGCACCCTAGTACTCCTATGGCCGAGCTTCACTGTAGATTTAAGGGGGGATATTTCTTCTCTCATTTCCATCCTTTTATCTGAGTATAGATTAATGTTTTGGGCGGTCATTGTATATCCGTTTATTTCATAGAACTCAATATACTACTGTGAGTGAGCGGAGTTGCGTCTCCGTGTGTGTGGATCTATTGCGGGGCTAGTTACCCCGAGTTTGGTTGTGTGAAGACGGAGCTGCGTCTCTGTGTGGTATTCGAGTCCGGGGTGTGTTCCCTGATGTTGTGTGTGTGAGTGCTGCGGTGGCAGCGTCTTGGGGCCAGGCCCAATGTGTGCATTGCTGCGGAAGCAGTGTGTGTGGTGTTGGGGCTCGTCCCCGTGTTGCTACATTTTGTAGCGTGTAGTGAAGCCTCACCGGTGTTCGGTGAGGGATGGACGTAGGGAGCCCGTCGTGGTCTCGAACCACCTAAAAATCTCTGTGTTCATTGTGAATGCCTGTGTGATTGTCCTTTTCCACTATCTTCATTCACATGTCAATTATATTGGTTTTTATTCACTGCACCATCACATATTGCTTCATCCGCTATCCGCGTTATGATTTAATTCTACCATCTACTGCATAGTTTATTCGAGTGAGATCAGAAAGCTTGAGAGAATATTTCAATCTCACGTATGTTTAAGCTAATCAACATAGTTATGTTTATTTCCGCCGTAATCAGTTTAGAAAGTTTTTAAAATCCGCCATCTCGGCAAGAGGACAATTCAACCCCCCTTCTTGTCCGCCATCTAGTCTGGGCCAACAATTGATATCAGAGCCCAGTCTCTGATTTTTATTCAGCGGACCTCGCCGTCTAGGAGAAAAGATCTATTCATGATGGCTAGTATGAATTCAGTTCTTATCTTTGATGGTTTTGATTACATATCATGGCTTGGTAGATTTAGTATTTAGATTTCTGGTATTGATCCGAAGCTTATGAGATTAATCACTCATGGTCCTCACATTTTACCTAAAAATGAGTTAAGATGGACTGATGAATATAAGAGAATGAATTCTGATAACTTGTTTGTTTTGAATGCTCTTAAGGCTGCCTTGGACACTAATCAATTCACTTTTGTCTCAACTTTTAGGTTAGCCAAAGAGATCTTGGATGGGCTAAGCGAAGCCCAAGAAGAAAGCTAGAATAGTGAGTAGGAGGCAAATAATGAAATTGAGCGTCAAAGCGAGGAGAGTTCAAAGGTAAACTTTGACTCCGATGGGGAAGATGAATTGAGCTATGATGAGTTAATGAATGCTTATGATGAGTTGTTTGATAGATACAAAACATTAAAATTTGAAAAAAAATTGAAAAAGAAAATTGAAAATACTTCTGTTGATAATTCTTCATGTGAAAAATGCACTGAGCTTAAAAAATCTGTTGAATCTCACATGCATGATGTTGATGTTCACAAAGAAACAATTACTTGTCTAAGAAATGAAAATTCAGCTCTAAAGAATGAGATTACTCAATTGGAGAAAATTGAATGTGAGCTAAGAAGCAAAATTGAATTGAATTCTATTGATCATGATTCATGCAATGAATTGGTTTTGAATGATGAACTTGCTAAGGAAAATGAAGAGTTGAAGCATTTAAATACGGCTATGTCTGAAAAATTGCTTGTCCTTGAAAAAGGAAAACATGTGGTTGTTGATAATTCTGAAAATCTTCATGCTCTAGAACAAGAGGTTGCTAACTATAAGTCTGTCAATTCTCTTTTGAATGAGAAAATTATATCATGTGAAGAAGAGATTGATAGTTCTGAATTGCATATCTTGTCCTTAGAAAATGAAATCCAAACGTTGAATGAATTCTTGTCCACATATGCAAAGCCTAATCAAAAATCGAAAAATAATTTTGGTTTCTCTAGTGTGCGTGCGAACTGTTCACATGACAAACACTTTCACGCAACTGAAAGAAGGAATGTCTCCTGTTACTATTGTGGCAAATTCGGCCATGATATGTATGAATGCTTCTTAATGAAATTGGATGATAATGAGGCATTGAAATCAAGAACTAATATGGTTGATGGTTCCAAAAATCATGAGAAACTCATGAAGAAGAACCACAACATTCATTGCTACTACTGTGGGCTACATGGTCATGTGTTTGAAGATTATTTTATAAAGAAAAATGATGATGAATGGTTTGTCAAAAAGAATTTTTTATGTCATTACTGTGGTAGTTTTGGACATGTAATGAATGATTGTTGTGTAATGAAAAATGATGAAAATTGGTCCATGAAAAGAAAATCCTTTTATTACTTTTATTGTGGCAAGAACGGCCATTCTATGGATGATTGTTCTACAATGAGAAATGATGATGATTGGTGTTCTAGGAAATATAAGAATATATTTGCTCATGCTAGAACTAACCCATCGGGACTCAAGATGGCTTGGGTACCTAAATCTTTAAAATGAGAATATGTTTTGTAGGGGCACCTTGAGGCCAAAGAATGCTAATAAATAAAGGGCTCTCAGGGTGAGAAAGAAAATGGTTTGATTTTGAGAACTTATTTTGGTTAGGTCTATTTTGAAAAATATGAAATGGTAAAATTTGAGTTTGGAGAAAAATCTTGCAATTAAACAGTTGCATTCCTGCTTCATTGATTTTGGCAACTTCTGAAATGTTGAGATCTTGTGAGTTTCATGATTGGATGACTTGAATACTCTTCTCTACATATCTTGTGAATAACTTTAATTTTTGAATGGTTTGGTCTGTGCATAAAGTCTTTCATACTTTTACTCACATCCTGTAAGTAATGGTTCATTTTTGCATACATAGAACACATACTTAGTTAAATGATACACATTGCACATATCATACACATCTTTACATACTTGTGAATAAAAGAAAGTCTTCGATCATTTCCATTTACATGCATACACTTGCATATACACTTGACATACTTGTGTGCTTGAATTCCATGATTATGCGGTATATCAAATGGCGATTGTGGAAGGTTGGATATTGTCGAACTGGAAGCCTTCCCCATGCATGATGGTGGTCTTCGGACCTACATTCTCAGCCAAGTACCGGTAATCAACTTGTGTGAAAACTTTACCTCGATGGATGTTTGAGTGTATATATATTATATCACCCTTTCTTTTAAAACATCCTATGACCTTCTTCCCTTGCTAGATAAAATTACATTGATTTAAACATGTTTGTTACATGGCATATATTAAAGGGGAGATTTTGCTCATAACTGTGCATACACTTATGGGGGAGACATAACTATGATTAGACTAATTCATGTCTTACATTCAATACAACCACCCACACACTTTGCACCTTTTTGAGATAAATGATTCAATCTAATAAGGATTACTATTTTTCTATTCAATTCTTCAAGGGTTCTTAAATCTCTACATGAAAATCACATATCTCGTGAGGAAAAAGTTGTTTGTCCCACCAAAAATCTGTATTAGTGGAACGTGGATCCGAGTAGCCTGGAATCTTCCCTGAAACAAAGGAGGAAACTCGCGTCGAAAAGTGAAGCAAATCCACTATTAAAAATAAGTGAGTTTGGCACCGGGTAGCCGGGAAGTGCCCCTGAGACAAAGGGTACAACTCGCGCCGAAAAGTGACAAAATCCGTAATTAAGATAAGTGACGAAGCTGAGTAACCGGGAAGTGTCCCTGAGACAAAGGATACAACTCGTGTCAAAAGCTTAGTCACACCATTTATAGTAATTAAAAAAAATTGGCGTCATACGTAACTACCAATATTCGAGCATTGTGTATGAAAGTGTATGGATGATAAGTCCTTTTTAGTGTTAGTTGGAAAATCTGATGATCCATATTGCTTTGGAATTCATTGCTCAATTTTCACATATACACTTTGGGTTTGATTGTGTGAATGTACCTTATGAATCTGTCAACCTTCATGGTTTATGCAGTACCTTCTTTATGTAAGCACGACCCTCTTAGCATTGTTCATGCACATCATGCTCCAGAATCAATAGCACTCTTCTTAAACCTATCCCTAACGGACTTGTTTGCTCTTATATCTTATTATGAATGCTTGATTGCATGATCCTTTTTGTTCATATCATACTGCATCTCACTTAGATGCATCTTTAGGTTATACCTGTAAATAGCAAGTTACAAAATCCCATTGTCAGTCAATTTTTGTTCATGACAATAGGGGGAGAATAATGTGCTCTTTAGCATAACATTTGCATATAGTTCAGTTTGGTCATACGCTTTATGCATAGTTTGGTCATACATTTTGAAAATAATTCAAAAACTTGATCATCTGGACATATTTCAAACATCTTGCATATCGCACATCAAATTCCATTTTTCGTGCTTTGTGCTCATGGTTTATATACCTTCCTTTAATGGTAGGTTGATTGCTGGGTTCGTGTGCCATTCTTGTTAAAATTTCATATTTGGTTGTTCCTCTAAGTCCCCCCCAACCTTTTGATAATGACAAAGGGGGAGAGAGAGTTCTGGATTGCCACAATATATTGTCATCATCAAAAAAGGGGAGATTGTTTGGTTCGTGGCGCTCCCTCTTTGCCCTTGGTGATGGTTTTGATGATAACAATATATTGTGTGTAGGTATTGTGGAAATCGTTTCAATTATAAATGAGGTCATATGTCAATATCTTGCTTTGCAGGGTCTTTCATGGATGAATGGGTTGAAGCTGCTTCAATGTGCATCGACCCATAGTAACATGCTTAGACTTTAGCATTAATATGCTCAGAACTTAGCTGAACTTGCATCAATCTTGGTCTTTCATATGCATAGACTTGATTCTTAAACCTGTACTGACATGATCTTGTGTTTCAAGATATTGCAGATTCAATATGTAAATTGCTCTCATCAATGGTATGAATCTTAGATTGAATGATGGTTTTAAGTCTTCCAAATGCCTTGATTGACTCGAAGTTCTTGAATGGCTATCACTAGACTGAACTTCATATTTTTGGTCTGAACTTGGTTTTCATGAAAGTTTGATTGAATTCTATTTGAAAGGTTTGTTCAATGACTTTCAATGAGCTAAGCGTAGTATTGTTACTTGTTAAATGGATTTATGTTTACTCGTATTGCTTGTGAATGAGTTAAGTTCAGATTGCCTTTGATTGTGCTTGACCTAATTGGACTGAACTTGTAAAGCTTCTGGACTGAATTTGATATTTTTGGGTTGACTGGAAACCATGTGTGTGGTTTGCTTTAACTACTTTAACAATTGATCACCTGTGTTATTTGGACTTTTGAGCTATGTTGGTTATTGGATATTTGGTAAAGTCTAATTGAAATGAACTTTGATTTTTGGACTGACTTTGTATTCATGAGAGGTTTGACAATATTCAGCTGGTAAATGGAGTTTCCATGCTTGAACTTGTTATGGATCGAGAGGTTGTGGTTTGATGGGCTGGTTATGTGAGGATCACCCGCATATATGAATGCATTTCAATTTATTCCACTGCAGGTTGAAATTAGCCTTCAAATCTTGTGAAGCTTTGGTAAGTATTGCATAGAACTCTTGAATTTATGCTCATTGCTAGTTCAGAAGAATTAGGTTTACATGAGTCTCATGCATGCTCTTCTTAATTGTCATGAGATTATCTTTTGATCATTTTGCTTCCAATATTCCTTAATGGTACCCTAGTTTGATTGGTGTTTTAATTCCTTCTAATTCATGTTATTCACTTGGCATAATCATGTTTTCAATTGGGTTTGTCAGTTTCTCTACTTGCATTGGACTGCCATGGTAGTTTTCTGGTTTGGCTCTGCAAGTGTCGGCTCTTAGAGTCGACACTTGTTGGCCAGCCTGCTGGCTGGGTGCAGCAGGCTGCAAGTGTCGACTCCAAGAGTCGACACTTATAGTCCTGTATGCAGTTTTTAGGTTGGCAGAACGGCTGACAAAAAGTGTCGACTCTGAGAGTCGACACTTTTGTCCTGCGTGTTGTTTTTCTTCTGTCGGCAGAACACCTTGACAGAAGTGTCTACTCTTAGAGTCGACACTTTGTCTGGTTCGTCCGGATCATGTTTTTCGGATTGATTGCGAAATGCCCATTTCTTGGATCGATTTGCTTGGGCTTTTTACACTAATACCCTTAGGGTTTCTCCCATCTATTGGGTGTGTATTTGACGGGTTTTGTGAGGGACTCTATGGTCTTTTTGCTGCTGATTCTCTTGGCTATATATATGATGTGATTTTATACGGTGCTAAAAATCCTGTGGGCTTATTGTTCTATCCTTTCTTGTAGGAAAAGAAGAACGAGGAGAGGGGCGACATGCGACGTACCTTGAAGGAGGAGGAAGATGAAGACCAGGGGAACATCATCTTCATGCCATTTTTGTCGATCTGAGTCGCAGCAGTGAGCGAGGTAGCTGAAGACTGTACCTGCAGTGTCTCCGACGAGTTTGGTCGACTTCCACTCCGAGGAATGATCTCCAGCGCACCCGACTACTCCTATGGACGGGTTTCACTGCAGATTCGAGGGGGGATCTTTCTTCTCTCATTTCCATCCTTTTATCTGAGTATAGATTAATGTTCTGGGTGGTCATTGTATATCCTTTTATTTCATAGAACTTAATATACTACTGTGAGTGAGCGGAGCTGCGTCCCCGAGTGTGTGGATCTATTGTGGGGCTAGTTTCCCCGAGTTTGGTTGTGTGAAGACGGAGCTGCGTCTCCGTGTGGTTTTCGAGTCCGGGGTGTGATCCCCGATGTTAGGTGTGTGAGTGCTGCGGTGGCAGCGTCTTGGGGCCAGGCCCTGTGTGTGCATTACTGCGGAAGCAGCGTGTGTAGTGTTGGGGCTCGTCCCCGTGTTGCTACATTTTGTAGCGTGTAGTGAAGCCTCGCCGGGGTTTGGTGAGGGGTGGACGTAGGGAGCCCGTCATGGTCTCGAACCACCTAAAAATCTCTGTGTTCATTGTGAATGCCTGTGTGATTGTCCTTTTCCACCATCTCCATTCACTGGTCAATTATATTGGTTTTTATTCACTGCACCATCGCACATTGCTTCATCCGCTATCCACATTAGGATTTATTTCTACCATCTATTGCATAGTTTATTCGAGTGAGATCGGAAAGCTTGAGAGAATATTTCAATCTCACGTCTGTTTCAGCTAATCAACGTAGTTAAATTTATTTCCGCCGTAATCAGTTTAGAAAGTTTTTAAAATCTGACATCTCGACAAGGGGACAATTCAACCTCCCTTCTTGTCCACCATATAGTCTGGGCCAACAATTGGTATCAGAGCCCAGTCTCTGATTTTTATTCAGCGGACCTCGCGGTCTAGGAGAAAAGATCTATTCATGATGGCTAGTCTAAATTCAGTTCCTATCTTTGATGGTTTTGATTACATATCATGGCTTGGTAGATTTAGTATTTGGATTTCTGGTATTGATCCGAAGCTTATGAGATTAATCACTCATGGTCCTCACATTTTACCCAAAAATGAGTCAAGATGGACTGATGAACATAAGAGAATGAATTCTGATAACTTGTTTGTTTTGAATGCTGTTAAGGCTGCATTGGACACTAATCAATTCACTTTTGTCTCAACTTGTAGGTCAGCCAAAGAGATCTTGGATGGGCTAAGCGAAGCCTAAGAAGAAAGCTGGAATAGCGAGTGCCTCGTGACAAACAATGAAATTGAGCGTCAAAGCGAGGAGAGTTCAAAGGTGAACTCTGACTCCGATGAGGAAGATGAATTGAGCTATGATGAGTTAATGAATGCTTATGATGAGTTGTTTGATAGATACAAAACATTAAAATTTGAAAACAGAAAATTGAAAAAGAAAATTAAAAATACTTCTGTTGATAATTCTTCATGTGAAAAATGCACTGAGCTTAAAAAATCTGTTGAATCTCACATGCATGATGTTGATGTTCACAAAGAAACAATTGCTTGTCTAAGAAATGAAAATTCTGCTCTAAAGAATGAAACTACTCAATTGGAGAAAATTGAATGTGAGCTAAGAAGCAAAATTGAATTGAATTCTATTGATCATGATTCATGCAATGAATTGGTTTTGAATGATGAACTTGCTAAGGAAAATGAAGAGTTGAAGCATTTAAATACGGCTATGTCTGAAAAATTGCTTGTCCTTGAAAAAGGAAAACATGTGGTTGTTGATAATTCTGAAAATCTTCATGCTCTAGAACAAGAGGTTGATGACTATAAGTCTGTCAATTCTATTTTGAATGAGAAAAATATATCATGTGAAGAAGAGATTGATAGTTCTGAATTGCATATCTTGTCCTTAGAAAATGAAATCTAAAAGTTGAATGAATTCTTGTCCATATATGCAAAGCCTAATCAAAAACTGAAAAATAATTCTGGTTTCTCTAGTGTGCGTGCCAACTGTTCACATGACAAACACTTTCACGCAACTAAAAGAAGGAATGTCTCCGGTTACTATTGTGGCAAATTTGGCCATGATATGTATGAATGCTTCTTAATGAAATTGGATGATAATGAGGCATTGAAATCAAGAACTAATATGGTTGATGGTTCCAAAAATCATGAGAAACTCATGAAGAAGAACCACAACATTCATTGCTACTACTGTGGGCTACATGGCCATGTGTTTGAAGATTGTTTTATAAAGAAAAATGATGATGAATGGTTTGTCAAAAAGAATTTTTCATGTCATTACTGTGGTAGTTTTGGACTTGTAATGAATGATTGTTGTGTAATGAAAAATGATGAAAATTGGTCCATGAAAAGAAAATCCTTTTATTGCTTTTATTGTGGTAAGAACGGCCATTCTATGGATGATTGTTCTACAATGAGAAATGATGATGATTGGTGTTCTAAGAAATATAAGAGTACATTTGCTCATGCTAGAACTAACCCATCGGGACCCAAGATGGGTTGGGTACCTAAATATTTAAATTGAAAATATGTTTTGTCGGGGCACCTTGAGGCCAAGGAATGCTAATAAATAAAGGGCTTGCAAGGTGAGAAAGAAAATGGTTTGATTTTGAGAACTTATTTTGGTTAGGTCTATTTTGAAAAATATGAAATGTAAAATTTGAGTTTGGAGAAAAATCTTGCAATTAAATAGTTGCATTCCTACTTCATTGATTTTGGCAACTTCTGAAATGTTGAGATCTTGTGAGTTTCATGATTAGATGACTTGAACACTCTTGTCTACACATCTTGTGAATAACTTTAGTTTTTGAATGGTTTGGTCTGTGCATAAAGTCTTTCATACTTTTACTCACATCTTACAAATACTGGTTCATTTTTGCATATATAGAACACATACTTAGTTGCATGATACACATTGTCATACACATCTTTACATATTTATGAATAAAAGAAAGTCTTCGACCATTTCCATTTACATGCATACACTTGCATATACACTTGACATACTTGTGTGCTTGAATTCCATGATTATCCGGTATACCAAATGGTGATTGTGGAAGGTTGGATTTTGTCCAACTGGAAGCCTTCCCCATGCATGATGGTGGTCTTCGGACCTACATTCTCAGCCAAGTACCGGTAATCAACTTGTGTGAAAACTTTACCTCGATGGATGTTTGAGTGTATATATATCATATCACCCTTTCTTTTAAAACATCCTATGACCTTCTTCCATTGCTAGATGAAATTGCATTGATTTAAACATGTTTGTTACATGTCATATATTAAAGGGGAGATTTTACTCATAACTGTGCATACACTTATGGGGGAGACATAACTGTGATTAGACTAATTCATGTCTTACATTCAATACAACCACCCACACACTTTGCACCTTTTTAAGATAAATGATTCAATCTAATAAGGATTACCATTTTTCTATTCAATTCTTCAAGGGTTCTTAAATCTCTACATGAAAATCACATATCTCGTGAGGAAAAAGCTGTTTGTCCCACCAAAAATCCGTATAAGTGGAACGTGGATCCGAGTAGCCGGGAATCTTCCCTGAAACAAAGGAGGAAACTCATGTCGAAAAGTGAAGCAAATCCACTATTAAAAATAAGTGGCTTTGGCACCGAGTATCCGGGAAGTGCACCTGAGACAAAGGGTACAACTCGAGCCGAAAAGTGACAAAATCCACAATTAAGATAAGTGACGAAGCTGAGTAACCGAGAAGTGTCCCTGAGACAAATGATACAACTCGTGTCAAAAGGTTAGTCACACCATTAATAGTAATTAAAAAAAATTGGGGTCATACGTAGCTACCAATATTCGAGCATTGTGTATGAAAGTGTATGGATGATAAGTCCTTTTTAGTGTTAGTTGGAAAATCTGATGATCCATATTGCTTTGGAATTCATTGCTCAATTTTCACATATACACTTTGGGTTTGATTGTGTGAATGTACCTTATGAATCTGTCAACCTTCATGGTTTATGCAGTACCTTCTTTATGTAAGCACGACCCTCTTAGCATTGTTCATGCACACCATGCTCCAGAATCAATAGCACTCTTCTTAAACCTATCCCTAACGGACTTGTTTGCTCTTATATCTTATTATGAATGCTTGATTGCATGATCCTTTTTGTTCATATCATACTGCATCTCACTGAGATGTATCTTTAGGTTATACTTGTAAATAGCATGTTACAAAATCCCACTGTCAGTCAGTTTTTGTTCATAACAATAGAGGGAGAATAATGTGTTATTTAGCATAACATTTGCATATAGTTCAGTTTGGTCATATGCTTTGTGCATAGTTTGGTCATACATTTTGAAAATAATTCAAAAACTTGAGCATCTGGACATATTTCAAACATCTTGAATATCGCACATCAAATTCCATTTTTCGTGCATTGTGCTCATGGTTTATATACCTTCCTTTAATGGTAGGTTGATTGCTGGGTTCGTGCGCCATTCTTGTTAAAATTTCATATTTGGTTGTTCCTCTAAGTCTCCCCCACTTTTTGATAATGCCAAAGGGGGAGAGAGAGTTCTGGATTGTCACAGTATATTGTCATCATCAAAAAGGGGGAGATTGTTTGGTTCGTGGCACTCCCTCTTTGCCCTTGGTGATGGTTTTGATGATAACAATATATTGTGTGTAGGTATTGTGGAAATCGTTTCAATGATAAATGAGGTCATATGTCAATATCTTGCTTTGTAGCGTCTTTCATGGATGAATGGGTTGAAGCTGCTTCAATGTGCATCGACCCATAGAAACATGCTTAGACTTTAGCATTAATATGCTCAGACCTTGGATGAACTTGCATCAATCTTGGTCTTTCAGATGCATAGACTTGATTCTTAAACATGGACTGGCATGATCTTGTGTTTCAAGATATTGCAGATTCAATATGTAAATTGCTCTCATCAATGGTAAGAATCTTAGATTGAATGATGGTTTTGAGTCTTCCAAATGCCATGATTGACTCGGAGTTCTTGAATGGCTATCACTAGACTAAACTTCATATTTTTGGTCTGAACTTGGTCTTCATGAAAGTTTGATTGAATTCTATTTGAAAGGTTTGTTCAATGGCTTTCAATGAGCTAAGCGTAGTATTGTTACTTGTTAAATGGATTTGTGTTTACTCATATTGCTTGTGAATGAGTTAAGTTCAGATTGCCTTTGATTGTGCTTGAACTAATTGGACTAAACTTGTAAAGTTTCTGGACTGAATTTGATATTTTTGGGTTGACTGGAAACCATGTGTGTGGTTTGCTTTAAGTACTTTAACAATCGATCACCTGTGTTATTTGGACTTTTGAGCTATGTTGGTTATTGGATATTTGGTAAAGTCTAATTGAAATGAACTTTGATTTTTGGACTGACTTTGTATTCATGAGAGGTTTGACAGTATTCAGCTGGTAAATGGAGTTTCCATGCTTGAACTTGTTATGGATCGAGAGGTTGTGGTTTGATGGGCTGGTTATGTGAGGATCACCCCCATATATGAATGCATTTCAATTTATCCCAATGCAAGTTGCAATCAGCCTTCAAATCTTGTGAAGCTTTGGTAAGCATTGCATAGAATTCTTGCATTTATGCTCATTGCTAGTTCATAAGAATTAGGTTTGCATGAGTCTCATGCATGCTCTTCTTAATTGTCATGAGATCGTCTTTTGATCATTTTGCTTCCAATATTCGTTAATGGTACCCTAGTTTGATTGGTGTTTTAATTTCTTCTAAATCATGTTATTCACTTGGCATAATCATGTTTTCAATTGGGTTTGTCAGTTTCTCTGCTTGCATTAGACTGCCAAGGTAGTTTTCTGGTTTGGCTCTGCAAGTGTCGACTCTTAGAGTCGACACTTATTGGCCAGCCTGCTGGCTGGGCGCAGCAAGCTGCAAGTGTCGACTCCAAGAGTCGACACTTACAGTCCTGTATGCTGTTTTGAGGTTGGCAGAACGGCTGACAAAAAGTGTCGACTCTAAGAGTCGACACTTTTGTCTGGTGTGTTGTTTTTCTTCTGTCAGCAGAACACCTTGACAGAAGTGTCGACTCTTAGAGTCGACACTTTGTCTGGTTCGTTCGGATCATGTTTTCCGGATTGATTGCGAAATGCCCATTTCTTGGACCGATTTGCTTGGGCTTTTTACACTAATACCCTTAGGGTTTCTCCCATCTATTGGGTGTGTATTTGAAGGGTTTTGAGAGGGGCTCTGTGGCCTTTTCTCTGCTGATTCTCTTGGCTATATATATGCTACGATTTCATACGATGCAAAATTCCTGCGGGCTTATTGTTCTATCCTTTCTTGCATGAAAAGAAGAACGAGGAGAGGGGAGACGTGCGACGTACCTTGAAGGAGGAGGAAGATGAAGACCATGGGAACATCATCTTCATGCCATTTTCGTCGATCTGAGTCGCAGTAGTGAGCGAGGTTGCTGAAGACTGTACCTGCAGTGTCTCCGACGAGTTTGGTCGACTTCCACTCCGAGGAATGATCTTCAGCGCACCCTACTACTCCTATGGACGGGTTTCACTGCAGATTTGAGGGGGGATCTTTCTTCTCTCATTTCCATCCTTTTATCTGAGTATAGATTAATGTTCTGGGCGGTCATTGTATATCCTTTTATTTCATAGAACTCAATATACTACTGTGAGTGAGCGGAGCTGCGTCTCCTAGTGTGTGGATCTATTGCGGGGCTAGTTTCCCCGAGTTTGGTTTTGTGAAGATGGAGCTGCGTCTCCGTGTGGTTTTTGAGTCCGGGGTGTGTTCCCCGATGTTGTGTGTGTGAGTGCTGCGGTGGCAGCGTCTTGGGGCCAGGCCCCGTGTGTGCATTGCTGAGGAAGCAGCGTGTGTGGTGTTGGGGCTCGTCCCCGTGTTGTTACATTTTATAGCGTGTAGTGAAGCCTCACCGGGATTCGGTGAGGGATGGACGTAGGGAGCCCGTCGTGGTCTCGAACCACCTAAAAATCTCCGTGTTCATTGTGAATGCCTTTGTGATTGTCCTTTTCCACTTTCTCCATTCACAGGTCAATTATATTGGTTTTTATTCACTGCACCATCGCACATTGCTTCATCTGCTATCCGCGTTAGGATTTATTTCTACCATCTATTACATAGGTTATTTGAGTGAGATCGGAAAGCTTGAGAGAATATTTCAATCTCACGTCTGTTTAAGCTAATCAATGTAGTTAAATTTGTTTTCGTCGTAATTAGTTTAGAAAGTTTTTAAAATCCACCATCTCGGCAAGGGGACAATTCAACCCCCCTTCTTTTCCGCCATCTAGTCTGGGCCAACATAACACTCTTAGCATAAGACCAATGGCAACTCTAGCAAGTCTCTGGAAAGGTATGACGTATCTTATGAAGGACTTTGCTCATTTGAATCTTGATGTTGATAAAGAAGAGGAAGGATGTATGATTGCAAATATAAGGTCACAACCTACATTGATTGAAGATCTAGTCAAATCACAAGAAAATGACCCCACATTGATGGAGTTCAAGGCTAATATTGATCAAAGGCCGGAATTCTCTGTTTCAACTAATAGAAGACTATTGTTTAAAGATCGAATCTGTGTGTCGAATCATGTCGACACTAAAAAATTGATCATGGAAGAAGCTCATAAATCAAGGTATGCTATTCACCCTGGTGCTACCAAGATGTACCAAAGTTTAAAAAGAAATTTCTGGTGGCCCAATATGAAAAGAGAAGTAGCGGACTTTGTATCTCGCTGCCTCACTTGTCAGCAAGTAAAGGCAGAATATTTAAAGCCCGCCGTTAAACTACATCCCTTGGATATTCCCAAGTGGAAATGGAAAAATATAGGGATAGATTTTATCATGGGTTTACCAAAGACAAGAGGTGGACACGATGGTATATGGGTAATCATAGACCGATTGACTAAATCTGCACATTTTCTACCAATTAAAAGTCGATGGTCTGTGGATGTATTAGCAGCACTATACATGAGGGAAATTGTCAGACTACATGGTGTCCCTGTCACTATTATATCTGATCGAGACCCTTGATTCACATCACAGTTCTAGAAGGGTCTACAACATTCATTGGGGACCCGACTCAACTTTAGCATTACTTTCCATCCACAAACTGAAAGGACCAATCAAGTAGTAGAGGATATGCTCAGGGCATGTGCTATTGATTTTGGAGGGAGTTGGCACGATCACTTGCGTCTAGTGGAATTCACCTACAACAATAGCTACCAAGCTAGTATACAAATGGCACCGTTCGATGCTCTGTATGGAAGGTGCTGTCGCTCACCTATATATTGAAATGAAGTAGGATAAAGGTAATTTCTCGGCCCCAACATCATCAGGGATACTACCGAGAAGATAAAGCTTATTCAGGAGAGACTCCAGATAGCTTAAGACAGGCAGAAATCATATGCTGATAACCGAACGCGCAACCTGGAATTCTAAGTAGGAGACCATGTATTCCTTAAGGTTTCTCCGGGTCGAGGTATTCGAAGATTCGGTATCAAAGGCAAGCTCACTCCAAGATTCATTGGCCCCTTTGAAATTCTCGAAAGGGTTGGTGAAGTCGAATATCGAATAGCTTTTTCCCCTCAATTAGCTGGAGTCCATGATGTATTTCACGTCTCAATGCTCAAAAGGTATGTCCCCGATCCATTCCATGTCATAACTTATGACAACCTAGAGATTAAGGACTTGACATCTGAGCAAAAGCCAATCAAAATAGTTGAATGGGAAGTACGTCAACTTCGGAATAAAACTATTCCCATGGTCAAAGTCCAATGGACCAAATTATGGCCACATGAAGCAACATGGGAAACTGAAGAAGCCATACACAAAAGATTTCCAGAGATATTTGAATGTAAGTACACTCTCCTTAGCAAATCTTATTACGATGAATTTGGAGACCAAATTCTTTTTAAGTGGGGGAGGGTGTGACGCCTGAGAATTTTCTAGGAATTTTATGGGTTTAAAATATAATTATTAGACATTTTTAAAGGCTTAATGGGCTATTAAGGAGAATTAAGGATTTATTTAATCCATTTAAAAGCCCTATATTTATCTAAGGGCTAAGCCCAATTTAAATAGGCCCAAAGACCCAATTCCAAGGCTTTTAGACCCAAGCCTATTAATAGAAATGTAAATTAGTAAATTTACGGATTTAAAATGGGATATTACTTCAATTAGAGGATAAATAGGGAGATAATACGAAAATCCAAAAATTTTAGATTTAATTAAGCCTGGCGGTCTATCGTGCGACCGCCAGACCCACCTAGCGGTCCGTCTATGACCGCTAAGCAACCCAGTTCTGTGAATGGAAGAAAGCTTGAAAAGCTTGGATCTTTGGTGACCTAATCACCTTGGATCGAAGCTACCTGGCATAGATGACTCTCTAGGGAATAGCTCTACTCTAATTTAGGACTATAGGTTCATTCAAATCCTCAAAACCCTAGCTAACCCTATAAATAGATCCCAAGTTTCACATGTGTGACCCTTACTTTTGGCTCGCATGGAACTAAGGTAAGGAAGTATTATTTGAGGTAAGTTCTTTAGAAGATTTCGTTCATTATTGTAAGGTCTAACTTCTCTCAAAATTTTGTTCTAGGAGATCAAGCCTACAAGAAGTTAGAGGCCTGCAAAGACGCTAGTTCGGTGCAAGTAACCCTGGAACTTGTGCGAACAACCCAGGAAGATCACCTGATTAGAAGTCCTAAACGAGGTAATTAGAAGATGGTTCCTTAGACTTATTTGTTCACCTAAGTACCCTATTTCTACCCTCCAATTTTCATTATCTTAGGTGAAGGGAATCAGGAGTTCGAAAGGCAAGAAGTTGCTGGTTCGGTTATGAGCGAGCAGAAACTAGGTTCAACTTCTAGCCCTAAATTCGAAGTCTAAATCCCAGACCAGAGGTAGGTTATCTCATGAATGACTTAAATATGATCTTAGGAGTAAAAGTCCTCAAGTTTCAGTTGATTTCATGCATTGTATTTGGAGTATTTACTATTTTATTGGGACTGCGCATCTAGTTTATTTTACATGCATGAACTTAGCCCTAATGCAATTAAGATAAAAGATTCTTGTCTATTTCACACAAACCCATGCATGTTCCTGGTCTATTTTCTTTCTAGCACGTTTTATAGCATGTTATCATTGATTTCCATGCATAACTTGTCCAAGTTTAGTATTTATTCTTTGTTTTATAACTTCTATCAGCCAGACAGAAGGCGGCCTTAAAGAGACCGCAAGGAACATTTGCGGTCTAATTAATGACCATTTTACCCCTTTCAGGGTGGTCTATCGCAAGACCATTTTTGTCATTTAGATGGCTAGTCCCTGACCATTTTCTTGTTCTGAGAACTAGTCCGAGCCTAGATGAAACCTTACATATTGGTAACCCCATAATTATATTATTTCCATAAAATCAGGTTTCATTTTCCTGTTAAATACCCAGAATTCAGTATGAGCATTGTAGATGCGAGATGAACCTTTTTGGTGCCCCCAAGAGGTATTGTCCCCGCCACGCCAGAGGGCGGCTAGGGTTTTATCCTTGTAAAAGGGCCCTCTTGAGTTAAGAGGTGAAGACATTCTTTATAAGCACTCGGTTGCTTTCTCAACATCCGCTATGGGATTAATCTTGTGACCCTAGGTCCACTACACAAGGCTCCCCTTGAGAAGGAAAGCGAGTGCGAGCTCAGGGTTCCCACAGACGACGCCACTTTGTAGATGCAAGATGAACCTTTTTGGTGCCCCCAAGAGGTATTGTCCCCGCCATGCCGGAGGGCGGCTAGGGTTTTGTCCTTGTAAAAGGGCCCTCTTGGGTTAAGAGGTGAAGACCTTCTTTATAAGCACTCGGTTGCTTTCTCAGCATCCGATGTGGGATTAATCCTGTGACACTAGGTCCACTACAAGCATGATTAAGACTTTATTTTGATTATTATGTTAATTTTTTGCCAAAACCATATAGTTTTATTTTTACATTAAAATTCATATGGTTCATGACTTGTCTAGTTTTGATTGATCGTTGTTTTATCACGATCTCACTCTCATCTTGAGTCTTTTCTTAAGTACATGGCACGTATTCCAGTACGATGTCATTAGTTACATTTTGCACATTAAGCACACAATCTTGGACTTGTGATCCTCTCCGTTGGATATTCCTTCCATCGGACTAGGTGATCTTGTTCCAAGGCCTCCGTAAGACTCCGCGAGCCTGGGATTCCCACTAGGATGCTGAGCTGGTTGTACCCTTAAAACCCAATTGTTAGAAAGTACTTAACCGGTGTTTTTGGTGTTCTGGACCTTAGCGGCCTGTAGACGACCGCCAGAGGCACTTATCGGCCCTTTATCTGACCGCCAAGAACTCTTAGTGGCCTTGTCTAGACCGCATGGTTCTTGTTCATTTGTTTCATCGACTTTGTTTCTAAACGGTCCAATCATGACCGCATAGATCATCAAACGGTCCTGAATAGACCGCATGTCTATCTTAAACGGTCCTATCTAGACCGCTTGAGTATGTAAACGGTCCAGTAAACGACCGCTTTATCCCTAAATCTGTCTAACCCGAAGTTTGACCTTTGGGTTGGGTTTTACAAGTTCTTAGATGGTCTAATGATTGCTTGGAACTTAACACTTATCAAATAAGATATTAATAACTTATGGAAAGTAAAGAATATGCCGTTATGCTGTTGAATTTTCTCCATGGCATAACCTAGTCCTAACTCAAATCTTTGAACTCGTATATTCTTAATTGAAGCATTCTTACCTTGATATTTGTTATCATGGAATCATAGTTTGAACTTGTTACATTATTGCCCATATTTATATTTTCGTGGAAGTAGCTTGATTTATAACTTGAAGATGCAAGAGCGGGCACGGACAGTGTCCAAGGGCTCCACTCTAGTCCCCTCGGCAGATAGCCGGGAACATACTATAAACCATGGGGTATGATGAACACTGGCATTGCATTGCGCTGGGAGTACTTTTTTTATAAACTGGTGAATATCCACGAATACTCACGAGGCATTCTTGTGAAATTACATGCTTGTTAGTACATTCTCGTTACATGACTTTCTAGTGCATAGCCTTTATGGTTATGAAAAAGTACATTCTTGTTCATGAAAGGCCAAACTTACATTCTTGCTATATACTTGCTCAATCGTGTTCTCAATTCTTATTCTTGATCGTATCAGGTTACTTGTGTTACTTTGGTTTTACACCGCATAGTTTTATTCTATTTTCATGTATCTTTACTCTAGAGCTAAAATGTTAATTACTTAAACATTACCTTCATGTTGACACAAAGATACCTACTTGACACGTGTGTTCATTCCCTACTTTTCCAATCTTTTTCAAGAAATTCTAGCGGGTCAGATTCAGACTATTCAAGTGATGGATCTGGGAGTGATTAAAGATCGAGAGAAGACTTAGTAGAGTCTTAAGTCAAGTCGAGTCTATGTATTTTTTCTTTTATTTGAGTCTAGTGAATTGAGTCAAATACTTTTGTAATTTGATTATCATTATCAATAAAAGTTAGATTTTTGTCCAAATATTGTGCATTCATTTCTTATGTGTGAATGTGTTGGCGCTCTAATTATATTGCTCGCTTGAGGCGTACTAGCCGACTGTTCACGTTCCTGGTTGTTTCCGCTGCATAAATCTCGGGGCGTGACAGCCTAAACCTAAGGTTTAGGCGGACCAGGTTAAGGCAGACCAGCTCCGAGGGCTGGGTTTTTTGATTAAAAAACTTTTTTTTGGTTATTGGAGGGGTTTAGGCAGACCAACATGGGGGTAGGGTTTGGTCCGCCTAAACCCCCCATGGGGGAGTTTACGCGGAGTAAATCAAGGTCTTTTTTTCCCAAACCTCTATAAAAACCCATTTTTGTCTATTTTGGGCCCACGTTCACTCTGGGTGACTGCAAGAAGACAAAAGGATATGGGTGTTGGACTGGTTGACCGGTTGCTTGCGCATGTGGACCAAGAACGTTGACATGTGGGACTTTGTGCGATCCCAAAGTTCCATCGTTGAATCCTTCCACGCATGGGTACGTCGGTTGATCTTGCCCGGGACTGAGAGAGACTGGGACTAGAAGACGGCCATGGGGCCCTTGGGCTGGGAGGAGGGTGCGACCCCTAAGGAAGTTCACCCCCCACGGGGTGCGGCCGCGCCCGTGGTGAACTCCCCCCCCGGGCGAGCACACCCCCCATGGGGTGCGGCCGCGCCCGTGGTGAACTCCCCCCCCTCCCCCGGGCTAGCCGTGACCCCGAGGGGTGGCCCTGGGGGTATTTCTGTGTCACTTGGGGTTGTCCTGTGAAGGGCGGGATGCGCCGGGATGCTGGGATTGGCCCGTGGGGCTTGCCATCGTCGTGTTGTTGCTGCCGCTCGCAAGGTGTTCGAGGAAATTCCCGACACACCTCAGGTTATTGATCGGCTTGGGTAGGTGATCGGCTGGCCTTAGATTTGGCCTTGTGCTGAAGGCAGGGGCTCGCAGGAGCCGAGAGAGGGCCTTCCTAGTGTGTGGGCCCGACTTTCATGGCGTATGCCGTGCAGTATGGCGGGCAGCCTCGGGTCGGCCCGGGAGCTAAAAATACACGGCTTGTCGCCGCGTGTCTGAGGGTTGGGGGTGGCCCTGACTTGCTGGAGAGTTGTCATAGGACGTAGCTGGAGTGCTGGAGCCGTGGATTGGCCCTCGGCTTGTTGTAGAATGGCTGGGATATGCACGCCCACGTGGTGTTCGGGAAAGTTCCCGACACGCGTGTAGGGGCCGCATACGGGTGCTGTGGGATTCTAAAGCATGTAGTTGACCAATATAAGTCTTCTTTTAGCTTTAGAAGGCAGGATGGAGGCGTCTTGGGGGTAGATCCTGGCCTCGTTACTGGGTGCCACGTGTCGTGGCCTGTGGTCAGGGCGCCCCCGGGTTGGCCCGGGTAGCTGTGTTGAATGCGGGTAAACCTGCAAACTGAGTGATCGGAGGTGGCCCCAATCGATTGTTGATGTTGTTGGGGGTCACGGCTAGCTGGTTGGGACCCTTGGCTGGGCCCGGTGTGCCATAAGAAGGGCTAGGTAGCCTATGCTTCAAAGGTGTTCGAGAAAATTCTCGGACCCTTATTTCTTAATATTTTGCTGGGAAATTATCTGGGTGCAACAGACGTCTAACACATATAATGGGATACACATATCTACAAAAATATATTAACAATAGGAACCCTTATCAGTTTGAAGACGTGCATGGGCTTTAGGGTTTTGTGTTCAAATAGGAAAGTGGCTGGAGATGTGGGAAGGATGAGATCGATCTGGGAAGTTGAAACGTATTAGGAGTATACGTAGGGAAATTTAATTCCCACTAGGATTCATGCACACGAGCGAGTTCTTCCCCTATTAATATCAACTCCGTTCGATCAAGCCAGGGCTACTGCTGCGTGGGCGATCGACAGGAGTATTCTGTTGATGTTATTCGTGAGAACCTATGCAAGGTCGATGTTGCGTCGACGTCTTCTTCTTTTTTCCTCTGCGCGTGCATGCGGCTGCTGCTGCAACGTGCTACGGAGGCGTCATCATCTCGCTCGTGAAGAAGGGTGTTCTTCTTCCTACAGCTTCTTCCGTTCGTGGGCGAGCAGAAGAAGACTTCTTCCCCTCTTCTTCTTCTTCCTGCTGCATCGTCCGACTTCTTCCTCTGCTTCCTGTTCTTCTTCCTTCGTCTTCAACCGTTAAACCTCATAAGATAGGCAATCTCCCAAGCCAAACCAAGAATAATTATCATGCTAGATAGATAGAGCATGTAGATGTTCCCCATGAACCTTTCTGCTACTTGTTTCTCTTGCATATCGCAAGCAAACTTGTTTTTTTTAAAGTTTCAGTAACGTCTCTGCATGAAAAGGAATTGGCACCCATAGCATGGCCGCTAATTCAGTAAAATGCGACAGCGCCATGGACGCAAATTCAATTTGCGACTAGCACCCTGTCGCTAAATATTTTAGACAATTAATAATTATAGCACCTATAAAATTGTATATTGTTAGGGTGCTAGGCCCGGATACAGAGGGGGGGTGAATGTATCTCTCTATGAATTATGGCCTAATAAAAACTTGGATGCTAGAGATAGACACAGAATAGAACCAATTTGATTCAATTCAGATACAAACACTTGAAGCGTGGCTATCCAAGCATCTAGCAGAAGCAAATCAAGCAATCTGATGAACCAGTTGAAAAACCTTTTAGACAAAAGAGCAACTATGTAACTGGCCCCCAAATAACCAATTAGTGGAAGCAGCACAAATGAGAATAAGAAATCTCAAGACAATCTGTGAAGGGTGGTAGGAGATATGGAAGAACACACTACAAGCAAACCACTGCTCAAAGATTTTAAGGTGGTTCGGTCCTCCAGACCTACATCCACCCCTCACTCCCAACCGGAGTGAGGCTTCACTAGCAAACGCTAGAACCAAGCAGACTCAGTCTGCAAACAGGTGCTGCCACACAGCTTGACCAGGGGAACAGACTCCCCTCTTCCTCCCAACCGGAGGGACACCCAAGTGACTCCCAGCCACTTGGAAACTAGAGGTCGAAGACCTCTCTTCCTCCAGACCAGGAGGGACACCTGGACTTGCAACCACAAGCCCAGGAACCGGAGGACTAGCCTCCCTTCCTCTAACCAGAGGGCAACCCACAAGTGACAACCTGTCACTTGCAACCTGGAGATCAGATCTCCCTTCTTCTGAACCAACAAGAGGAACCCGATCCCCAACAGGGCAATCGGAAGAACAAAGATGATCAGAAAACAAAGGAAAATAATAAACGAAAAATAACACAGCAATCCGAAAGCTGTAATAGATGAAAGCACAGATGTGGCTCTCAACGGAGCTGACTGGCCTGGATCTGATCCACGGTCCAGTGAAGATAGATCTTCAAGCAGCTTCTTCTTTCTTCTTCACGAGCTCTCTCTCTCACTCTCTATCTCTCTTTCTTTCTCTTCTGCTCTCTTCCTCTTTCTCTTCTGCTCTCTTCCTCTTTCTCTCTCTCTGCTGTCTCTTCACGGGATCACTATCTCTCTCTCTTTTTCTTCTTCTGCTCTCCTTTCCTTCTTTTTCTCTTTTTCTGGATCGAAGGGCTTTCTGCTCTTCAGGCTTCTGCTTCGATCCACCTTCATCTGAAGACGAAGGCTCCTTTATATACCTGGAGCAGCAGCAGGGCACTGGCGCGTGTGGCTTCCACGTTTCTAGCCCTAGAAATTCGGACCACGTGGCAGCTTCCTGGTTCACGAGCCAGGCATCTCGGATCACGTGCCCTACAATTTCAAGGACATTCGTTCAGTAAAACTCAAGACTGCTGCGTTGACTCTATCAGCCCATGGCGTTGACGCATCGATTAACCAGTGATCAAGTCTTTAGCAGATGGGCGTGCTGCGTCGATGCTGCTAGCCCATAGCGTTGACGCAGTGGTGTTCCAGCAACTAAGTGTTCAGTTGGTTTGCATGCTGCGTAGACGATATGATCATCCTGCGTTAACCCTTCTGAGCTGTCTCCGAGCTAGATGCCTATCAGGCTCAATGGCTGCGTTGACACAGTCTAGCAATGGCGTTAACGCATGGATACGTCCCAGTGAGCAAACAACCTAGCCTTCTTCACTGTTGCGTCGACGCTGCTTGATGAGTGCGTTGACGCAGTGAAAGATATCGTGAAGGCTTCGTTGCTTGTAAGAGTCTCTGCTTCTTTAACTGCTGCGTCGACGCTGCTTGCTTGTGGCGTTAACGCAATAGAAGACATCGTGAAAGCTTCGTCTACTGATGCGTGGACGCTTTAAGCTTCAGGCGTCGACCCTGTTCCTTTAAGAAGATATGCCAATGTACAGACTAAATGGATCCAGATGGTGTATAGACTTTGTGCCTAAGCTATCAATGTTCTGATGCGTCTACTCCACTTGAACGTTGTGTTGACGCACCAATTAACCCAGGGACTTCTTTCTTGAGTTTGCACTATGTCCACGTGTCAGCCTTTCAGCCAGCTTCAGTACACGTGTCACAATCCTATCTTTCCAGCCTCGAATCACGTGCCCTCTATAAGCTTCACGATCAGAACACCTGTCAGACAGAGTATCGGATAAGTCATCAGTTTAAGTGAAGAACTCTGTGTAGACTTGTAAAGACGATCATGCTGTATAGACTAGGTGTGTACAGTGTGAGGGAGTGTATAGACTTAGTTAGAAGGAGCCCGATGTACAGACTTGCCTATGCGAAGCCACTGTACAGACATTGAAAACGTGAAGCTAAAGTGTAGACTTCACGCTGTACAGACTTGAGGCTTAACGTGTGCAAAGACTGAGAATGTATAGGCTTCATGAAGTGCATGCTACAGTGATGTATAGACTTAGACGCAACATGCTATGCAATGTACACACTTGATGTAATGCATGCCGATGTACAGACTTCAGTTGAAGTCAACCGAAGAGTGTATATACTTTATGAATGCATATGCCAAGACCAATGTACAAACTTGATCGAATGTCTAGACATTGCATGAACAGTCGATGTGTAGGCTTGAAGAACTGAAGCCCTCGTTGTATAGACATGACCTAACAGTCCAGTGTATAGACTTGAATAGCTGAAAGCTACAGTGAGAGAGTGTATACACTTGACCAGATCAAGGACAAATCGAGTGTACAGACCTCATGCCATGAGACGCTGCTAGAGACAGTCCAAAGTATAGACTTATGAAGACTGATGCATGAACAGTAATGCATAGACTTAGGAGCATGGAGGCCAATGTATAGACATCAACTATCAAGATGCTAAGGAAGACGGACAATGTACAGACTTCCTGTAACAGTCTGATGTACAGACTTCATGAGGCTAGACCAGCGGCTGTACAGACTTTGAAGGAGGACAAATGTATGGACTTGGTGACATGAAAGCGATGTACACACTTATAGCGTTGACGCTAATGTCTTGAGAATGCTCACAGCGTTGACGCTGCATGAGACGTAGGTTGTACAGACTTAGCATGTGAAGGCTGATGTGCATACAAGCTGAGTTGACGCTGCAGCCCAATGAGTTGACACTGCAACGTATATTCTTGATGATCAACTGATGATGTATAGACTTCATCAAATGAAGAAACTGAACTGAAGCGTCGACACATCAGCTCAAGGAGTTGACGCACTACTGTATGGACAGATACAAAAATGACCAAGGGGTCGACGCATCGGCACACTGAGTTGACGCACTGCAGTGACAACTGTGCAGACAGAGTGTAGCAATGAATGCTTTACTTTATGCATCAGTTAACATGACTGAACATCAAAATATATTAAACTAAACTGAGCAGCAAGATGACTGAACATTTGATTAACTCACATCAACAACCAATCATCAAAACCATCATCAAAACCTCAACAACCAATCATCAAAACCATCATCAAAACCACAGGGGCACAACAATCTCCCCCTTTTTGATGATGGCAACACTTTCAATACATTAAGTCATGCTGATGATGTGAGGCATTCTGAAGACTCAAATTATTCTCCCCCTTTGACTTCATCAAAAAGAAAAGAATTTGAAAAATTAAGGCATGTATAATAGTTCAGTCAATTTCTCCCTCTTTGGCAAACAATCTCCCCCTTTGGTATAATCAAAATAAACCATGGTAGATGCAGATGCAGCAAGAATTGCAATACTTCCCCCTGAGTATATGAATGCAAGGTCACAAATGATATGAACATGATTCATTATGACAAGGAATGCTCCCCCTGAATAAGTGGAATCTTATGAGATAGATGAGAAGGAGACCACAGGGGCAAACAAGGAGAAGTTCAGGTCAATGAACCAATAACATGAGCAAAAGAGATTCAGCCAGAATTTTTAAGGAAGCTTCAATCTCAGAGAATTCAGTCAAATTTTCAGAGAGATATCAATCTCATAAATCTAAAACATTAGTTTTCAAAGTCTTCCATTATAAGGGCTTATGAATGAGCTTTATTGAACAACATGGTTTAAACATGATGTATGTAGAGTTTATCACTAAAATTCTGTATTGATATCTAAAACCATGGTTTAATAAAAATGAACCAAGCCCTCATATTTATCTTGATAAATCTCCCTTTCTCTTACACAATCATAATTATTGACTTCTTTCGGAATTACATGCATCTGTATTGAAATCAAGCAATTATGAAGTCATATGAATTTGTCTAGGGTTGTAGCAATTTGATTTTAGCATCAATATTCAGGTATTTCAATTTGTTCAATAATTTTCTTGCTACAATTTTACGAGCACTCTAGTTCAGTGCACACATTGTAACTAGAGGATATACCTTGATTAGAGGCCAATATCCCTAAGTCCTTAGTGTGACTAACTGTCATGCTATATGTGAACAGAGTTGGCATTTACACATCATGACACACTGCATATCATTTCTTGATGAGTGAGTTGTATTTCTCAGTGTGCATGCCATTGCTCTGCCTGACTTTCAATTAATCTTACTCAGAGTTAACTATGGTACCTCATGACACAGTCCTTTGGACATGTGTTTCTCAGTGACCAAGGTCATTGCTCTGACAGAAAATACCCTTTAGACATTTTCAGAAAAATTCATTCGCTTCAAAACAATAACAATTTCATGTACTTAACCAATTAAAGTCATGTATTCAATAATGTAGATTTCAGAAGATTTTACAAGACTCATCATGAAACAGATGGTTAAGGTTTATTAAACATGCTTCAGATATTTTTAAGAGATTTTAAAGTCAAACTCATTGAATACATTAAACGTAAACCACATGAGTTATTTCAGTCATTCATAAAAACGTATAATAGAAGGTTTCTAGTTCAAGAATTTTTCAGATTTATGATTGAGATAGTCCCATTGGAATCTTCATGACAGACTGATAGATTTCTGAAGCCAAACGATACCAATTGATAGGAGAAATACCAATTGTTAAGAGAGATTGTGAAGCTCATAGTTTTCAGAATATGATCAAGGTTTGTCAACAACATTAATAAGAAAGGATATGCAATGAATTCTGACAAAAGTATGCATTTGACAACCTATATGCAATGCAATGACTCCCCCTCACAATATGCATTCAGACAATCTTTTTGGCATTTTCAATATAAGGAAATGCAGTGCACTGTATGGATGCAAGGACATGCAAAGACTCAACATTGAATGATATGCAAGGATATGCATCTAACTCCCCCTAAAAATATGCAATGTTTGCACTGAAAACTGAACATATGATTCCAAATGATATTGTGACTTGTGCACAATCAGACTGTCCTATCAACAAAGTGACCCATGGTACTAGGCGGAGCACTTGGTCTAAAAGACCACCTCACACATAGTAAGAACCTCCAGACAGATTTTCCTGCCTTTTGGTAGCTTACCATTTATATACCGTTGAGGTCAATCATGATAATTCAATATGCAGTCCTATATGCAATTCAGATTTTCAATAAACTATGCAACAGACAGATTTCAACAACATTCATATGCAGTTCAGATTTAAACAGACAAAACAGTATGAGCATTGAGAGATGTGAATACTCATAGTGTCCAAAGCATAAATTTCAGTTGTGGAGAGTTCAGAAGCTTCAATTTAGACAATGCAGATGAAGAGTGAATATGCTATGCAGAAGAAAAATAGCAGTTATGCATGGACACATCAACCAAGATATGTAATGAGTTTCAAAACAGGAAATGCAGAGAATTTACCTGAACAGTTCAGAAGGGGTTTTCATTCTTGAGTGCCTTGGATTAATACCCCTTTTTATTCCATTCCAAGGCACACCTGTAAGGCAAAGTTAATTTGCATAAATAGGCACCCAAGAAGTCTTGGGTCCTGACAAAACAGTATTACTCCTAGCAGGTTTTCTCAGCACATTTCTAGGAGCAATTTTCAGATCTGATTTATGCACATTCTTGTTAGCATGAATTTTATGTGCATAAGCATGAGATTTCTTGTTAACAGAATAAAAATTCTGTTTGCCAAAACCAGTTTGGTTTTGATATCCTGCCAGCCAACAGGTTGTAGCCCTGTGACCTGGCTTCCCACAGTTATAACATGAAAGTTTTGTAAATTGTCTTACAGGGAATTTAGCATGTTTGAGATTCACGTTTCTACCCTGAATATGCCAACAGTCCTTGACTGTATGTCCATGCTTTCTACAGTGAGAGCAATAAGAGGCATTCTTTTTAAAATTGAGTTCATTATTGCCATAGCCTCCTTGGGCATGCCAACAATCAATGGCCCTGTGGCCATCCTTTCCACATCCAAAGCATGAAATAGAATTTCTTTCAAAAAAGTCTGACCAGCATTCAGAGGCCCTGTGACCCCTTTTGTTGCAATTAAAACAGATGATATGCTGGTTCATTGAAACAGATTTGTTTTTATTAAAAATATGTTGGTTTGCAGGGAATTTAGCATGATATGAATAAAAGATTTTCTTACCACTAGCAAACCAGCAATGAGCAATTGAGTGTCCTAATTTGCCACAATTTGAACATGTGACACTCCTTTTCTGAGGTGAGGGATTTTTATCATGAGATCTCCTAGAATTCTTATCATCCTTCTCCATCAACTTACACTCATGCATCAGATGTCTAACTTTATGACAGTAATGACAGATAATCTTCTTTTTAGATGCATGTAAGTGTGTGTGAGGACTGTGATCAGCATCCACTGATGAACCCTTTTCATTTATTTTCTGATTTACAGTCCTTTTCTGATTTTTATCCTGTTTTCCTGTTTTCTTAGCCTTGTACTGAATTGGAGATGAAGTGGAAGGCTTCTCCTGTTCAGAGGATTTAACAAAGACAGTTTTCAGGTTGGCTCCATCAGCCTTCCTCATGACTGGACTGTAACCCAGTCCTTCTTTCTTAAAATTAATCTTTGTTCCCAGTATTTTCTGAACAATGGGATGTTTGTCTTTTGATGTTGTGGCTACGTTTGAAGCATTTACAAAGGATGTCATTACTTTGTTCTGCAAAGCCTTTTTATTTAGATTATTGTAGCCCAACCCTTCCTTTTTGACATTGACTTTTACACCTAGCAGCTTGTCTAGGTTTTCTTGCCCACTTACAAACTTTGACAGATAGTTCTTTAAGTCTTGGATTTCATTTTGTAAAGAGGTGATTTGTAACTCATAACTGGCAATCTCTTACTCACTGCAGTTCATAGCTTCATTCAAAACTTTGTTAGCAGTTTTATATTTCTCAATTTCATTTTCCAGATTGCTCAGTTTATCAGAATCTTCAACATAGATACTTTTTCCTCTTTCCAAAGCTAGAAGTCTCTCTGACATAGTGGAGTTCAGCATTTTCAATTTCTCATTTTCTTGCTTAAGTTTGTCATTCTGAATTAACTCATTTATCAAGGTCTGATCTTCTGAGTTAGTTTCAAGTTTTCTTCCAGCCTTGAATTCCTTCAAATCTTTTTCCTTCTTTTCAATATTTTTCTGTAATTCCACATTCACAGATTTGATGGCTTCAAGTTTTTCAGCAAGCAAGTTTTTCTCCTGCTCAAGTTTCTCAGATTTTTTTATCATTTTTATTAGTAGATATTCTTAGAGAATCATTTTTAGATTTCAGCTTGTTTAAATCTGAGTTTACACTTTCAAAGTTTTTCAGCAATTTTTCATACTGGTCATGATAGTTAACAACAGTCTGATTATCATTATCTGAGTTCAATTTTTCTTTGAGTTCAGATATCACATTTATATGATCTTGATTTTTAGTTTTCAATAATGAAACTTGTTTCTTCAGTATTTGAAAGTCAGACATACAAGCATCATGAATATTTTTCAATTCAACACAATTTCTACAAGGAGAGCTTGAACTATCTAAACCAGTACTCTTCTTCAATTTTTTATACTGTTTTCTTAACAGTTCATGAGATTCAAATAATTCAGCATATGCATTTTCCCAATCTTCTAGAGAGAAATTCTCGAAGAGATTTACCTCATCATCATCATCTTCTTCAGTTCGATTGCTGCCTTGATCGCTTCTGTTGGCCATCATGCAGCTTGTTTGATTTCCCTTCCCGGCTCTCTTCATCATCTCCAACATATCCCTTGCAGATCTGCAATCAAGGAAACATGAGTGAAAGGCTTTGTCAGTGGCTGCTTTCATCAGATTTATAGTTGTCTGATTCTCCTCATACATTGATTCGTGACTGTCAGTCCATTTAGACTTTTTCTTTGGTAATTTATGAGGACCATGTGAAATCACTTTCCACAGGTCTGGATCAACAGATTTAACATAAGCACGTAAAGCACTGTGCCACTGGTTGAAATCAAAACCACTGAAGACAGGTGGACAAGCCATTGAAGCAGATAGCAGATAAATTCAATGCAACAGGAATATTGATGCACTAAAACAAATTAGCACCTAACACCGCAAGATCGAATCTGCAGGTCGCTGGACCTTGTATGCAGACACCCGCTCTGATACCAATTGTTAGGGTGCTAGGCCCGGATACAGAGGGGGGGTGAATGTATCCCTCTATGAATTATGGCCTAATAAAAACTTGGATGCTAGAGATAGACACAGAATAGAACCAATTTGATTCAATTCAGATACAAACACTTGAAGCGTGGCTATCCAAGCATCTAGCGGAAGCAAATCAAGCAATCTGATGAACCAGTTGAAAAACCTTTTAGACAAAAGAGCAACTATGTAACTGGCCCCCAAATAACCAATTAGTGGAAGCAGCACAAATGAGAATAAGAAATCTCAAGACAATCTGTGAAGGGTGGTAGGAGATATGGAAGAACACACTACAAGCAAACCACTGCTCAAAGATTTTAAGGTGGTTCGGTCCTCCAGACCTACATCCACCCCTCACTCCCAACCGGAGTGAGGCTTCACTAGCAAACGCTAGAACCAAGCAGACTCAGTCTGCAAACAGGTGCTGCCACACAGCTTGACCAGGGGAACAGACTCCCCTCTTCCTCCCAACCGGAGGGACACCCAAGTGACTCCCAGCCACTTGGAAACTAGAGGTCGAAGACCTCTCTTCCTCCAGACCAGGAGGGACACCTGGACTTGCAACCACAAGCCCAGGAACCGGAGGACTAGCCTCCCTTCCTCTAACCAGAGGGCAACCCACAAGTGACAACCTGTCACTTGCAACCTGGAGATCAGATCTCCCTTCTCCTGAACCAACAGGAGGAACCCGATCCCTAACAAGGCAATCGGAAGAACAAAGATGATCAGAAAACAAAAGAAAATAATAAACGAAAAATAACACAGCAATCCGAAAGCTGTAATAGATGAGAGTACAGATGTGGCTCTCAACGGAGCTGACTGGCCTGGATCTGATCCACGGTCTAGTGAAGACAGATCTTCAAGCAGCTTCTTCTTTCTTCTTCACGAGCTCTCTCTCTCACTCTCTATCTCTCTTTCTTTCTCTTCTGCTCTCTTCCTCTTTCTCTCTCTCTGCTGTCTCTTCACGGGATCACTATCTCTCTCTCTTTTTCTTCTTCTGCTCTCCTTTCCTTCTTTTTCTCTTTTTCTGGATCGAAGGGCTTTCTGCTCTTCAGGCTTTTGCTTCGATCCACCTTCATCTGAAGACGAAGGCTCCTTTATATACCTGGATCAGCAGCAGGGCACTGGCGCGTGTGGCTTCCACGTTTCCAGCCCTAGAAATTCGGACCACGTGGCAGCTTCCTGGTTCACGAGCCAGGCATCTCGGATCACGTGCCCTACAATTTCAAGGACATTCGTTCAGTAAAACTCAAGACTGCTGCGTTGACTCTATCAGCCCATGGCGTTGACGCATCGATTAACCAGTGATCAAGTCTTTAGCAGATGGGCATGCTGCGTCGACGCTGCTAGCCCATAGCGTTGACACAGTGGTGTTCCAGCAACTAAGTGTTCAGTTGGTTTGCATGCTGCGTAGACGATATGATCATCCTGCGTTAACCCTTCTGAGCTGTCTCCGAGCTAGATGCCTATCAGGCTCAATGGCTGCGTTGACACAGTCTAGCAATGGCGTTAACGCATGGATACGTCCCAGTGAGCAAACAACCTAGTCTTCTTCACTGTTGCGTCGATGCTGCTTGATGAGTGCGTTGACGCAGTGAAAGATATCGTGAAGGCTTCGTTGCTTGTAAGAGTCTCTGCTTCTTTAACTGCTGCGTCGACGCTGCTTGCTTGTGGCGTTAACGCAATAGAAGACATCGTGAAAGCTTCGTCTACTGATGCGTGGACGCTTTAAGCTTCAGGCGTCGACCCTGTTCCTTTAAGAAGATATGCCAATGTACAGACTAAATGGATCCAGCTGGTGTATAGACTTTGTGCCCAAGCTATCAATGTTATGATGCGTCTACTCCACTTGAACGTTGCGTTGACGCACCAATTAACCCAGGGGCTTCTTTCTTGAGTTTGCACTGTGTCCACGTGTTAGCCTTTCAGCCAGCTTCAGCACACGTGTCACAATCCTATCTTTCCAGCCTCGAATCACGTGCCCTCTATAAGCTTCACGATCAGAACACCTGTCAGACAGAGTATCGGATAAGTCATCAGTTTAAGTGAAGAACTCTGTGTAGACTTGTAAAGACGATCATGCTGTATAGACTAGGTGTGTACAGTGTGAGGGAGTGTATAGACTTAGTTAGAAGGAGCCCGTTGTACAGACTTGCCTATGCGAAGCCACTGTACAGACATTGAAAACGTGAAGCTAAAGTGTAGACTTCACGCTGTACAGACTTGAGGCTTAACGTGTGCAAAGACTGAGAATGTATAGGCTTCATGAAGTGCATGCTACAGTGATGTATAGACTTAGACGCAACATGCTATGCAATGTACACACTTGATGTAATGCATGCCGATGTACAGACTTCAGTTGAAGTCAACCGAAGAGTGTATATACTTTATGAATGCATATGCCAAGACCAATGTACAAACTTGATCGAATGTCTAGACATTGCATGAACAGTCGATGTGTAGGCTTGAAGAACTGAAGCCCACGTTGTATAGACATGACCTAACAGTCCAGTGTATAGACTTGAATAGCTGAAAGCTACAGTGAGAGAGTGTATACACTTGACCAGATCAAGGACAAATCGAGTGTACAGACCTCATGCCATGAGACGCTGCTAGAGACAGTCCAAAGTATAGACTTATGAAGACTGATGCATGAACATTAATGCATAGACTTAGGAGCATGGAGGCCAATGTATAGACATCAACTATCAAGACGCTAAGGAAGACGGACAATGTACAGACTTCCTGTAACAGTCTGATGTACAGACTTCATGAGGCTAGACCAGCGGCTGTACAGACTTTGAAGGAGGACAAATGTATGGACTTGGTGACGTGAAAGCGATGTACACACTTATAGCGTTGACGCTAATGTCTTGAGAATGCTCACAGCGTTGACGCTGCATGAGACGTAGGCTGTACAGACTTAGCATGTGAAGGCTGATGTGCATACAAGCTGAGTTGATGCTGCAGCCCAATGAGTTGACGCTGCAACGTATATTCTTGATGATCAACTGATGATGTATAGACTTCATCAAATGAAGAAACTGAACTGAAGCGTCGACACATCAGCTCAAGGAGTTGACGCACTACTGTATGGACAGATACAAAAATGACCAAGGGGTCGACGCATCTGCACACTGAGTTGACGCACTGCAGTGACAACTGTGCAGACAGAGTGTAGCAATGAATGCTTTGCTTTATGCATCAGTTAACATGACTGAACATCAAAATATATTAAACTAAACTGAGCAGCAAGATGACTGAACATTTGATTAACTCACATCAACTACCAATCATCAAAACCATCATCAAAACCTCAACAACCAATCATCAAAACCATCATCAAAACCACAAGGGCACAACATATATCTATGGAACCATGTACCTAAAAATCATGTGATGCATATTTCTGGAATCCCTGTAATTTTATCTTCACTGTCATGTCTTTAGTTTTCCAAAAACCTACTCGGATAGAAAGTAGCATTATTCATCCCCTAATGAACTGTGTCAATCGAAATTAAAGAGTACCTTGAGTCTGCAAGCGCATCCATGCGATGCGTTGCAGTGTAAAACGTTAAAAAGAAATAGCGACCAGACCACAGTCGCTATTCACATAACCTGCGCCCATGTAAACAGGCGCTAATTCATGCTAAAAGAAATAATTAAAGAATTTGCGACCATGTCTGTGTCGCACATTAAAGAACCTGCGCCCCTTCAAAGAGGCGCCATTTCCTGTATTTCCTAAAAAATGTATATATGTAAAGAAAAAAAATAAAATAATTGGCACCGTACCTCAGGGCGCAGATTAAAGATATTCCGCCTCTCTGAAGAGTCACCATTTCTCTAGTAATTAAATTAATTCTGGAAATTTTATGAATTAACGACCACACAGTGGTCGCTAATTATAATTAGCGACCATTGCTAGGACGCATTTTTATGTGAGTGTTTTCTTCGCGTGTTTTTGATCCTAGACCACTGGATCTTTGGCACCACTGTCTCATATCTGAGACTTGGTCCCTGTTTTCTTTCTACCGCTTACACCTCAACTCTTGGTGATGATTGGACCCTCCGCGGGATATTCCTTCCTTCAGACTGATACTTTCTTCATTGAGACCTCTGTAAGACTCCGCTAGCCTTGGATTCCCTCAAAGCAGTCGAGCAGGTTGTACCCTCAAAATCCTGGAACCTTAATTGTCATGTCACTCTAAAGAAACATGACACCCCAGCCATCATAGAGCGTTGTTTTCAGTGTTCTGTGAGAGTCTGTCTCTGTCTAAAATTTGGCGAGCAGACAGTGGACGCTAATTGAATTAGCGATCGTTTGAGTGGTCGGTATTTCTTTGTGCCTGTGTTGTTCTCAGAATGAGCGGCCACCTCAGTGGATGCCAATTCTGGAATTGGTGGCGGTCTGAGTGGACGCCAATTACCCAGATTTCCATATTGTCATGGTTTTCATCTGATTTATCGATATATCATCCTTACTCAAGTTCTGTCTTTGAACTCCTTATTCCATGAATCTACCTTCATGTTCCTACATGACTTGATCCTTGGAACTCTTTTGGCCATTAATTGACGTGGAATTAGTCTAGAACTTAAAAGGGGATATGGGTCCAAATGAATGATACTCGATGCTAGAAAAGAAAAAGTGACGGGATCCTGATTTGATCCCATGGATGAGGCAAAGTCCAAACTTGTGCCTGTATCATGATTGATCGAGTGTGACATTGCACCAACGAAAGCAAGATTGATATATGACATTTCCACAAGTGATTGACACGTTCACGACTCTACTACTTGAACTCATATATGTTTACATATGGCCAATCCGATGAATGATAGTTACATGTTATGCTCTTGTGATAGTGAGCGCTTTATTAAAATACTTGCTATTGACTCGTCATGTTTGTTCTTAGGATTATTTTTCCTAATTATTGTCCCATCTATGGTCTTTATAGTTCTTGAAATTGATCTCTAAGTACTGTCCTGTTGAATCTCCTTATTGTTCTTGAATTGATCTCCGAATTATTGATCTACCTTGTGCCATTATAGCTCTTGATTATTATACCTTGCATGACTTGCATATTCATGATAAATTGTTAATTACTTAAAGCTAGCTTGGAGTAAGAAATATTAAGACCTACTGAGCGTTCGCTCACCTAGTGTTTTTTCATGTTTTTCAGGTAATATCGAGAATGAGTGCGACCAAGAAGGGCAAGGGCAAGAGTGACGAGCGCTCCTACAACTTAGATGATCCCTCCAAGCCTTATGTTGAGTCTAGATAGTCAAGAGTCAATTGTAATTTTCTTTGATTGAGTCCTTTAAGTCCATTAGTTAGAGTCCAATTTATAACAAACTTATATTTGAAATGAAATTATATCTTGTCTATCTTGTTGTGCCTTATGGTTTCCTTTGATAGACACGACTGTTTCGCTGCCACGTTCTGAGCAACACGCGTTCCGCTGCTATCGGTTCGGGGCGTGACAGAAGTGGTATCAGAGCCTAGACTTTTCTAAATCCCTTGGTCATTAAGTCCAAGTCATAGTCTGAGTTGTCCTTGTTAGTAACCCTATAGGAATCTCGTGAGAATTGGGTAGAGCTATGGGCTAACCAATAAAATACGTTCATCTACGTTAAATTAATGTCAAGATATGAGAAAATATTATCTTAAAACTTGTTTTGTAGGCTAAGATGGCTGTCGAGCGTGCTCAGTGGAGAGAGATGCATCGTATTGTACAAGGTTTAACTCAAGCTTTACAACAAGTTACACAAGGTGGAGCTCAACATAAAGCCGGGGATTTGCATCGAGGTTTCCAAAAGATGAATCTCCCAAAGTTTGGTCGGTCAACTGACCCAGATGAGGTCAAGAATTGGGTCCGAGAGATAGAGAGGACCTTCAGGGTTATGCAATGTACTGATCAAGAGAAGGTGTTATTAGGGACCTATCAATTGGAGAGAGATGCTCGAGCATGGTGGGAATCCGTGGATGCAATCTTTCCCAACGACCAAGTGACATGGGAAGAGTTTCTAGAACACTTTAATGAGAAGTATTTCTCGGAGAGGGTCTTGTTGTGACCCCTCTATGTTGATGATGTTGACAATTACTTTATTTCATTGGCAACACCATTGTTTTGATTGATTGGCAACTGCTTTTGATTTGATGAAATTGCTCTATCAGATTGACTATGTGTTCTTTGCATTTAATACACGGATGTCTGCATTTCTTACTGTCATGAGTCTATACACTGGAAGCTCTCATATCAATTGAGTCTATACATCGTCCATTTTGGATAATGTACACACACTGCATTTAAATTGAATTGGTTAAGTGTGTACAGCGTCAACGCATCATGTTACAGCGTCAACGCATCATGTTACAGCGTCAACGCACTTCATAGGTAGTGTGTATTGAACCTCAGAGTCTGTACATTGAATCGCCAACTTCTTTGAAGCCCATACATCGCTCAAAGTCTGTACAGAGTCCAGCGTCTCAGTTAGCGTCTCATGCATTTGAGCAAAGTCTGTACATCGGTCTGTCAGCAAGTCTGAACATCGTCCGTCTTTGTTAGCGTCTCAGGCATTGGGCTAAGTCTGTACAGCATTCAATATCTAGAGCTTCATGAAGTCTGTACATCAGATTGTTACAGCAAGTCTGTACATTATCCGTCTTCCTCAACGTCTTATTATTTGAGGTCTATACATCCATCAGGAGCTTCAAGTCTACACATCGCTTCGCTCCATCAAGTCCGTACATCCATAGTGTTTCTTGAAGTCTGGACATTGGTCTTCAAACTCAAAGTCTGCACATTGTCTTCGAAACCAAAGTCTATACAATGGTCTTCACACTTGAAGTCCATACATTCGATGTGCAGAGTTGACGTCTATACTGTGTCTTATGCTGATCAAGTCTACACAATGGTCGGTGGCAAGTCTGTACACTGGCCTCTCAAGTCTACACATTGGCCTCCTTGCATAAAGTATATACACTGGACTGTTTGGCAAGTCTATACATCGGCCCTTGTCTTCGATGTCTGTACAGCCCTTTAGCTTGCTCAAGTCCATACATTGGCTTCAAGACTTTCAAGTCTATACACTGAAGCTTCACATTCGTTTGCATTACATAAAGTCTATACAGTGGGTAAAGTCTGTACGTTGCATTCTGCCTTCACAAGTCTATACAACGAAGTATATACACTGCAATGTACATACTCAAATCTTATGACTTCATTCTTGCTGCTGAAGGGAACAGGGTCAACGCTGTGTGCTTAAAGCGTCCACGCATCAGTTGACGAAGCCTTCACGATATCTTCCACTGCGTCAATGCCACAAGCAAGCAGCGTCGACGCAGCAGTTGAAGAAGCATTCATCTTCACAGGCTATTCCACTGCGTCAACGCCACAATTGAGCAGCGTCGACGCAGCAGCTAAAGAGACGAGGCTAATGGCTACTGGAATGCCCCACTGCGTTAACGCCATTGGGTGACAGCGTCGACGCAGCAAGTCAGATTGCTATCACTGAGCATGTGAACGGAGAACTCTATACATCGGACTGAAGAAGCTAATGAGGGGCACGTGATCCCAGGTACCTGGCTCGTGATTCGAGAAGGACGAGGTATCCAGATGAGGACACATGCACTGACACTCCATTAGATGCTGCCACGTGGTCCAAATTGCTGGGCGGGAAACGTGGAGAGCACACGCCTGCTGCTGTTGCTACTATATAAACAAGCCTTCTTCCACAGAAGAAGACTGATCGAAAGAAAAGAAGAGAAAGTTTATACAGCAGTGAAGCTTCGATCCACAGAGAGAAAAGAGAGAAGAAGAAGATACAGAGAAGAAGAAGAAGAAGATACAGAGAAGAAGAAGAAGAAGAAATAGAGAAGAAGGAGAAAGAGAGAGAGGAAGAGATCGAGAGAGAGTGAGGTGAGAGAGAGCTGATCGAGAGTGAGAGTGAGAGCGTTTGTATCTCAGTCTCGTGGTTCAAAACCAGAGCTGAGCTTTGCTCTTAGAGCTATACTGCTTTTGAGCTTTTCTAGTTTCGTTTTGATTCTATCTTTCATTTCCGAATACTGTTTCTTCAAGCTGTGTGTCAGTGCTTTTGCAGTGGTAGTCACCACTGGACGGGTTAAGCTGTATTTCCCCAGCGGTTGCAGAGGATCAGATCCTCTGGTCGGCAAGCTGTAGTGCCCAGCGAAGCTGTGTATCAGCGAATTGTTTGGCCAAGCTGTAAAGCCCAGCGGACGCAAGCTGTGCTGCGCAGTAGAAAGCCATACTCGGTTGAGTGTGGGGTGGACGTAGGTCGTTGACCGAACCACCTAAAAATTGTGTGTGCAGTGTGTTTATGTTTTTGTGTGATCTGTGTGCGATGGGAATTTCTTGCTCAGCTTATTTGATTGCATCACTTATGCTCATGTCTAGCATTCGACCTTTTGCTTAGCATCTCTTGTTTAGCTTAACTGATGTTTGCCTAAATTCCGCTTTAGAACTTGCAGTAGTTTTAAATTAGGCAAGTTGATCTATTCACCCCCCTCTAGATCCACACTCTGTGGAGATAGACTGCGTCCATCTAACCCAACACTTGGTATCAGAGCCTAACTCTTCTGCAGGGACTCATCGCCCGAAGAGAATAGGCAGAGATGGATGCTCGAGGGATGACTGCTGAAGGTCACTCAACAACGAAGCCCCCATTCTTTGACGGATCAAACTACGCATACTGGAAGAATCGTATGCAAGTGTTCCTCAGGGCTAAGGATTATGAGATTTGGAAGATTGTCAGCAAGGGACCTTATGAGCTATCCCCGAATGAAGATGTATGGACCAAGGAGGAGATTAGAAGGTCCACGCTGAATTGGAGTGCTATTAATGCTATCCAGTGTGCTCTGCATCCTACAAAATTCTCCCGTGTATCTGCTTGCAAATCAGCTAAGGAGATGTGGGATGCGCTGGAAGTAATTCATGAAGGTACATCTCAAGTAAGAGAGCAGAAGGCCAATCTTCTTGTATCTGAGTATGAAGCCTTCAAGATGAAGCAGAACGAGTCCATCAGCGAAATGTACGCTCGGCTGACTGTCATAACCAATGGCCTCAGAGGTTTTGGGAAACTTCAGGCAGAGTATGATGTAGTGAGGAAAATTCTGCGTTCCCTAACTCCCAATTGGCACACCAAAGCAACAGTGATGGAGGAGTCAAGGGACCTGCGTAATACTAGAGCTGATGAGCTGATTGGCTCACTAATGGCATATGAGATAAACATGCCAAGGACAGATGAACCCGAGAGGAAGAAGAAGCCGATAGCGCTGAAGGCTAGTTCCAGCAAATCAACAAAATCCAGCTCCAGCAGCTCTTCATCATCAGAGGAGAGCCTAAATGAAGAAGAAGATGTGACTCGATCTAAGATAGCCATGATGACTAGAGAGTTCAGGCGATTTCTCAGAAAGGGAGCAGGACGGTTCGGCCAGAAGAAATACAGCGGTGGCTGAAAGGATAAAAGGTATAAATCTAAACCTGCAAAGAAAGATGAAGCTAATGTCTGTTATCAATGCAGGAAACCAGGGCATCTGAAAATTGACTGTCCAGAAAATCAGAAACATAAGGACAGGTCAAAGAAGAAAATCAAGAAGGGAAGAGCTATGATCACCACATGGAGTGATGAAGATGAAGGCACTTTCAGCAACAACTCAGATAGTGAAGCCGAATCTGAACAGCCCATTTGCCTTATGGCAACAAGCTCCGAAGATAGAGAGGAGGACACAGATGAGGTAATCACTAGATTTGAAAACTTCACAATTGCTGATTGGGTAGATGCTTATCATGACATAGCTGATAGAGCTGATGATATTAGAAAAGAGAATAGGCATCTTAGAAGAAAAATCAATTCCATGCAAAATGATAAAACACTAACTGATAAAATTGCATGTTTGGAATCTGAGATTGATGAATTGAAACTCACATGCTCTGAAGAATATGAAATCAAAAATGAGTTAAAAGCTTCTAAAGAAGAGAATCTAAGGCTTGAAAATGAAATTGATGAATGGAAGCTGAAGATTCAAAAATGTGAAAGTGAAGTAAAAATCATCTCTGAAAAATATGAAGCTGTCCTCAATGTCAACAATGAGCTGAAAAAGGCTATTGATGAACTTCAGAAAGACAATGAGGATAAAATGAAAACCATTGAGAAAATGACCCAAGGAACAAATAACTTAAATACTTTGTTAGGGTCAAAGGTTAATTTCAGAAAAGAGGGCCTAGGATTTAATTCTAGTGCAACAAAATCATTCGGGATGAAAACAATTTCATTTGTTGCTCAAAAGGAAAAGGGACCTCTAATTAGCATGAACTCAACAAATTTAATGAACAAAACTGCTAATTTGAAAAAGACCAGTGCTGAGGAGAAGGGTAAACAAAAACTCAGTGAGCCTAGTAGAGCTAGCACATCTAAGCAGAATCCTAGGGCTCAGACTCAGGTTAGGGGTCAACCTACACAGTCCGGTAAACCCCAGGTCAAGGTAACCCAGTCTCCACCAACACCTCCACATCTTAAGAAGACCCAATACAAACCTGCGTATAGGTCAGTAGGGTCCAAAGTACAAGGGAGACAGGGTGCTGCTAGGAGTCAACCCAACTATTTTTATCAACCCAGAGCTCAGACCCACTACAATGCACAGCCAACCTACTTCAATAGGTCAAAGTGGTCTAGAACTCAGGGTAGGTTTACAGGTCTTGCATTCCAGGATGCTCAAAACCAAAGACCTTACAGTGGAAATTGGGTCAATGGGTATGGTTACTGGACATCTAGAAATCAATATTTTCATAGCCAGCCCAGGAACTACAATGGCCAAAATTTTGTGGACATACCCTGGCCAAGGCACTGGCGCAGAAGTAACAATATTGTCAATAATCATACTGCTGCCAATAAGAAAAAGAACAATAAGAAGAAAAGGAACAACAACAGAAGAAAATCTGTAGGATCCACTGAACAAAACACATTTAAACAAATGTGGATTCCGAAACATTTGCTTTCCTGTTTTGCTTCTAGTTCATTTACATTGGAGCCCAATCAGTCTTGGGTTCCAAATTTCTCTACCTAATTATGTACGCAGGTATGCCTGGCAGCCAAGAACAACTTATGGTACATGGATAGCGGCTGCTCCAGGCATATGACAGGAGATAAGGCTAAATTTTGCATACTGACTGAGAAAATAGAAGGCCTTGTCACCTTTTGAAGCAACACAAAGGGTAGGATTATCGGATCAGGTAAGGTAGGTAAGTGTTCTACCTGCTGCATTGATGATGTTATGCTGGTTGAAGGGTTAGCCTATAATCTACTTAGCATCAGCCAGTTATGTGATAAAGGTTACAATGTTCTATTTAATTCTCAATGCTGCAAGGTTTTTGAACCTGATTATGATATTGTCAAATTTTCTGGAAAAAGAATAAATAATACTTACATGATAAATTTAGATGAAATTCAACACACTAACCTTTGCCTTACTGCCAGTAGAGAAGACATAGCATTTTTATGGCATCGTAGGTTAGGTCATGCTAGCTACACTATTTTGCACAAATTAAATAAGCATGGCATGGTTAGAGGACTTCCTGAAGTCTCATTCAAGAAAGAAAATAAAATCTGTGATGCATGCACTCAATCAAAGATAACTAGAAAGTCATTTAAGTCTAGAACTAAAAATCTGTCTTCCAAACCCTATGAGCTGATACATATGGACCTTTTTAGGCCAACTAGATCTGTCAGCCTATCAGGGAGGAGGTATGGGTTTGTCATGGTAGATGACTTTTCTAGGTATACTTGGGTTTACTTCTTATCTAATAAGAGTGATGCTTTCTCAGAATTTCAGGAGTTCTATGATAAAACAAATCAGAAAATTGAAAACATTTTGTCTGATCATGGAGGTGAGTTTGAAAACTCACAATTTGATGAATTCTGCAGGTCAAATGGAATTAACCACAGGTATTCCTCACCAAGGATACCTGAGCAGAATGGAGTTGTGGAGAGAAGGAACAGAACCCTAGTGGAAATGGGTCGTACACTCCTTGTCGAAGGTGGTCTACCAAGGAAATTTTGGGTTGAAGCAGTGAATACTGCCTGTTATGTAATTAACAGAGCCATGGTAAGACCTTCTACCCAGCAAACACCATATGAGATATTAAAAGGTAAGAAACCTTCTATTGCTCACTTCAAGATTTTTGGTTGTAAATGTTTCATTCACATAAATAATAAAAAGGACCTTGATAAATTTGAACCTAAAGGAGAACCATGAATTTTTCTTGGCTATTCTGAAAACACCCGAGCATACAGAGTGTACAATCTGAACTCTAAAACTGTTGAAGAATCTCCACACATAGTTTTTGATGAATCCTTGGCAAATTCTAATGTTGGTCAATGCATGAATGAAAACAATGGTGAAATTCTGAAGGAAGGAGATCTTGCAGACAAATCCGAGGATGAAGAAGAACATAAAGAGCTTAATGAAGAGGAGCCTACAGTTCAGGGGGAGGTAAATCAAGTTCATGATACTCCAATTGCAAATATTAGATATCTCAAGGATCATCCTGTGGAAAATGTTATTGGAAATCTGCATGACCCCCCTAGGACTAGAGGCCACTTAAGAATTCAACATGAACTGAATGCTTATGCTTTTGTATCAAACATAGAACCCAAGTCCATTGACTGTGCTCTCCAAGATGTGCATTGGATTAGTGCCATGCATGAGGAGCTCAATCAGTTTGACAGGAATAAGGTGTGGCATTTGATTCCACCTCCTGATCATGAAACAGTCATAGGGACTAAATGGGTATTTAGAAACAAAACTGATGAAGCGGGGAATGTTATTAAAAATAAAGCTAGACTTGTAGCTCAGCGATACAATCAGGAATTTGGAATAGACTTTGAAGAGTCCTTTGCCCCTGTAGCTAGGTTAGAAGCAATAAGAATTTTATTGACTTATGCATGTTCCCTAGGAATAAACCTTCAGCAGATGGATGTGAAATCTGCTTTTCTAAATGAGGAAATTAATGAGGATGTCCATGTGAGACAGCCTCCTGGGTTTGAATGTTTAGATTTCCCTAATCATGTGTACAAGCTCAATAAAGCTCTCTATGGTTTAAAGCAAGCTCCTAGAGTTTGGTATGACAGGTTGAGCAAATTTCTCACCGACAAGAACTTCACAAGAGGTATAGTGGATCAAACATTGTTTACCAAGGTAAGCCATCCAGATATTCTTATCATTCAGATTTATGTGGATGACATTGTGTTTGGGTCAACTAACCCCAAATTGTGTGAGGAATTCTCTCAAATAATGACTGATGAATTTGAAATGAGCTCAATGGGTGAGCTCAAACTATTTCTTGGACTGCAGGTTACACAAACAGAAGATGGCATCTTCATCTCTCAGTCCAAGTATGTAAAGAACTTATTGAAGAAGTACAAAATGGACAACCTCAAGGAAATAGCTACTCCAATGGGTACATCAACCAGTTTGGATGAAGATTCTAAAGGTAAACCTGTGGACCAAAGGCTATACAGAGGTATGATCGGATCTCTTCTCTATCTTACAGCATCTAGGCCTGATATACAATTTGTTGTATGTTTATGCTCTAGATTTCAGGCCAGTCCTAAAGAAAATCACTTTAAAGTTGTGAAAAGGATTTTTAGGTATTTACTAGGCACCCAAGAACTAGGTCTCTGGTATCCTGCTAAGTGTGAGTTAGAGCTTCTAGCCTACACTGATGCAGACTATGCTGGGTGTCGAGTAGATAGAAAAAGCACCAGTGGCTACTGTCAATTCCTTGGTGGCTGTCTAGTGTCTTGGGCATCTAAGAAGCAACACACTGTAGCATTATCCACAACTGAAGCTGAGTATGTTGCAACATGTAATTGTGCAGCCCAAGTACTTTGGATTAAGCACCAACTGGCTGATTATCAGATAAATCTGGGATGCATTCCACTTTTATGTGATAATACTAGTGCTATATGCCTTGCTAAAAATCCTGTTCACCATTCTAGGACTAAGCATATAGAGATAAAACATCATTTTCTTAGAGATGCTGTAAATAAAAAGGAGATTGAAATGAATTTCATAGAAACTGAAAAACAAATTGCTGATATTTTTACTAAGCCTCTTGGGAATGAAAATTTTAAGTTTCTTAGAAGAGAACTTGGCTTATGCAAATTTCAGCATGATGAATGATTATTTAATTGCTGTGAATAAAATCTCTAATGTGGACTTGTTCTTGATTACTTGGATAAAACATGTGGATGTGAATGTGGATGTAGAACTGTCCTGCATTGCATATATTTAGGGGGAGCTTGTCGAGTCTTTGCATGTCCTTGCATATCATTCATTCATGACCTATGCATAAACTCTCTCTCAATTAATTTTTGCCATGTTGTATGCATATAGATAGGGGGAGTATTGCTAAAAATTCAGAGTGGTTTCAACTTTCTTGAAGTCATTCAACCTTTAACTCTGAATACTTGTCTCTGACATTATGGCAATCTGTTGGTCAGTTCTGATTTCTAAGCAGTAGAAAATGGACTTCTTCACTTATAAGAATTTGAATTATTCAAAGACTGGTGTAATGGTTTAAATCTTATAATGATTGGAGTTTAAAGATTGCAATCAGTATATAAGTAAGTTGAAAAATGATAAAACTCTCAACCTCTTTCTTATTTCATGTCAGACAAAGCTAATCATATCTGAAATCTGAAAACTCATCTGAAATCATGTTAGAGAGGTTAAGTATGTGTATTGTTCTTGAACAAGTCATTCTAAAACATAAAAAGAACAGCTAAAGAAAGCTATTGAAAACATTAAAAATCATTGAAAATTAATATTGGCAGAGCAATGACTGATAAATCACTGAGAAACTGAGTGATCCATCAAAGAAGTGGACAACACTCATGTCATGAAGTGTATCAGCTATCTCTGTTTAAAATGTTCAAAACAGCAGGCTGGTTTCACTAAGTACCTAGGGGTAACTGGCGTCTGATAAACGTATACCCTCACACAAAAAGGTGTAACTCAGTTCTGTTGAGTTTGATCATAGGCAGAATGGTCCATCTTGTTAAGTATCTAGGGGTATTGGCGGCTTATAAACGTATACCCTTACGCAGAAAGACTTGTGGTACCTGAATGCTCAAAATGATCTAATATTGATAATGCTGCTCCTTCAAAAGAAAAGTTCATGAGTGTCAATTTGTTTAGTTTCAAAACATGACTTGATTTCTCTCAATATTTTTTTTTGAGACTATGAAAGCAAGATATTATGAAACTGAATCTTTCATGCAAATATGATTCTGGTTTATGTTTTATCATGCACAGTGAACTTATCTATTGCTTGTAGTGCATGAACTCCAAATTTTATCATCTTTAAACCAGAACTCTTTCTGACAGCAGTTTCTAACTTCATATGACTGAAGACTCTATGCCCTAGAATACTTATTCATGAACTACCTGTTCAGAATGCCAGTCAGTTCTTCTCTTGATTCCTTCATTGTATTTAATTTTTTCCCTCCTCTTTGTTGATGGCAAAGGGGGAGAATATTGTCTAGGGGATGTCAAGGGGGAGAATACATATCTGTCTGAATTTTGTTTGAGGCAGTGAGTTGCATGCCTTCATAGCATCTGCATGTCAATCTGCATAACACATCATGTCTTTCATCAAACATATATCTATATGACAGGATGTTGCTATTCTACTTCATATGGGGTTGCCATCATCAAAAAGGGGGAGATTGTTGTGACCCCTCTATGTTGATGATGTTGACAATTGCTTTATTTCATTGGCAACACCATTGTTTTGATTGATTGGCAACTGCTTTTGATTTGATGAAATTGCTCTATCAGATTGACTATGTGTTCTTTGCATTTAATACAATGATGTCTGCATTTCTTACTGTCATGAGTCTATACACTGGAAGCTCTCATATCAATTGAGTCTATACATCGTCCATTTTGGATAATGTACACACACTGCATTTCAATTGAATTGGTTAAGTGTGTACAGCGTCAACGCATCATGTTACAGCGTCAACGCACTTCATAGGAAGTGTGTATTGAACCTCAGAGTTTGTACATTGAATCGCCAACTTCTTTGAAGCCCATACATCGCTCAAAGTCTGTACAGAGTCCAGCATCTCAGTTAGCGTCTCATGCATTTGAGCAAAGTCTATACATCGGTCTGTCAGCAAGTCTGAACATCGTCCGTCTTTGTTAGCGTCTCAGGCATTGGGCTAAGTCTATACATCATTCAATATCTAGAGCTTCATGAAGTCTGTACATCAGATTGTTACAGCAAGTCTGTACATTGTCCGTCTTCCTCAGCGTCTTATTATTTGAGGTCTATACATCCATCAGGAGCTTCAAGTCTACACATCGCTTCGCTCCATCAAGTCTGTACATCCACAGTGTTTCTTGAAGTCTGGACATTGGTCTTCAAACTCAAAGTCTGCACATTGTCTTCGAAACCAAAGTCTATACAATGGTCTTCACACTTGAAGTCCATACATTCGATGTGCAGAGTTGACGTCTATACTGTGTCTTATGCTGATCAAGTCTACACAATGGTCGGTGGCAAGTCTGTACACTGGCCTCAACTTTTCAAGTCTACACATTGGCCTCCTTGCATAAAGTATATACACTGGACTGTTTGGCAAGTCTATACATCGGCCCTTGTCTTCGATGTCTGTACAGCCCTTTAGCTTGCTCAAGTCCATACATTGGCTTCAAGACTTTCAAGTCTATACACTGAAGCTTCACATTCGTTTGCATTACATAAAGTCTATACAGTGGGTAAAGTCTGTACGTTGCATTCTGCCTTCACAAGTCTATACAACGAAGTATATACACTGTAATGTACATACTCAAATCTTATGACTTCATTCTCGCTGCTGAAGGGAACATGGTCGATGCTTTGTGCTTAAAGCGTCCACGCATCAGTTGACGAAGCCTTCACGATATCTTCCACTGCGTCAACACCACAATCAAGCAGCGTCGACGCAGCAGTTGAAGAAGCATTCATCTTCACAGGCTATTCCACTGCGTCAACGCCACAATTGAGCAGCGTCGACGCAGTAGCTAAAGAGACGAGGCTAATGGCTACTGGAATGCCTCTCTGCGTTAACGCCATTGAGTGACAGCGTCGACGCAGCAAGTCAGATTGCTATCACTGAGCATGTGAACGGAGAACTCTATACATCGGACTGAAGAAGCTAATGAGGGGCACGTGATCCCAGGTACCTGGCTCGTGATCCGAGAAGGACGAGGTATCCAGATGAAGACACGTGCACTGACACTCCATTGGATGCTGCCACGTGGTCCAAATTGTTGAGTGGGAAACGTGGAGAGCACACGCCTGCTACTGTTGCTACTATATAAACAAGCCTTCTTCCACAGAAGAAGACTGATCGAAAGAAAAGAAGAGAAAGTCTATACAACAGTGAGGCTTCGATCCACAGAGAGAAAAGAGAGAAGAAGAAGATACAGAGAAGAAGAAGAAGAAGATACAGAGAAGAAGAAGAAATAGAGAAGAAGGAGAAAGAGAGAGAGGAAGAGATCGAGAGAGAGTGAGGTGAGAGAGAGCTGATCGAGAGTGAGAGTGAGAGCATTTGTATCTCAGTCTCGTGGTTCAAAACCAGAGCTGAGCTTTGCTCTTAGAGCTATACAGCTTTTGAGCTTTTCTAGTTTCGTTTTGATTCTGTCTTTCATTTCCGAATACTGTTTCTTCAAGCTGTGTGTCAGCGCTCTTGCAGTGGTAGTCACCACTGGACGGGTTAAGCTGTATTTCCCCAGCGGTTGCAGAGGATCAGATCCTCTGGTCGGCAAGCTGTAGTGCCCAGCGAAGCTGTGTATCAGCGGATTGTTTGGCCAAGCTGTAAAGCCTAGCGGACGCAAGCTGTACTGCGCAGCAGGAAGCCATACTCGGTTGAGTGTGGGGTCGACGTAGGTCGTTGACCGAACCACCTAAAAATTGTGTGTGCAGTGTGTTTGTGTTTTTGTGTGATCTGTGTGCGATGGGAATTTCTTGCTCAGCTTATTTGATTGCATCGCTTATGCTCATGTCTAGCATTCGACCTTTTGCTTAGCATCTTTTGTTTAGCTTAACTGATGTTTGCCTAAATTCCGCTTTAGAACTTGCAGTAGTTTTAATTAGGCAAGTTGATCTATTCACCCCCCTCTAGATCCACACTCTATGGAGATAGACTGCGTCCATCTAACCCAACACTTGGTATCAGAGCCCCTACCGTTGCGCTAAAAGCTCGAGCTGGTAGCGAAGGCGGAACCTTATTTCCTTATGGCAGCGTAGAACCCCACACTATCGTACTGTGGGTGGACATGAGGGGCTTCGCACATGGACCCCATAATCCATGCGGCGGGTTGGGCTGTCAAGCGTCGATGCACAACGTGGGTCCCATACACCACGTGGAGCAACAAATCACAAGGGAGACGCTGGAAAATCCAACAATCTCCCCCCCAGCGACACCCGGGGGATTTGAACCCGCGACCTCGCTCTGATACCAGCTTATAGGATCAAGCCCCTACCGTTGCGCTAAAAGCTCGAGCTGGTAGCGAAGGCGGAACCTTATTTCCTTATGGCAGCGCAGAACCCCACACTATCGTACTGTGGGTGGACATGAGGGGCTTCGCACATGGACCCCATAATCCATACGGCGGGTTGGGCTGTCAAGCGCCGATGCACAACGTGGGTCCCATACCCCACGTGGAGCAACAAATCACAAGGGAGACGCTGGAAAATCCAACAGGTCTGAGAGAAGAAGGCCATGGAATTTGCATCATTAAAGCAATGAAGTTTGTCGGTAGCGGATTATGAAGCGAAGTTTTCTAGACTATCCCGATATGTGCCACATTTAGTCAGCACGGAATGGATGAGAGCGAAAAGATTTATGAATGGCTTAAAGGTGGAGCTTAATCCTCAATTAGCCCCGTTAGAAATTCAAACTTATACGGAGATGGTCAGGAAAGCACAACTATTGGAAGATGCTATGGATATGGCGGAACGAATTCAAGGAAAAATTGCCAAGAAAGGATTAGCAAATGGACTTAAGAGTGGGGAACCCGTAAATGGAAAGAAAAGGCCAAATGGGAGTAATGGTTACCGGAAAGACAAGAAACCCCGAAATGAAGACCACCAGGTTGTTCTGGTCAAAGAAAAGTGTGAACATTGCAACAAAGGAGGGCACAAACTGGAAGAGTGTTGGTACAAACTCGGAAAGTGCATCCGTTGCGGAAGTGAAGATCATAGAATTGCTCATTGTCCTATTGTGAAGGAGTAAGTGCCGCGAGACAAGCAACATGGAGGACCGAAGTAGCAAGGTAGACAACAAGCATTAGAAGGTAACTCTAAACCTACCTCATTTATAAATTGCATACTTGGATATGGTGATTTTAGGACTTTATGGGACTGAATTTAGTTAGAATACATGTTTTGAATATGGTGATCTCTCCCCACTGTTATGGAAAGAAAAGTATGTGAATTTGGGGACCAAATTCTTTTTAAGTGGGGGAGAGTATAACAACCCGAAAATTTAAATAGAGAATAAATAATAACAAGTTATGGGAAATAAAATTTGAATATAAGTAAGGTGAAAATGGCTAAAATAGATAATGGGCCGGAATATTAATAAGTGGACTACAAATAAATCCTCAAAGATAAAAGGCCCAACCACATATTAGAACTCACAAACCAAAAAGGGGCCATCCCCTATTAAAAGGACTAATGGGCTTGAAAGGAACCTAAAAGTTTTTTGGGCCTTTAGGCATCTAACACATATAATGGGATATACATATCTACGTAAACATATTAACAATAGGAACCCTTATCAGTTCGAAGACGTGCATGGGCTTTAGGGTTTTGTGTTCAAATAGGAAAGCGGCTGGTGATGTGAGAAGGATGAGATCTATATGGGAAGTTGAAACCTATTAGAAGTATACGTAGGGAAATTTAATTCCCACTAGGATTCATGCACACGAGGGAGTTCTTCCCCTATAAATATCAACCTCGTTCGATCAAGCCAGGGCTACTGCTGCCTGGGTGATCGACGGGAGTTTTTTGCTACTAATGTTCGTGAGAACCTATGCGAGGTCGACGTTGTGTCGACGTCCGATGTCTTCTTCTTCTTCCCTCTGCGCGTGTGTGCGGCTGCTACTGCTGCTGCAACGTGCTACGGAGGGGTCTTTATCTCACTCGTAAAGAAGAGTGTTCTTCTTCCTGCAGCTTCTTCCGTTCGTGGGCTAGCAGAAGAAGGCTTCTTCCTCTATTTTTCTTCTTCCTGTTGCGTCGTCCGACTGCTTCCTCTGCTTCCTGTTCTTCTTCCTTCGTCTTCAACCGTCAAACATCATAAGGTAGGCAATCTCCCATGCCAAACCAAGAATAATAATCATGCTAGATAAATAGAGCATGTATATGTTCCCCATGAACCTTTCTGCTACTTGTTTCTCTTGTATATCGCATGCAAACTTGTTTTTTTTAAGTTCCAGTAACGTCTCTACATGAAAAGGAATTGGCGCCCATAGCATGGCCGCTAATTCAGTAAACTGTGACAGCGCCATGGACGCAAATTCAATTTGCGGTTAACACCCTGTCGCTAGACCTTGCAATTATCTGTTTAAAATTTGATTTGAATTCGAATTCATATTTTTTTGGTCGGATAATTATCCGAATAAAATATCCAACGGATAATTTAATCGGATATTGGATATCCGATTATTAATCGGATACGAATTCAGATATTGAGATATCCGTGTCGGATATTATTCGACCGAATATAAATATGGATTTTTTTGAGATTATGCATGAATCATATAATTTTATTTCAGTAAAAATATATGAGAAAATCACTATGAGACATTAGAAAATGGTGATTGCGAAGGATTGGAGTGATTGCACTGTTACTATGCTGCATGTTTTCGATGAAATTTATTATGATAATAAATGAGCATTTTATCACGGGTAGAAGACGAAGAGTGAGTAGTGGGTACTGGCCTACTGGGTAGGAGACGAAGAGCCTCTGGACTCCTCGTGTCTAGCATGAGTGTTAGACTTGATTTAGCAGCGATGATCTCCTCAGTCCCACCCCTCGGTGATGGTGCATCTGCTGCACGTGTTTCGGAGGAAACCCGAGAGGTTGCCTCGGTAACACTCTTCTGCTCCTTCTCGTGCCACCTCTTCATCTCTCCTTCCACAGTTGTCCTCGCTGCATCTGCCATCTCTGCTATTTTCAGGGCCTCCTCTGTCGCTGACTTCAGCTCTTCCGTCTCCTTCCGCAAGGCTTCCAGTCTCTTAACCGCCTCGTCCTCACTCCTCACTTACTCTAGCTGCTTCCACTTGGGCCAGCGCAGCTGCCACCTTCATGTCAGCCAACGACTCAGACTCCTCCACCATTCTGCTCAAGGACTCATGCTCCTCTATCGATATCTTGATCTTATCGCCAGACTCTGATGGGGAGGCCCGTGCGACATTTACTTTTCCAGAGAGAACCTTGATCTGATGAAGGGCACTCGCCTCAGCCACTCTTGCGTCTTCAGCCTCTCTGAGAGCAGCTTGAAGCTTCTTCGATCTCAGCCTCATCGAGGGTTAGTCGGGTAGCTTCGGCGTCTTTTCTCAGTTCCTTAGCACTCTGTTTTGTTAACCCAGCTTCCTTTACTCCATTCTCAGATTTTGTAGCTAACTTCTGGCGAGACAAAACCTGCTCGTCACATGCAGCTCGTGCTTTTAGCTCGCTGGCTTTGGCAACATCAAGCTCGGCCTTCTCTTCCTTAAGTTTGTTCTGAAGATTTGCAACAATGGATTCAGTCTGAGCTTCCTTTTATGTCAATTCCAACGGCTCTTTCCTTATATTTTCCATCTCCAACCTTAGTGACTCCACTGAGCTACTAAGAGAGCTTTTTTGTCCCAATTCCTTCTGTAATACCTCCTTAGCGCCATCCAACTCAGTAGCCACACTTGTAACGGATTCTAAGTCAAACAGTTTAGCATTCTGCAACTCTTTCTGAAGAGTTGCAATCTCAGCTTCTGTTTAGTTCAGCATCAAACTCGTTCTTAAGAGAAGCTAACTCCTTTTCTGTTTCTTCCAAAGCACGTCTACAAGCCTGCCGACTAACATCTTTCTCAGCCAGGATCTTTGATTCTTCCTACTGTGCTGTCAGAAAAGCAAGCTTCACATGCGCAAGTGACTCTTGCACAGTTGTAACTTCCTTTGACAGTTGAGCTGCCTTCTCCTTGTTAGCGTCTGCCAATTGTTTGGCTTCCGCTTCTTGCTGGAAAGCAGAAACCTTGGAGTCCGTGGATGCTTCAAAATATTTCTTGATCGTTTGAAATAATGATTTCCCAACGTGCTCTTTCCATTATCACATTAGGTTGGTTCAGATTTGTCAGTTAATAATTTTATTTTATATTTATTATATTTTAATTCATTATATATATGTATATATTTAAAAATTAAAAAATTATGAACATATAACATATTTTTTATCTAATCGGATAGTCGGATATATCCGAATCCGGATAATATCCGTAGAATTCGAATTCAGATAATGATAAAAATACACCCTAATATAATGTGTCAGATTTGGATATTCGACCGATTATAATTGGATACGAAGTCGGATATCAGACTATCCGCTCCGTATCCGCTCCGTTTACAGGTCTACCTGTCGCTAAATATTTTAGACAATTAATAATTATAACACCTATAAAATTGTATATCTATGGAACCATGTACCTAAAAATCATGTGATGCATATTTCTGGAATCCCTGTAATTTTCTCTTCACTGTCATGTCTTTAGTTTTCCAAAAACCTACCCAGATAGAAAGTACCACTATTCATCCCCTAATGAACAGTGTCAGTTGAAATTAAACAATTCCTGGAGTTTACAAGCGCATCCATGCGATGCGTTGCAGCGTAAAACGTTAAAACGAAATAGCGACCAGACCACAGTCACTATTCACATAACCTACGCCCGTGTAAACATGCGCTAATTCATGCTAAGAGAAATAATTAAAGAATTGGCGACCATGACCGTGACGCACATTAAAGAACCTGCGCCCCTTCAAAGAGGCGTCATTTCTTGTATTTCCTAAAAAACGTATATATGTAAAGAAATAAATAAAATAATTGGCGCCGTACCTCAAGTCACAGATTAAAGATATTGCGCCTCTCTGAAGAGTCACCATTTCTCTGGCAATTAAATTAATTCTGAAAATTTTATGAATTAACGACCACACAGTGGGCGCTAATTATAATTAGCGACCACTGCTAGGACGTAGTTTTATGTGAGTGTTTTCTTCGCATGTTTTCGATCTTATACCGCTGGATCTTTGGCACCACTATCTCATATTCAAGACTTGGTCCCTGTTTTATTTCTACCGCTTACACCTCAACTCTTGGTGATGATTGGACCCCCCGCGGGATATTCCTTCCTTCGGACTGATACTTTCTTCATTGAGGCCTCTGTAAGACTCCGCTAGCCTTGGATTCCCTCAAGGCAGCCGAGTGGGTTGTACCCTCAAAATTCTGGAACCTTAATTGTCATGTCACTCTAAAGAAACATGACACCCCAGCCATCATAGAGCATTATTTTCAGTGTTCTGTGAGAGTCTGTCTCTGTCTAAAATTTGGCGACCAGACAGTGGACGCTAATTGAATTAGTGACTGTTTGAGTGGTCGCTATTTCTTCGTGCCTGTGTTGTTCCCAGAATGAGCGTCTGAGTGGATGCCAATTACCCAGATTTCCATATTGTCATGGTTTTCATATGATTTATCGATATATCATCCTTACTCAAGTTCTATCTTTGAACTCCTTATTCCGTGAATCTACCTTCATGTTCCTACATGACTTGATCCTTGGAACTCTTTTGGCCATTAATTGACGTGGAATTAGTCTAGAACTTAAAAGGGTCTATGGCTCCAAATGAATGATACTCAATGCTAGAAAAGAAAAAGTGACGGGATCCTGATTTGATCCCATGGATGAGGCAAAGTCCAAACGTGTGCCGGTATCATGATTGATCGGGTGTGGCATTGCACTAACGAAAGCAAAATTGATCTATGACATTTCCACAAGTGATTGACACGTTCATGACTCTACTACGTGAACTCATATATGTTTACATATGGCCAATCTGATGAATGATAGTTACATGTTATGCTCTTGTGATAGTGAGTGCTTTATTGAAATACTTGCTATTGACTCGTCATGTTTGTTCTTGGAATTATTTTTCATAATTATTGTCCCATCTATGGTCTTTATAGTTCTTGAAATTGATCTCTAAGTACTGTCCTGTTCAATCTCCTTATAGTTCTTGAATTGATCTCCAAATTATTGATCTAGCTCATGCCATTATAGCTCTTGATTATTATACCTTGCATGACTTGCATATTCATGATAAATTGTTAATTACTTAAAACTAGCTTGGCATTAGAGATATTTAGGCCTACTGAGCGTTCGCTTACCTAGTATTTTTCCATGTTTTTTAGGTAATATCGAGAACGAGTACGACCAAGAAGGGCAAGGGCAAGAGTGACGAGCGCTACTACAACTTAGATGATCCCTCCAAGCCTTATGTCGAGTATAGATAGTCAAGAGTCAATTGTAATTTTCTTTGATTGAGTCCTTTAAGTCCATTAGTTAGAGTCCAATTTGTAACAAACTTATATTTGAAATGAAATTATATCTTGTCTATCTTGTTGTGCCTTATGGTTTGCTTTGATCGACACGACTGTTTTGCTGTCACGTTCCGAGCAACACACATTCCGCTGCTATTGGTTCGGGGCGTGACAGCTTCCTTTTACTTTATAGGTTCGCTGGACACCTTACCAGGATGAGGGACAACCATGGGTGGAGGCTACACTAGCTTACTCAGCCGCGAGATCTGGCTGCACTGCATGAACATTATAGAGCCACTCGACTACCGACTGATCATGAGGACACGAGGAGTGCATCAGCAAGATGTCTCCTTTCTGACATGACAGACCGCGACAGTGGAGCGCATGGGACTACACTCACGAGGGCTTTCAGGGGCAGTGGACTGGATAGCCAGAGTAAAGGAGTAGATCCATGACTGGACACGACGTGGCCGCGCAATGTGGGCTAGAGCAGACATGGACGAGGGCTACTTGATGGCCTATGCGAGACACTGCGGAGACCAGGTTTTCTGTGGCGCTTGATGATCGGTAAAGAACTCTAAACCTTAAACTTCTAAGATGATTACACACTGACACACTGGCGCATCTTGATGCAACTCCACCCCCAGGGGCATATCGCGGAGCTCCAGGGTTTGCTCCACTCGACCATTCAATAGCAGGATGAGCTCCAGCGCTCATTGGACCTCCTGGTAAACACACTCAACCTTAGACTTAAAATATTATGCTTATAAGACTTCCTAACCTAACTTGTTCCCTATATGCAGCGTGCCGAGGGTTCCCAGTGACACGGATAAGATGCTCCATCCTCCTCCACCCAGGCACCAGCGGATCGGGCTGAGCTAGATGCAGATTTTGCTCGAGCAGTTGCGCGGGCCATGGAGGCTGAGGCTTCATGTAACGACCCGAGAATCCGATTACCGGGAAGGCCCGATAACCCGAGACTCGCACCGCCACCCACGAGTCCGAAGACTCGGAAGGGTTAGAAGGATGGTGTGGAAACTACACAAGTATCATAAATAATTGCAGAAATTAAACAGTTATAATATTAAGCAGGAAATAAATCAGCATTTTACATGGTCCACAAAATAACAACAGTAGTCCACGACTAGTACAGAGACAAGAAAGAAAAGTACAGCTACACGGGGCATACCCCGGCTCTGACCTCTGGCACTACCTCTGGGCACCCGCACCACGCAGCACCCCAGACGCGCTCCCCCGGGGCGGCGCCTCACCTGAAACACGGTGAAAACACGCAGGGAATGAGTCTCGGAACAAGACTCAGTAGGGATCACTCGAACCCTACCTCGTAAAATGGGAAACCACTACGCTAGTGGTAGGAGAGTACCTCGGAAAGGAAAGCCCTGTACTCTACACAACAAAGACCCTACGACACGCAAACTGGCACACGTGCCACGGTGAGACAACCGAACTCAACGGTCGACCCGGCAAAACCCGAAGGTCAAAGCCACGAAACTGACAGTCTGACACTCCGTACTCGACAGGAGTACCTCCCCCTAGAAGCACAGCCGGTAGCGTCCCCTGACGACTTACACCGCACCGCAGGTGAACCGCTTGACGTGGTAGCTCCTACCAAAGGCGCGAACACCGTACAAGTAACCACAAACAAGTGACTAGTTGGGGTCACGCCCGTCGACGTGGGTCCAACCGCCCCCAACCAAGTGTGCACACACAGACCGCGCATCCCTGGTCTGGCCCTCTGACCGGTTTCCCCCTCAGCCGGACTCTGGCTGCAAGACGTGGGGCCCAACGGTAACCGGTCCACAAACCGTCTCTAAGGGTCAGCCCGTACACCACTCCCTGGTGTGATCAGCACACGCGTACTGGTAGGCTACAACTAGTGGAGGGTCACTGAAGGAGTAGACTCTCAAGTCACGGAAAACGACGCCCGTAGCCGATGACGCACGGGGACCACCCCACTCACCGGCCCCATCGCACGGTGACAAAAGCCGACAACGACATCTCCCGGTACACTCTGTACGACGAGAGACACGCCGACGCAACCCGTCCCCTTGAACGGTCCACACTGGGCCGCTCAGGGATGTGCGGTCACACAGGGACTGCACAAGGGTTTGAACGGTCAAATCAGGACCGTTCCACCCAGGGTCCAAATGGCAGATGAACGGCCAACACAGGACCGTTCAAACAGATGTGTGGTCAACTCTTGACCGCACGTGGGTGAGGAACGGTCAGCTCCTGGCTGCTCGTCTCCCAACGATAAAAAGCCTGGACGGTTAGTCCTTAGCCGCACTTGGGGAAGAGCGGCTACGGCTTAGCCGTTCAGGGGTTGTGCGGTCAAGACCAGACCGCACATCCAACCATAGCACTAGGGGATGTACGGCCAGCACCTGGCCGTACAAAGGGTTATGCGGCCAGCTCCTGGCCGCACATCCCAGTGCACTGCACAACGGTCACAACCAACGGTCAAAAACCCTAGGGTTGGGCGGTCGCTGTGGGGCCGCACATTAGGATATGCGGTCCCACGATAGACCGTCCAAGCCCACTGCGCGCCAAGCCCCAGCCAAAGCGCGCCGAGCCGATGAACGGTCGGAACAGGACCGCATAAGGGTTATGCGGTCACTGGTTCGACCGCACATCGCTCACCGACGCGAAAACGGCGAACCCCGCCGGAATCACCCAATCGGTCTCAAAACAAGCCCCACGGAGGGAGAATGGCGAGAGAAGAACCCCCAAGCCCCCTACCATGCTCCTACGCCCTTAAACCGTGAAATCGGGGCTCAAAACGATGGATCGGACGAACTCACCCCGCGGCATGATCAACCCTTCCCGGCTCAAAATAAACCCCTCTCGACCTCGTCTCGAGCCGAAACTCACGGGGAAGGAAGACAAGAGGCTAAGGAATGTCACCCTACCTCCGATTCGTGACGAAACGCTCCGATCCGAGCTCGAAGCCACGAAGAACGCCGTTAGAATCTCGCCTCCCCACGCATCCCACGCTCGCCGTATGCCCGCACGATCACCACTACATCACCCACGTCCTCGCGCCATCGCACCGCCGCCGTCTGCAGTCGGAACGGGGGTTGGCACGGTCGAACGGGAGAGAAGGAGAGAGAGAGGCGGCCACGGTCGCGTGAGGGAGAGAGAGGAAGGAAGAAGAAGAAAAGAGAAAAGAATAAAAAGAAAAGAAAAAAAGGGAATATACAGAAAATCCATTTTTTTTGGAAAAATACCAAAAAATTAAAAAGTACATTTTCGGGATCCTCGGAACGCACCGATCGCAACGGTACCACTCGTGCCCAGGTGAACGGCCCGGTCCACCCGCAACGAGCTTCCGAAGAAAAAGTCGAAACATACACCGGAAATTGGAAAACACACGCGGAAAAGTCGCGGAACGCCTCCGGGCCTCCGAAACAACTCCGAATCGCGCCGACCCGAACACGAAAGATGACCGAAACGAAATTTTGGACACAACGGAGCCGGACACTCCGAAAAACCAGATCCGGGACCCATGAAGAAGGATCTGAAAGGTCCGGGATATTATAGCCCTCCCCCCTTAGGGAATTTCGTCCCCGAAATTGGGAACAACCCAAGGGGAAAGAAGAGGAAGACTCACTCAAATAGGTACGGGAACTGCTGACGCATCTCGTCCTCACGCTCCCAAGAAGCTTCACCACCAGAGTGTCGCTGCCACACCACCTTTACCAAGGGAATGACCTTGCTCCGCAGGCGCTGCTCTCGCCTATCCTCCACGCAGATGAGAAACTCTGGGAGAGAAAGATCTGGAGTCACCTCAGACCAAACAGAAAACTCGAGCACATGAGAGTCATCGGGCATATACTTTCGCAACATCGAGACGTGGAACACGTCATGCACCGACGCCAACTCAAGGGGTAACTGCAACCGGTAAGCAACCTCACCGATGCGCTCCAAGATCACAAAAGGACCAATGTAGCGGGGACTCAGCTTCCCACGCCGTCCAAAACGCATCACCCCCTTCATCGGAGAAACTCTAAAAAATACACGATCGCCTACGACGAACTCGAGAGGCTGCCTCCTATGGTCAACGTAGCTCTTCTGCCGACTCTGGGCCGCCAACATGTTCTGACGAACCAAGTGCACCACATCCACGCATTACTGCACCAACTCTGGTCCCGTCACAACACGCTCACCAACCTCAAACCAATCAAGTGGAGTCCGGCAAGGACGCCCATACAGAGCCTCATAGGGAGCCATACCAATGCTCGAATGATAGCTGTTGTTATAGGCAAACTCCACTAATGGTAGGTGATGAATCCAAGTCCCCTGCCACTCTAGGCAGCAGGATCTCAGCATGTCCTCCAAAGTTTGGATGGTCCTCTCAGACTGACTATCAGACTGAGGATGATACGCCGAGCTAAAAGCCAACTCCGTGCCAAGAGCTCGCTGGAAACTCCTCCAGAATCCAGAAGTGAAGCGCGGATCCCGATCTGACACGATCGAAATGGGAATCCCATGCAGCGGCACGATCCGCTCTACATACAAATGAGCCAACTTGGACACGCTCCAGCTGACTTTGACCGGTAACAACCGAGTCACCTTCGTCAGCCGATCCACCAGCAACCAAATACTGTCCTGCCCACCCGGGGTCCTCGGCAACCCCACCACAAAATCCGTGGTCACATGGTCCCACTTCCACGCAGGAACATCCAAGGGCTGGAGAGTACCTCCTGGTCGCTGATGCTCCGCTTTCACCTGCTGACAGATCAGGCACCTGGCCACAAACTCTGTGACATCTCTCTTCATGCCAGGCCACCAGAACTGCCTCCGCAAGTTCCGATACATCTTTGTCGCTCCCGGGTGTACGGTGTACCTGCTCCCATGAGCCTCACGCAGCACCGCACGATGAATCTGCTCCTCCGCTGGGACGTACAGCCTGCCGCGAAACCTCGCAGCACCGTCCTCTCCGAGTTCCACATCAGCCATCGCCAGAATCCGGGGTAACTCAGGGTCCGCATGCTGAGCCTCTGTCACCTGACGACGGATAGCAGGAGTGACAGTCAGACTCGCAAGCACTGCCAACCCTGGCTCCTGAGGAATCTTGAGCCTGAAAGATACTTCGGGCACTTGTTCCCAGAGCCTCCACTTCCTCAGCATCAAGGCAATGACCGTTACCTTCCGACTCAGGGCATCGGCGATGACATTCATCCTGCCCGGCTGATATGATAGGGTGAAGTCATAATCCTTCATGAATTCCATACAACGCCTTTGCCTGAGGTTCAGGTCCCTCTGCGAGAACACGTACCTCAAACTCTGATGGTCAGTGAACACCTCAAACTTCTCGCCGTACAGATAATGCCTCCAGATCTTCAGTGCGAAGATCACCGCCGCCAACTCAAGGTCATGGGTAGGGTAGTTCTCCTCGTGGGGCTTTAGCTGCCGAGATGCATAAGCCACCACTCTACCATGCTGCATCAACACAGCTCCCAATCCAACGCCGGAAGCATCTGTACACATCATGAAACCTCCCGATCCAGAAGGCAAAACCAACACCGGAGTCGAGGTGAGCAATCTCTTCAGTTCCCTGAAGCTCTGCTCACACTCCTCAGACCAGATGAAAGGCACATCCTTCCGCGTGAGTCTGGTCATCGGAGCCGCAATACGAGAAAAATCCTGGATAAACCGGCGATAATAGCCCGCAAGCCCTAAGAAACTCCGGATCTCCGTCACGGACCTCGGCCTTGGCCACTGCATTACTGCCTTGACCTTGGCAGGGTCCACGGAAATGCCATCACCAGAAATCACGTGCCCCAGAAAGTGCACCTCGCCGAGCCAAAACTCGTACTTGCTGAGCTTCGCATACAACTGGTGATCTCGCAACGTCTGCAGCACCACACTCAAATGGTACGTGTGCTCCTCGACAGACTACGAATAAACAAGGATGTCATCCACGAAGATGACCACGAACTGGTCCAAATACGGATGAAACACCCTCTACATCAAGTCCATGAAGGCTGCTGGGGCATTGGTGAGCCCAAACGGCATCACCAAAAACTCATAATGCCCGTACCTCGTACTGAATGCAGTCTTCTCCACATCGGACTCGCGGATTCTCAGCTGATAGTAACCGGACCGCAAATCAATCCGCGAGAACACTCGCGCAGATTGAAGCTGGTCGAACAGATCATCGATCCGTGGCAACGGATACTTGTTCTTAATGGTTACCTCATTCAGCTGCCGATAGTCAATGCACAGCCGCAGACTACCGTCTTTCTTCTTCACAAACAACACGGGCGCACCCCAAGGGGAAAAGCTAGGACGAATGTACCCCTTGGCCAGCAGTTCCTGCAACTGCGCCCTTAACTCCCTCAACTCAGCGAGGGCCATACGGTAGGGAGCCTTCGCCAAAGGTCCCGTACCAGGCACAACCTCGATCATAAAATCGATCTCCCGCTGGGGAGGTAATCCAGGCAACTTCTCGGGAAAGACGTCGGGAAACTCGCACACCACCAGAATGTCCTCGACATTCGGTTCCATCCGGTCAGACACAACGACGGACGCGAGAAAACCCTGACAACCAGAATTAAGTAACCGACGGGCTCGAATAGTAGAAATGAGGAATCGAGAAGAGGTGGAACGGATACCTTGGAAATAGAAGGTCCGCTTGCTCGGATGCTGGAAGTAGACCCTCTTCATTCCACAATCCACCACCGCTTCATGAGTCTCGAGCCAGTCCATGCCTAGAATCACATCGTAATCCCAAAGCTGCAACGCATACAACCTGCCTGGCATACTCCGCCCATCGATCCAAACTGGAACCTAATCGAAGCAATACGGAGTGATCATAAAATCACCCGAAGGCAACTCCACTGCCAAATCACAGGACAACTGGGTCACCGGCTTCTCGATGCTCAATGCGAAATCCTCCGAAATAAACGAATGAGACGCGCCAGAATCAAACAAAACTCGAGCCGCACAACCCAAAACCTGAACGGTACCTTCCACGAGCTGCGACGCCACTGCCTCCGCCCTGGTCATGTGCGTGATCTGGCCTCGAGCTCTCTGCCTGCCTCCTACACTAGCTGACCTGGGTAGCGGCGGATACTGCCCCTGCTACTGCTGCTGCCTCTGCTGCTGGGGAAACTGCTGCTGCGGCAGCCTCTGGGGACAGTCACGCGCCATGTGCCCTGGCTGGTCATACCGAAAATAGATAATCGGCGCCGTGCACTGCCTGCCTGGGTGGAACCCACTACATCGTGGACACGGTCCTCGCGACCCACCCACTGATCCCTGACGCTGCAAAGGAATCGGCTGCTGTACACTACCCGATGAAGCTTGCCCCTGATCCTTGGACTTCTTCTTACCGAACCCTTTCTTGAAAAACTTCTTGACCTTCGTGCCAAAGGACGCAGATCCTGCCACCGACGCTGCCTGTGCCGGCACTCCTGAACCACTCATCGCATGCTGGAAGGAACCCTGCTGCTGGGTGGCCGACTGCTGGCTGCGACCTGACAAAGACTGCCCCTGGCTGATCGGTCCTCGGGTCCTCTACATATCCATCTCCAAGGAAGCCGCAACACGAGACGCCGTCTCTAGATCAGTGGCCCCGTTCGCGATCAGATGGTGCCTCAACTCCTGCCTCAAGCCCTGAACAAACTGCGCAGTCTTCACCCTCTCATGCTCCATGATGTGAGGTGCATACCGACCCAGCTCGACAAATCGGGCCCTGTACTGCAACACGGACATGTCGCCCTGCACCAGCTCCAGAAACTCCCGCATCCGCTGCGTAGCAACAAAATCTGGACAGTACGTACGCTTGAAAGTACTGACGAAGTCGTCCCACTCGACCTGCTCAAGTGGATGAAGCTGAAAGGACGTCTTCCACTCGGAAGACCACCACTTCCGAGCCATACCCTGCAACTGGTTATAGGCCAACACCACTCTGTCCTCGGCAGCACTCTTCGCAGAACTGAACACCCACTCCATCTCATCAAGCCAATCACGGGCCGCATCAAAGTCTGCCTGGCCGCTGAAGTAAGGCGGATGGAACTACAGAAAGTCCCTCACTGCTCGGCCTGGCCCACCCCTAGCTGACGAGCCCTCACCAGCCTCTCCACCGAACTGCTGGGACATAAGCTGGTACATGCCACGGAAGAAATCCTCGGCCCCCGGAACCCTCGCAGTAGCCGCGGCCTCGGTAGCTCCTAGTGGCGCTCTGCTATGCTCCTCCTGGTCCCCCTGGACCCCCTGCTGGATCTCCTGACCTCCAACCGACTGCCCCTGCTGAGAGCGAGTGCTCCGCCTCGGCGCCATACTCGCTCCTGGAGCAAAAGACAGAAAACACGGAAACAACATGGTCAAGAAAAACACACGATGCCCGATGCCAGTGTCAACTGTACATCATTGCTGTGGACAAGTGGACCACTACACTTACCTATGATTCTCATGTAATTCCACAACCGTGCTCTGATACCAGCTGTAACGACCCGAGAATTCGATTACCGGGAAGGCCCGATAACCCGAGACTCGCACCGCCACCCACGAGTCCGAAGACTCGGAAGGGTTAGAAGGATGGTGTGGAAACTACACAAGTATCACAAATAATTACAGAAATTAAACAGTTATAATATTAAGCAGGAAATAAATCAGCATTTTACATGGTCCACAAAATAACAACAGTAGTCCACGACTAGTACATAGATAAGAAAGAAAAGTACAGCTACACGGGGCATACCCCGGCTCTGACCTCTGGCACTACCTCTGGGCACCCGCACCACGCAGCACCCCAGACGCGCTCCCCCGGGGCGGCGCCTCACCTGAAACACGGTGAAAACACGCAGGGAATGAGTCTCGGAACAAGACTCAGTAGGGATCACTCGAACCCTACCTCGTAAAATGGGAAACCACTACACTAGCGGTAGGAGAGTACCTCGGAAAGGAAAGCCTGTACTCTACACAACAAAGACCCTACGGCACGCAAACCGGCACACGTGCCACGGTGAGACAACCGAACTCAACGGTCGACCCGGCAAAACCCGAAGGTCAAAGCCACGAAACTGACAGTCTGACACTCCGTACTCGACAGGAGTACCTCCCCCTAGAAGCACAGCCGGTAGCGTCCCCTGACGACTTACACCGTACCGCAGGTGAACCGCCTGACGTGGTAGCTCCTACCAAAGGCGCGAACACCGTACAAGTAACCACAAACAAGTGACTAGCTGGGGTCACGCCCGTCGACGTGGGTCCAACCGCCACCAACCACGTGTGCACACACAGACCGTGCATCCCTGGTCTGGCCCTCTGACCGGTTTCCCCCTCAGCCAGACTCTGGCTGCAAGACGTGGGGCCCAACGGTAACCGGTCCACAAACCGTCTCTAAGGGTCAGCCCGTACACCACTCCCTGGTGCGACCAGCATACGCGTACTGGTAGGCTACGACTAGTGGAGGGTCACTGAAGGAGTAGACTCTCAAGTCACAGAAAACGACGCCCGCAGCCGACGACGCACGGGGACCACCCCACTCACCGGCCCCGTCGCACGGTGACTAAAGCCGACAACGACATCTCCCGGTACACTCTGTACGACGAGAGACACGTCGACGCAACCCGTCCCCTTGCACGGTCCACACTGGGCCGCTCAGGGATGTGCGGTCACACAGGGACCGCACAAGGGTTTGAACGGTCAGATCAGGACCGTTCCACCCAGGGTCCAAACGGCAGATGAATGGCCAACACAGGACCGTTCAAACAGATGTGTGGTCAACTCTTGACTGCACGTGGGTGAGGAACGGTCAGCACCTGGCCGCTCGTCTCCCAACGATAAAAATCCTGGACGGTTAGTCCTTAGCCGCACTTTGGGAAGAGCGGCTACGGCTTAGCCGTTCAGGGGTTGTGCGGTCAAGACCAGACCGCACATCCAACCATAGCACTAGGGGATGTACGGCCAGCACTTGGCCGTACAAAGGGTTATGCGGCCAGCTCCTGGCCGCACATCCCAGTGCACTGCACAACGGTCACAACCAACGGTCAAAAACCCTAGGGTTGGGCGGTCGTTGTGGGGCCGCACATTAGGATATGCGGTCCCACGATAGACCGTCCAAGCCCACTGCGGGCCAAGCCCCAGCCAAAGCGCGCCGAGCCGATGAACGGTCCGAACAGGACCGCATAAGGGTTATGCGGTCACTGGTTCGACCGCACATCGCTCACCGACGCGAAAACGGCGAACCCCGTCGGAATCGCCCAATCGGCCTCAAAACAAGCCCCACGGAGGGGGAAATGGCGAGAGAAGAACCCCCAAGCCCCCTAGCATGCTCCTACGCCCTTAAACCGCGAAATTGGGGCTCAAAACGATGGATCGGACGAACTCACCCTGTGACATGATCAACCCTTCCCGGCTCAAAATAAACCCCTCTCGACCTCGTCTCGAGCCGAAACTCACGGGGAAGGAAGACAAGAGGCTAAGGAACGTCACCCTACCTCCGGTTCGCGACGAAACGCTCCGATCCGAGCTCAAAGCCGCTAAGAACGCCATTAGAATCTCACCTCCCCACGCTTCCCACGCTCGCCGTATGCCCGCACGATCACCACTACGTCACCCACGTCCTCGCTCCATCGCACCGCCGCCGTCTGCAGCCGGAACGGGGGTCGGCACGGTCGAACGGGAGAGAAGGAGAGAGAGAGGCGGCCACGGTCGCGTGAGGGAGAGAGAGGAAGGAAGAAGAAGAAAAGAGAAAAGAAAAAAAAGAAAAGAAAAGAAAATGGGAATATATGGAAAATCCGATTTTTTTGGAAAAATACCGAAAAATTAAAAAGTACATTTTCGGGATCCTCGGAACGCACCGATCGCAACGGTACCACTCGTGCCCAGGTGAACGGCCCGGTCCACCCGCAACGAGCTTCCGAAGAAAAAGCCGAAACACACACCGGAAATCGGAAAACACACACGGAAAAGCCGCGGAACGCCTCCGGGCCTCCGAAACAACTCCGAATCGCGCCGACCCGAACACGAAAGATGACCGAAACGAAATTTTGGACACAACGGAGCCGGACACTCCGAAAAACCAGATCAGGGATCCACGAAGAAGGATCCGAAAGGTCCAGGATATTACACTTCACTCGCTGAGAGGGTAAGAAATGTTAACTTTCCCCAATCTTATTTCTAGAAAGCAACTACCAACTACTGAATTGCAGGTGCAGGTGAGGTAGCTGGAGGCGACCTTGAGTGAGACCACCCAGCTATGAGAGGAGTTAGCAGGGGTGAGGGCAGGGGTGGACCCTTGGCGGACCAAAGCGGAGGGTTCTCGGCTGCAGATTAGGGAGCTCAAGGCCAAGATTTGAGCATTGGAGAGAGCGCTCCAGCTTGTAGGCAGACGGTACCCACGCAATGGGACCCAGAGCGGCACGCATAATAGCGCCTATACAGAGTACCTTACTGGCTCCTCCGGCCAGCGGAGGAACGAGGAGGAGGAGTGGTGCTGACGGCATCGCGACGAGGGGAGCACGACCATGGGCCCGTCGGGGAAGCACCATGAGGGCACCGGTGATAGCGGGGGTCCTGGAGAGGGCCAGACCTGATGTACTATGTTCTTTCATTTTCTTTGTGTTCATTTTGTTATACTCGTATGTACACACCTTTTGGCCTAAATGCAAGGAAAACATAGACTTTGATTTGTTGAATGAATGAATGAATGCTTGCAGACATGAATGACAATGACTTTGCATGAATGATCGAACCACAAACCGAGAAAGGAGAGACATAAGGAGGAAAAAAAAGTGGGTGAACATGCACATGACAGACAATTAGGTAGCGGTCTATTAAGGATCGCTACCTAAGATAGCAGTCACTCGATCGACCGCTACCTCAGGAGGGCACAGACGACGAGGTAGCGGTCTACCATAGACCGCTACCTGAGATAGCGGTCACGCGATCGACCACGACCTCAGGAGGGATTCCAAGCCCGATCTGGACTCCAATCAGAGCCTCTAATCCGCACCTGGAGGTTATCCAAGCGCGCTAATCTCTATCCGAATCCTATCTCTGGCCCTCTTGACCTAATCCCAATAGGAAGGACCTCCATTCAAGTTCCTATAAGTAGGAGAGAAGTCTGAACTCGCAGGTCACACAAACCATTCTCTCTCAGCCCAAAAATCTTAATCAAAACCCACTTATTCACCATGAAGAGGTCCCTCGAAGCATGCCCAAGCGTGAAGGGGAGCTATAACGGCCTAACATCAGTGAAAATCTAGCATGGGGAGCTACAAAGGCTGACTGACATCCCCAAACACCTGAGGACATGTGACGACCCGAGAATCCGATTACCGGGAAGGCCCGATAACCCGAGACTCGAACCGCCGCCCACGAGCCGGGAGGGCTCGGAAGGGCTAAAAGGAGTGTGGAGGTACAAGGAAATAGGAAATAAGGCAGGACAATTCAACAATTAACAGAAATAAATGAACAACAACAATAGAGTCCAGTCCAACAGAAAGTACCGTCTAAAGCAGTAAAACGTACCACATGCCAAGTGAACACTCGGCCCGGCAAGCTGGCAACTAAGAACCTCCGTACTACACCCTCGAACCTAGAGGAAGAACCGCTGCACCTGAAATGCAGGGGTGAGCCTCCTGTCACTGGCCCAGTAGGGATCCCGTGGAACCCCAACTGGGAACAACGGCGGCACAAAAATCAGTAACTACGAAAGTAGGAAAGTAACTACGGTGGCCGACAAAACCTCGGCTCTACAGCTACTCCTACTGTACCAGAAAACACGACCTAGTCTCCCGTCGGGGGACAACCAAGCCACACACCCGACCACCCGAATCCATGATCAGGGACCACCAGACACGAACCGCCCTAGCCACGCTACTAGGAAAACGCCACGATATCTCCGAGGCGGAGGCCTGCCCTCAAAAAGGGCCCGAGCCAAAACCACACGGTCAGGGAACACGGTCACGACCTCACCGTCGTGAACACAACGCTGTCTGGGGAAAGGCCCTCGGTGACGCTCACCGAAAACCCCAGACCTCGACTCCGGGAACACTCCCGAAACCACTCACGAAGTCCCGTCTCACAGATGGAAACAGAACCCGGTACACGACAACTCACGTCACGTGACAGAAGCACCACCCACTAGAAGAACGACCGGATGCGTCCCCTGATGTCTTACACCGCGTCACCAGTGTCTAGCTACAACGCCCCAGGCGGAGACTCAGACACACACAGTAACCAGTCCTACAGAACAAGGACTTGTTGGGGTCACGCCTACCGGCGCCGTCCGACGCCCCCAACCTCGTGTGCACACTCAGACCATACGCCCTAGGCCTGTCCTCTAGCTGGTAATTCCCCCTAAGCCCAGACTCGGCTATACGTGGGGGCCCTACGGTAACCAGCCTACTCACCATCTCTCTCGGGTCAGCCGCTCCACCACTCCCAGGTGGGTCAGCACACGCGTGCCGTAAGAAGGCTACGACTAGTGGACGTGTCACAGAACGTGGACATAGGAAACCACGCACGCACCCCTTGTGAGTAACACGGAGTAACAGGTGGCACGACGCCACCAGACTCTAGATGGTCCACTAGACCTACTAAACTCAACGGTCTTTGAGTCACAAGACTCGGAGTCTAGACCGTTGCACATGACAGCACTAAGCCGTCAATCTGGCCTAATCCCTAGGTCCAAAACCACAATGCGATAACTCACGAGGCAGTTCACAACTGCCGAGACCCATCCCTCGAGGAGGGAACTTAAGAAACCTCCAGCCCCAGGCTGGGAGACTGGACTCACCGTCCAAGGCCACACGCTTGGCCCACTCGGAAGCCACCTTCCAGAGAAGCAACGACTTGCAAGGAAACCTCACCGCACCCACACCGATACATGGTGGCTCGATCTAGCAAGAACACAGAAGCCCGGAATACCTGGGGTCACCCGGACCCACCAAGCCCACGGGCACGCTTATCGAGGTAACACTGTACCTCCAGACACCCCAAAAATACGGTAACGAAACCCACGGGGTGCCCAGGACATTCACGAGGCCAAAGGTCGACCACTGGGTCACAACCGGGTCGACCGGAGACCAACACGACACAATCGGAATGCTAGAAGGTCACCCGGACCCTTAAACCGATGGGCATGCTAATCGAGGTAAACGGAACCTTCGAACACCCAAAGACACGGTCACGGAACTCCATGGGGTGTCCGAGACACACACGGCCCAAGGGGAGCACAATCAGCCGTAGACTGCCAGCCCCGGGCAGCCCGGCAGGCCACCCCAAGAACGCGCTACACGTGCATAGCGCGTTCAGGCAGAACGCGCTATACATACCTAGCGCGTTCAACAAGAACGCGCTATAGGTCCATAGCGTGACCAGACCAGGTCGTGCTATGATCCTATAGCGCGACAACACAGAATGCGCTGGGACCCTAAAGCGTGACAAGAACCGCCTTACTGTTAATCTTCTCCGATGAACACGCCCCATCGGGGCGGCGCGACCCTCAAGAACGCGCTACCTGAGACTAGCGCATTCTCAGTCCGCGCCTGGAAGAATGGGAAAACGGCTGGAAATCTGTTCCACGCCCCATCCACCCGCAGGTGAAGGGGAAACAAAAGGGGAAAACATTCCCCTACCTCTCTAGCACTGAGAAGACCCATTTAAACCCCAAAAATACAATCAAAACACAAGATTCGGCTCATACACCCAAAAACATGCATTTTCCCCAAATCCCTCGAATAAGCCCGCTCGGCTCACCACGACCTACGAAACTCGCGGGGAATGAAGTACACGAGTTGGGAGTCCATCTCCCTACCTCCACCGAAGATTCGACGCACTGTGGACGTCGATCCATGAAGAAAATGCTGTTGAAGCCTCGCCATTCCACGAACCCACGACCGAGCTTCACCGCGCCTCCACCGCCTCGATCCTCAACCATCCTCGCCCGTGCCTCACCCGCGCCGTCCCCACCTTGCCCACGCTCCACCCAGTCGGCCGTCGGAGAGAGAGGGAGAGAGGAGAGAGCGTGAGAAGAGAGAGGGAGAGAAGAGAGAAATGAGAGGGGAGAGAGAGAAAAGGGTTATATATATATAGGAAAATCTAGAAATTCTAAAAAATATCAAAAAAATAGGAAAATCACGTTTTCGCGATCCTCGGAAGGCACCGATCGCAACGGTACCACACTCGCCTAGGTGAACGGCCCGGTTCACCCGCAACGAGATTCTGAAGGAATTACCGAAATACACACTGGGAATCGGAAAACACACGCGGAAAAGCCGCGGAACGCTTCCGGGCCTCCGAAACAATCCGGATCGCGCCGATCTGAACACGAAAGATGTCCGAAAGGAAATTTCGGACACAACAGAGTTGGACACTCCGAGAAACCAGATCCGGGACCCATGAACAAGGATCCAAAAAATATGGGACATCACAGGACAAGTCCTTCTAGAGATGTAAGTAGTGGTACTTTTATCTCCTTTGCTTCTTACTTCAATTCTTCTCATCTTCGCCTTCTCTTCTTCTTCTCTTCATTTCCTTTTAGATTTTTCTTGGACCACGACGCTACTCAAACCTGAAGTGGCTGGCTCCCATGGTACAAGGGCTCCCTATAGAGGTTATTTCTATATTAAAGGCCTGGCACCTCCACCCTTAACTTGTCCTAGCCAAAAAATACCCAAAAATTTCATTTGATTGGCATAGCATTACGGCCTTGGTGGAACTTTGGCATCCACAGACCCACACTTTTATCTTCCCATCATTCGAGGCCACTATCCTAGTCGAGGAGGTTGAGACCTTCCCAGCCCTCCCTAGGACTATGGTAGGCGATGAGAACCTAGTATCACATACAGTTGCCCCTATAGACCCTACCCTCATTCTAGGAGAATTTCTACCCAATCTTAAGAACATTAGGACCATGATTAGCCCACAACACATTCACTTGATTCTCATGTCCCGATGGATCACATCTCATTACAAAAATAAATGTGGGTGAAATGAAGCCATAGCCAAAGTCACTTCCATTTGCCTGTGCGGAGCCTTACTCTTTATAGTAGCCCTGGTAATCTTCCCAGAATTATTAAAAATTTAAAATGATTTTTTTAAGCATTTACGGGCTTAATAGGCTTATTAATTGATTTATAGGTTAAGGCCTTTGATAAATAGGCCCATTTAATAACCAAGTGATTAAGCCCACTTAGAGTAAGCCTTAAACACTAAAATTTAGCCTCTTGACCCAAGCCCAACCCTAGAAATGTAATAGAGTAATTTTTCCTAATTAAAATAAGATAAATAGGGGAAATTAGAGTTTGAATTATGTTAAAATTCAAATTTCGGGGAGCCGGGCAAGTGGCGGTCTATCGCGAGACCGCTACCTGGTGAAGGCGGTCCAGACCAGACCGCTACCTTCTTTCGAAAACGGAAACTGATAAACACAGAATAATCTAGATTTTTATTCACCCAATTGCCATGGATCGACGTGATCTGGCGAGAATACCTATCTAGGACTCTTAGGGATCGATCTTACCTTCAATAAGGACTCTTAATTTGATCTAAAACCTCAGCCCTAGGCAATTCCCTATAAATAGGTCCCAGATCCGTCCTACGCGAACCCTAATTTTGGATCACGTGGTACGAAGGTATAGTATCCTTGTTTCGAGTTCTTCCTTTAGAAGTTTTTATTCCCCTTAGTATCTTCTAACCCTCTGCAAACTTTCATGTTAGGAAATCAAGAGGTTAAGGAGATAAAGCACTCGGAAGTAGCAGTTTCTACGTAGGATACGTAGGAACCAGAGCCCTCTTTCAGTGACAAATTTGAACTCTAGGAGCAAACCCAGAGATAGGTTATCTCATGGTTGGCTAAAACATCAAGCTAGGAACAAAAGCCCTATGATCCCTCGTGATTTCATGCATTGTACACGTCATATTTCATGTTTTCCCATGACTGCACAACTAGATAATCACTACATGCATGTCCTTGCAACTAATGGGGAAAAATATTAAGTTTGGCCAAATCCATGTGTTCTCATGCATCATTGATACATTATCTAGTTTTATCTTACTGTTTTTACATAGCCCTCATGATTATTTGCCATAGAATAGGCTCTGTAACATAAATTCATCTATGTCTATTGCAAACAGAAGGTGGTCCTACAAAGGCCGCTACTTCCAAGTGGCGGTCCTCAATCAACCGCTATCTGGGTTTTGTAAACCAGATTAAACTCTACTTAAGCCCCATCAAATTTATTATTATTATTATTATGCTTTATCTCATTATTTGCGTTCCCATTCGTGTCATGGCTATTTGCTTGATGTTAACATGTTTTAAAAGCTTAATTTCATATATGTTATTTTCATGCCCAAACCATATAGTTTTGTGTTTAAGGGGTTTTGAGGCAAATTCATAAACTTTGAGTTATGCTTTGGCGCGATCTCTTCTCATCTTATTTTCTGTTTTGTTACTTCACACATAGCCCGTACTCAGGTACGACGCTATTAGTTCACTTGCACTTGATAGGAACACCTCTTGGACTTGAGAGCCTCTCCGTCGGATATTCCTTCTGCCGGACTAGGTGATCTTATTTCAAGGCCTCCGTAAGTCTTCGCGAGCCTGTGATTTCCACTAGGATGCCGAGCTGGTTGTACCATCAAAAACCAAATTCTAGAGAGCACTTTGTGTTTTCTGCATTTTATGTGAACTGTCTTGATAGCGGCATGGACATGACCGCTACCTGAAGATAGCAGTCGGCCCATGACCGCTACCTAGTTCAATTTTCTGGCTGAGTTGACCTGATTCCCTTCCCTGCTTCGACTCCACTACTTAATAGTGGTCTTGACATGACCGCTACTTCCATATTGCGGTCTTCACTAGTCCGTCTTCTTCTTTCTTGTGACCTGCGTTGACTGGCTTGTCCAGTACGTCGACGCAGCCTCATTGACTTCCTCTTGATAGTGGTCGCCTGCTGACCGTTACCTTGAGGTAGCAGCCCTCTCTAGACCACTTTCTTTCAATCCTTGTTCAACCCGAGGTCTGACCCAAGGGTTGATTATACACTATTTTCAGATGACCTTCTGATTATCTGGAACCCAAACCCTATTCAATAAGTCATTAATGAACTATGAAACTTTGAAAATGTACCGTTATGCTGCCAGAATTCCTCCGTAGTGCAATGTCCAATTAATTCATCCTTGAACTCTCATGTTTATTTTGGTACGTTCTTACCTTGGTTTTGTTGCCATGAAGCTATTGTTTGGACTGGACATTATTGGCCTACATTTATATTTCTCGTGGAAGTAGCTTGATTTATAACTTGAAGATGCAAGAGTGGGCACAGACAGTGTCCAAGGGCTCCATGCTAGCCCCCTCGGCAGATGGCCGGAAACATGTTATAAACCATGGGGTATGATGAATGCTGGCGTCGTATTACGCTGGGAGTACTTTTTTTTATAAACGGGTGAAATCCACGAGGCAATCTCATGAAATTATACTTGCTTGATACATGACTTTCTTATACGTAGCCTTGTTTCAAGGTTATGAAAAGTACATTCTCATTACATGCTAGTACATTTTCGTTATTTAAAAACCATATTATAATCTTGCTTGATCATGCTCATATTTACTTGAAATCTCATATCTCTGCACTTTTCTTGATACTTGTTGTTACTTTGGTTTTATTTCGCATGTTTTGTCGCATTTTCCTTATTGCCCTTTATAGAGCTAAAATGTTAATTACTTTAACATTGCCATCATGTTGATACGAAGATACCTACTGGGCGAGTGCGCTCATTCCTTACTTTGCAATCTTTTCAGGAAACTCTAGCGGGTCGAAAACAGACTACTCCAGTGATGGGTCCGAGAGTGAATCAAGAATGAGTGAAGCCTTAGATTGTCATGAGTTGTTTAAGTTAGTTAAAAGTCATGTCCATGTAATTTTATTTTTTATTGAGTCTAGTGAAATATTATGTTGGAAGAAGTCAAGTGTCATTGTAACTTTTGATTATTATTCAATAAAGTTGGAGTTTTCATTATTTGTGGTGTTCACTCTTTCATGTGTGAATGATGCGCTCTGATTGTCTTGCTAGCTTGAGGCTTATTTGCCGACTGTTTACGTTCCTGACTTAATTCCGCTACATATCTCGAGATGTGACAGTTAAGTTGGTATCAGAGCCTAGGCTTAAATAAGTCCTAGAAAAATGTCAAGTCCGCTACATATCTCGAGATGTGACAGTTACGTTGGTATCAGAGCCTCAAGTCATAGGTTAAGTCTAAGGATCAAGGACGCACACCTATGAACTAGGAAGAAATTTTTGAACCCATGCGAGATTGGGCAGATCCCGAGTTGTGATTAAGCTAGATCTCTAGTAAGAATTAACCTTTAGGTTATGGAACCGAACTCAAAACCCACTACCCTAATAGTGAGATAACCATAGAAGGCCATAATCTCCATGCAAATCTCGTATACCTTGACATGGAAGGCTACGATGCCATTTTAGGTGTAGATTGGCTCTGTGAACACTATGCCAACATTAATTGTCGTGATAGGCAAATTTCCTTCCACAAACTCGATCTTCCAAGGTTTTCTTTCCTTGGCATCAAATATAGGAAGCATCCTATTCTTATTTCTTCTCTTTACGCCTACAAACTCATCTCTCAAGGTTGTGAAGCTTTCCTTGCTTCCGTAGTTGTCATCGAGTCCAAGGAACTTATTCTAGAAGAGATCCCTATTGTGAGAGACTTTCCTGACGTTTTCCCTTATGAACTACCCGATTTACCGCCCACAAGGGAAGTAAACTTTTCCATTGAACTTATCCTTGGAGCAGCACCTGTTTCAAAAGCTCCTTACAGGATGTCCCCCATGGAACTTAAGGAGTTGACGAAGCAACTTCAAGAGTTGTTGGAGAAAGGCTTTATTTGACCAAGCACGTCCCCTTGGGGTGTGCCAGTCTTATTTTTTAAGAAGAAGGATGTATCTCTCAGATTATGTATTGATTACTGGCAGTTAAATCTACTAATAATCAAGAACAAATATCTACTGCCGCGTATTGATGAACTATTCGATCAGATTTCTGGTGTGGAATATTTCTCAAATATAGACCTCAGGTCTGGCTACCGTCAACTGCGGATCGAAGATGAAGACATTCACAAAATTACTTTTCGAAGCAGATATGGGCACTACGAATTTGTGGTTATGCCATTCGGATTAACCAACGCCCCTGCAACATTTATGCAACTCATGAACAATGTCTTCAGGCCTTACCTTGACCGGTTCGTGGTCGTCTTCATTGATGACATTCTAATATATTCCAAGACTCGGGAAGAGCATGAAGAGCATTTAAGAATAGCTTTGCAAATATTAAGAGAACACCAACTCTATGCGAAGCTCAACAAATGTGAATACTAGCTAAAGGAAGTCTCATTCCTTGGTCATATCATATCAAAGGAAGATATCGTTGTGGATCCTTCTAAGGTCGAAGCTGTCAAGAATAGGAGCCGAACGACAACTGTATCTGAAATCAGGAGTTTTCTTGGGTTGGCTGACTATTACAGGCGATTCATAAAGGATTTCTCTAAGATAGCCGTGCCTCTAACCAGGCTTACAATAAAAGAAAATCCTTTTATATGGTCAAAGGACTGTGAAGAGAGTTTCTTGACTCTCAAGGAACATCTTACCACTGCACCTGTGTTAGCACTACCCGTTGAAGGTGGTGACTTCGAAGTCTTCACCGATGCATCAAGCTTTGGCCTTGGATGTATCTTAATGTAGCATGGTAGAGTCATCTGTTATGCATCAAGGCAATTAAAACGGCACAAGGAGAATTACCCGATGCATGACTTGGAACTACATGTTGTTATCTTCGCCTTGAAGATATGGCGACATTACCTCTATGGGGAGAAATTCACCGTATTTTCGCACAAAAGTCTAAAATATCTCTTCTCCCAAAAGGAGTTAAATATGAGGCAAAGAAGGTGGCAGGAATATCTCAAGGACTTTGATTTTTCTATTCAATACCACCCAGGAAAGGCTAATGTTGTAGCCGATGCGCTCAGCAGAAAACCACTGGCAACTTTATCAAGTCTCAAGAGAGGTATGACCAACCTTATAGAATACTTTGCTCAGCCTAATCTAGATATTGACACGGAGAATGAAGGGTGTATCATCAACAATATCAAGTCACAACCCACATTAATAGAAGATCTAGTCAAGCTTCAAGAAAATGACCCTATACTGGTGGAGATCAAAACTAATATAGATCAACGACCAGAATTCTCCGTTACGACTGATGGAAGATTGCTATTCTGAGGTCGGATCTGTGTACCGGAACAAGAGGAGACGAAAAAGCTAATTATGGAAGAAGCCTACAAGTCAAGATATGTTATTCACCATGGTGCTACCAAGATGTACCAAGACTTAAAAAGAAATTTCTGGTGGCCCAATATGAAAAGAGAAGTGGCGGACTTTGTATCTCGCTGTCTCACTTGTCAACAAGTTAAGGCGGAACATCTAAAGCCCGCTGGAAAGTAACATCCCTTGGAAATTTTCGAGTGGAAATGGGAGAGCACAGGGATGGATTTCATCATGGGTTTGCCAAAGACAACATGTAGACATGATGGAATATGGGTGATTATTGACCGACTGACAAAATCTGCACATTTTCTACCTATTAAAAGTTGATGGTCTGTGGATGTCCTGGCAACATTATATATAAAGGAGACACAGTTCCTCTCCATGTGTTTCTCTCTCCTGCCGGTCCCCCATCTCGGCTCCCCCCGCGCGTTCCCCCCCCTTTCTGCGGTCTTCTTCTTGAGGCTGCCGTCTGATCTCCGGTGATGGCCGGCGGTGGGGGGGGGGGAGGGCTCGCACCTCCCCCCTCCCTCTTTGGTCCGGATTTCCCGCCTTTGGTCTCCGTCGCGGTCCGCCCTGCTGCGGTTGGTTCCTGCCCTCCCGTCGTTGTCTTGGGGCATCCGACAGTGGGCGGGCTCGGGTCTGCGCCTGTCGGGTCCTCCTCCGACGGCCTCCCACCCTCTGTTGTCGGCTGTTTTCCTACCGGCGCGGGGCTCGCCTCGTCTTCCTGCCGTCCGGTTGCCTCCCCTACTGCCTTCGTCATCGGGGCGGTGCTCCCTGCTCGACCTTCCCCTCCTGTGTCGTTCGTCGGCGTCTGCTCGCCGGCGCTTGGTGGTTCCTCTGGCGGTGGTCTGCTCGCTCATCCTCCAGTGGACGGCCAACACGTCATTTGCTCCACTGTCACGCTTCCGCCTGCGGGAGCCCCCGTCCTCTCTTCCGTTGACTCTGGTGCAGTCAACTCTGGCTGTTCTTTGCCCCATCCAACCGCAGAGCGCCACGTTGATGGCAACTCCTTAACGCCTTCTTTTCCCTCGCTCTCTCTCTCTCTCCTACTCTCGATGGGACACTTCCCATTCACGATACTCTATTTTCCTTGGAGGCTCATCCGCCTTCCCAGTTTTTTGAGGTTGGGCCCTCGCCGTGCCCCTCTGTGCCCGCGGCTGTGGGCCCTTCCACTGCTTCCGCGCCTCCGGCCTCCCCTCCGGCGCCGGTGGCAGTAGCCGCTACTCCGGCCTCCACTTTGTCCCTGCCGCTGATATGTCTCTCCACCGCAGCGCTTGCAGACACCTCATCGTCCCCCTCAGCTCCGGCCGTTGGTTCGCTCGTCATCGCACATGGAGTTCCGGCACCGTCTTCCACCCGTCCTGCTGCTGTTGGTGCTCGAGGGTTGCCTGCACCTTCATCCGTGTCCGTGCCGACGGTGGCTGCTCCGGCCTTGTCCCTTTGGGTCCGCCCCCCAGGGGCCTCTCTGGTGGCTGCCCCCCATGGTGTAGTGCCGGGTCCCTTCTTTGCTCAGGCTGTCCTTCAGTCTTTCGCTCCACCGGTGCTCCCTTTGGTCAGTCATGCCCCAGCCTCTACTGATCGTGGGGAGCCTGCGGCTTTCTTCACCTTAGAGGAGGTGCGTATCTCCTGCCAGCCGCTAGCTTTTGCCATTATCGCCAGGACGCCCCAGGGTCACCCTCCTTTCCAGGACATCCACGCTCACTTGGCTCAGCGCTTCCACCTGCAACAAGACTTCATCATCAGCTCCCTTGATCGACGCCACCTTCTGCTTTGGTTCCAGAACCGTGAAGACTTCCTTCAAGTCTTGCTGAAGGACTCCCTCCTCCTCAGAGGGAGGCCGTTTTACTTCTTCAATTTGACCATGGAGTTCAAGCCCGACACTGATTCCCCTGTCGTCCCAGTCTGGATCGAGTTGCCTGCTCTCCTGGCCAACTTCTTCATGTTATGCCCCTTAGGCACAAGCATGTGCTATGTTGTTTTGATGATAGCAATGCTGTTTTGTTTTGATGATAGCAACACAATGAATGCTTTGGATATTGTTTAGATAGTGTCATGAAATGTCCTTTATATGATGATGGCATGTTTTGATGATGGCATGTTGATTTGAATGCATATCACTGTCATTATGTTCTGTGGAGAATGCAGGTGTATGACTGATATATTGGTTGTGCTTGATGTCTGCTCTGTGCGTTGCTTTTCTGTCTGCATGTAGTTTGATGACTAGCAAGTCTATACACTGCAGGGTAAAGCATTTCAGAGTCTTTACATCGTTCATGCATGTGCACAGTTCGTGGACAAAGTCTGCACATCACCCTAGATTGCATTAGCAAGTCCATACATCATCAGGGCTCTTCATGCATGTGCATAGTCTATACATTGTGCATCTCGTTGTCAAGTCTGCACATTCATGAAGTCTGTACAGCCATCCACTTGAAGCATTTCTCAAAGTCCATACAATGCATCTTCTTAGCATCTCATTTAGAGTCTAAGGCATTGTCTATACACTGGACTCAAAGTGTGTACATTGCATTGCATTGGAAGTATGTACAACGGACTGCGTTAGGCAAAGTCTGTACATCACTGTAGCTGCATCGTCTCATGCAGCGTCTCATTCAAGTATGTACAGCCAGTGCATTACATTAAGTCTATACACTGCACTGTTCATGCACAGTGTCTGTGTCTCATGCATCGTCTATGCAATGTCCATACATTGCGTTTAAAGTTTGTACATCGGTCCGTCTCTGTTAGCGTCTAAGGCTTTGAGCAAAGTCTATACAGACCCCACCGTCTCATTCAGCGTCTTAGGCTTGCAAAGTCCATACATCGGACTGTTCATGCTTTCATCGTGAAGTATGTACATTGCATGACTTCCACCAAGTCTAGACATTGGTAGGTGGCAAGTCTGTACATTGGCTTCACATTTGCTTCGAAGTCTGTACATTTCATGACTTCCACCAAGTCTAGACATTGGTAGGTGGCGAGTCTGTACATTGGCTTCACATTTGCTTCGAAGTCTGTACATTGAACTAATAGGTAAAGTCTGTACATCGTTGCTTGCCAAAGTCTGTACATTGGCATCTGTTCCTACGTTGCAACTCCAAGTCTGCACATTGGAGTCTTTACCTACGATCAGCTTTGAAAGTCTGTACATTGGGAGCTTTACCGACGTTGCCTTGCCAAAGTCTACACACTGTGAATCTTCAAGTCTATACAGACTTTGCCTTGTTTCAAGTCTGTACATCATCCAGCTCTTTGGCAGAGTCTACACATCTTAAAGTATGTACATCCGTTAGGCTTGCTCATGCATTGTTCTTCTGAAGTCTGTACAGCAGTGGCTTCTGCCTCAAAGTCTGTACATTTGTTTCAAAGGCGAACTCTATACATTGTGCATCCTTGGGTTAAAGTCCATTCCTTGGAAGTCTGTATAGAGTTTCTCTTGGCTTTAAGATGAAGTCTGAACATTGCATAGTCTGTACATTGCTTCTTCAGTCTGCCTCGGTCAAGTCCATACATTGGCTGCATCATATGCATTGAAGTCTGCACATTGCTGAATGCTCTTCAAGTGTGCATATTCGTTCTAAGGCATAGTCTATACATTGCATTGCATTGCATTCATCAGTTGTGAAGTCTGTACATCGAGTCAAAGTATGCACATTGCATTCTCTTCAGCAAGTATGTACAGCGAGTGCCTTCATATATGAAGTATGTACATTACACAGCACTGCATATATGATGTCTATACATTGGGCAGAGACGCATAAAGTCTATACAGTGCCTCAGGCTGAGCAAGTCCATACATTAGTCAGTGGAAAGTCTGTACATTTAGAAGTCTGTACATCCACCGTCTTCCTCAGCGTCTCATGCATAAGTCTGTACAGTCAGTGCAGGTTAAGCATCGTCTCATTTTGCGTCTCAGTTTGCAAAGTCTATACATTGCTGCTGAACGCAAGTCTGTACACTGCACTGGAGCATGCATCTCATGCAAGTCTGTACATTGCTTTTGACGAAGGGCATTGAAGTCTATACACTGGCTTTGAGCTGAAGTCTAGACATTGCTTAGGCTGAGCAAGTATATGCATTGCATGTTCTTTTAATAAAGTCCATACACTGAGCAAGTATATACATTATCTGCCTGTCGATTGAAGAGTCTATACATTGCATTTGTTCATGGCTGTAAGTCTATACATTGTGTGTCTTGTTCAGCTAAGTATATACATTGGACGAGTCTGCATCGTGCATATGTTCTGAAGTCTATACATTGTGTCGTTCACATCTGCAAGTCTAGACATTCGCAAAGTCTATACATCAGACGAGTCTGCATAGGCCAAGTCCATACATTGTTAAGTGTATTGCATGCATCTATTCTGAAGTCTATACATTGGTTTAGGCAGAGCAAGTCTGTACATCGCACAACATTCATACTTTCTTTCTATTGTGCATCCTCTTCAAAACGAAGTGTATACACTCGTTGGCTAACTGTTGAAGTCTGTACACTCGATTGTTAACTTCAAGTCTATACACTCAAGCTGCATCTTGCCTGTACACACTTTGTTAACAGACTGAACCAAGTATATACATCCAACTGATATCTTCTTATGCCTGTCTGACAGGCTCTGCTCGTGGAGGCTAATGAATAGCACGTGATCTGAGGCTGAAGGACTGACAGGAAGCTGACACGTGGCCAAAAGTTCTAGGCGGGAAATGTGGAAGTCACACGCGCCTAGTGCTGCTCCTCTTGCTGGCTGCTGTTATAAAAGGAAGCCTTCGTCCACAGATGAAGGCCGATCGAAGCAGTAGCAGCAATAGCAGAAGAGTAGAGTGCAGAGACTTCGATCCAGCAGAAGAGAAGAAGAGAAGAGAAGAAGAGAAGAAGAAAAGAGTGATGAAAAGAAAGAGAGACACAGAGCAGAGAAGAAGATGAAAAAGAAAGAGAAAGAGAGATCGAGAGTTGAGAAGAAGAGATCAGCTGAAGATTGTCTCAACTGGACCGTGGATCAAATCCAGGCCAGTCAGCTCTTGTAGAGAGTCACATTTGTGCTTCATTTCATTACAGCTTTCCGGTGCTATTTTGTTTCCCTTTTATGTTTTCCTTCTATCCTTTCTTCAAGCTGTTAGTCAGCGGGTTTTGCAGAGGTGCTGCCTCTGGATGGCTAAGCTGTATTGACCAGCGGTTTGCAGTGGAGGATTCCACTGGACATCAAGCTGTGTTGCTCAGCGGGGCGAGGAGGATTCCTCGGACGGCAAGCTGTGTTGCCCAGCGGTTGTATGGCAAGCTGTGATGCCCAGCTATTCAAGCTGTGAGTCAGCAGGAAGCCACACTCGGCTTGAGTGTGGGGTGGATGTAGGTCTGCTGGACCGAACCACCTAAAAACCCTCTTGCATTGTGGTTTGTGTTGTTCTATTTGTGCTTCCGCTAGATGAATGCATAGGGGCGATCAACTGTCTGCTTATAGGTTCAATAGATGAGTGTTCTAATTTGTCTTGTTAGCATTCCAATTTTTAAGTGAGCGAAATCTTATTTTGGGTGAAGGTTTTTAATTGGGCGAATTTTTAAAGGGCTATATTCTTCACCCCCCCTCTGAATACTTGCATCGAACCCAACACTTCAATGAGGCCATGATCGTCTCCATCGCCGGGAGCATCGACCCCGTCCTGAAGGTCGACCGGGATACACTTTGCCTCACTCGTTCGTCTGCCGCTCGCGTCTGTGTGCTCATGGACGTGTCCAAGATGCCCTCGCCTAGGGTTTATGTTGGCTATGGCTCCAACGGGTTCTGGCAGCCCATTGAGTATCGGAATCTTCCGAAGTTTTGTTCTTCTTGCATGCGACTTGGCCATCTCGTTCCCAATTGCAAGAAGTCCCACACTGGGCCTCCTGCGGACGTTGCTCCTACGCCTGCTCGACACCCACATCCCGCATCCGTAGTGGCTGGGATTCAGCCTCCTCAGCCACCATCTTCAGCCGCCTTTGCGGGTCCTTCGTCCCCTGCTCGTCCGCCTGTGCCAGTCGCCATCTCCTCTGGCGTCTTTGATTCTACAGCTGCCAGCCCACCTTTTGTCTGCCTGCTGCACCCTGCAGGCCCCCCTACCATAGCTGTGGCTGAGGTGCCTTCAGCCCCTGGTCCTCCCCTCGCCACGGACGGGCTCCTTCTTCCGCGGCTGCTCCCGTCCGGCTCGCCAGCGGCCCCCGGGCTTCCCCCTCTGCTTGCTGCTCAGCCTACCTCCTCTCTCTCTACTCCGACTGCCGTCCTGGGTGTGGGCGCCCCTGGCCGCCCGTCTGACCCCTCTACTGTGGGCCTGGCCCCTATGCCTGGAGGTGTGGATGACCCGGCCATCATGGCGGCTCCTCTTGTTGCATCGCCTAGTTCTACTCCGTCTCTCGCCGAGGGGCCCGCCCCCGCTGGCTGTTCCCCCTGTTCCTAAGGAGCTGCCTGATGTCATGGTGCCTGCGTCCCGTGGAGGCCTCGCGGTGGAACGCCCTGCCATTGGCTCTGTCACGGTCGTTGCGCCTGCCTCGGGTGGACCTGCGGTTGGTTGTCCGCTGGTGGTGCCCTCTTTTACCAAGCCGCAAGTCAACGTCGCTGCCCATGTGCCCGTTGTAGCTGCTCCCCTCCATGCCGTCACTACCACTTCGAGCACTCCCACTACCCCTTCCGACAGTGGCCCTACTGCACCAACTTGTTCCTTGGCACCCCTCTCGCGCATCACTCTCCGTGCTGATCCTCACGACGAGGGATGCCCCCCGCCTGCTCCTCCTCATGTTGTTGATTGCTGCGACAAAGCCTCGGTGGCTGCTCTGGAGATTCCGGTCAGCTGTGATGTCCACGCCCCGGCTGCAGACGTCACCTACCCCCCCTCCGGCGCCTCTTCTGGCGCCCCGCTCGGCATCCATTGCAGGAGTTCTGTTCGAGGGGGTGCCTCTTGCGCAGCCCCCAGGCATCCTGTGCCGGCCATGCCTGCTCTTAGGCACTCGCTCGCTCCTCCTCCGCCTCGGGATGACTCGCCATCGGATTATGATTCTGAATCTGAAACGAAACCTCCGTGGACCCCTCCTCCAGGTGCGGTGGTCGTCCCTATTCACATTGCCCCCGGTGACGACCTTCCTACGTGGAAACGACGGTTGCGTGCTAGGCAACGCTCTTCCGGCTCTTCACATTACAGCTAGTTCTATTGGGAGCGCAGTCCCTCCTTCGGCCGCCGGGCTATTCTCATGGTTCTTTTGGCCCTTCATGCTTCGTGAGACGTTCACACCGGCGTCCGATCTTGAGATGGTGCTTCGGATCTTGCCATCTTCGTTTTGTTTTTGTGCGTCTGTTTGGGGCCTCCCCCCTTGTATCTTTTGCCCATCTGCTGTGGGCATCTCCTCCTCCCCCTCTATCCTCCGCTCTGTACCCGCTTCTATTATGTTATGAAAATTAACCTGAGTTAAAAAAATATATAAAGGAGATTGTTAAACTACACGGTGTCCCTGTTACTATAATATCTGATTGAGACCCTCGTTTCACATCACAATTCTGGAAGGGTCTACAACATTCATTAGGGATTCGGTTAAACTTTAGCACAGCATTTTACCCACAAACTGATGGCCAAACTGAAAGAACCAATCAGGTAGTTGAAGATATGCTTAGAGTTTGTGCAATTGATTTTGGTGGAAGTTGGCACGACCACTTGCCTCTAGTCGAGTTTGCCTACAATAATAGCTATCAAGCTAGCATACAAATGGCACCGTTTGAGACATTGTATGGAAAGAGTTGCCGTTCACCAATCTGTTGGAATGAAGTTGGGGAAAAACAACTTCTAGGCCTAGATCTTGTCAGAGATACAACCGAGAAGGTGAAACTTATCAGAGAAAGACTCTAGATGGCTCAATCAAGATAAAAGACATATGTTGATATCAAAACAAGAGACCTAGAATTTCAAGTGAGAGACCATGTATTTCTCAAAGTTTTCCCAGGTCGTAGAATTTGAAGATTCGACATCAAAGGCAAACCTACTCCAAGATTTATAGGCACTTTTGAAATTCTCGAAATGGTTGGCGAGGTTGCGTATCGGATTGCTTTGCCCCCTCAATTATTTAGATTTCATGATATGTTTCATGTATCGATGCTCAAAAGGTATGTATATGACTCATTCCATATTGTAAGTCATGACGATTAGGTAATACAAAAGGACCTAACGTACGAGCAAAAGCCACATAAAATACTTGATTGAGAGGTACGTCAGCTTTGGAATGAAACTATTCCTATTTTAAAAGTCTGATGCGGGACGGACAGCGAACCTGGGACTCTAGCTCGCGGACGTCCCTATGCAAGGGAGACATGGGATCTGTGCGGTTGAGAAACTGACATTGAGTCGGGTAGTCGGCTCTTCCGTGTACTCGGATGGAGTCATGGGACGGGTCACGCTCACTCTCTCGCAGCAGTGATTGAAATAATATAGTGAGCTAATTACCTATCACTCATGCAGCGGCAATAGAATACATGCGAAATAAGCAAAATGCGAAGAGAGGAGCGGACATGATACCTCTACGCTATCGGGCGTGGGGAAGACGACCCCGGCCGAACTTCGTACTCCCAGAAAAGTAAATAATTAAATTACAGCAATGAATATTACTGCCCACTCCACGCAGGGAGGTAAAGGGTTACAATGTGGGATCCGGGAGTAGCGGGTTCGGGTTGACGGGCAGCGATTTAGACAGCTCTGGCGGTAACGCGTGCCAACGAACGTGAGGCCCATGTCTTGGTCGGAGGACCGAATGGGCCGGGAGTGGTACCGCTGTGGTGGGGACTCTTGGAGGGACGATCCCAAGAAGGGGGATGCGCTGGTTCACCTTGGGGAAGGCGAGGCGGCCCTAGTCAGAGACCCGACTGCTTGATGTCCACGGACCTGTGGTGAAGTTTCAGCACTGCGCGACCCGGCGAGAACGCCTGCTGCGATCAACCCCGATGTCGGATCGACGCGAGACTAGCGCCGTTGGAAAGCTCTTTCAGAGATCTACGAACCCGAACTATTATAGGAATTTTTATGTTTCTGTAGTGGCCGTGGTGGAATTTATAACAAGCTGGCTCTCAGGTTCAGATCTGGCAGGATAGATTTGGATCTACGTGGGAATGAGGGTTGACCAGAGGAAGAATGGCAGATCTGGATGCTGAGATTTTTATGGGAGATAGAGGGAGAAGTAAGGAATAGCAAGATAGTTTTTTTGTAATTTTCTGAGGTGGTTTGATAAGGGAAAAGGATTTTATGGTGAAGAGGGGTCAGATCTGGACTGCACAAGACAGAACAGAAATGGGATTTTGCAGAGATTTTTATGTGGGATAAACGAACTCCGAAATTCGTGGAAAAATTTGTGGAATAGTGGTTTGATGGACAGAACTTCCAATCCAAATTTCAGCTCGTTCTAAAATTGGGAAGGGGGTCAAACAGGGGAAGAACTAGGCTCTTGGAATATAGATCTGCACAGGAGGCAGATTGCTAGGGGCAGAGAGAGTGAATTGGTAAAAATGGCAAACGAAAGTGGAATGAGCTGAATTTTTTTGTGGAAGATGGGGTGGACGTGGGGAACTCACCCTCCAATTTTCAGCACGATCTGAGCTCTTGATAGAGAGCTAAAAATTGCACACTAGGTTTTTGTCCAACAATAGACAGAACTTCAACGAAGTGGCAGTGGCGGTGCGGTGGCGGCTCGATGGCGGTGGCGGCGGAGCTTCACACTCCGGGGAGGAGAGATCACTTGGAATCCATCAAGTTTTGTAGGGAATCCACCCTAAAAACACAGTAATCCAGCTGCAAGAGAGGGGAGAGGGGAGGGGCGCCCTTGGGCTCTTGGAATTTCCAATCTTTTCTTCTCATTAATTCTTACAAAATGGAAAATACATGGGTTATATAGAAATATACAAATGACCAAAACTAGTCCTAGATCTAGGGTTTGGGAGGGGTAAACTAGGGATAGGATATTTAATTCCCATGTGGTCAAATGACCAAATAAAAATACAACAAGCATTAAACAATGTTAAAGGGGGGGCACCCCCTTGACTAAGGGGTTTCCACCTTTGAATTTTTCCATTCTTGTCCCCCCTTGGTCCAAGTCCAATGTTGGACTTTGAACCAGCCCCACATGGGCCCTAGAACCTAGGTGGATTAATGGGGAAGAGGGTGGGGGACCCTACTGGACCCACTGGCATTTTACATAAAAATCCAAAGACTTTAAAGACTCTCCCTTTGGCTTATAATGCCTTACAATTGCAAACCCAATTAGCCAAGGGTATAAATACAACAAAAGGACACAAATGTAAAATAAAAATGTTAGTGACCGGTGTTGATTCCCATCAATTCTCCTTGGGTGGGAAGAACTCGACCCCGTCGAGTAAGGGGTGCGGCTGCTCGCATGACTCCTACGGATCTGTCACCGACCAGGTAGCGCGAAGTACGCTCCACTCCAAGTAATCGTCACCTGCTCATCCCATATATATTCGATATGCGCATGCTGCTGTGGGAATGAGGCTAGTGGTGGACACTCTGGGGTGGGGTCACTCTCAAAGGGGAGGAGGCGGCTCGAAGACTCACTAGGAATCACCGCTGGGTCCCTATATGTGACTCGATCCGATATGTTGAGGTAGAGCCTATCCCAAATTCTGGCAAGTCCACAACGTATGCATTAGACCCGACTTGCCTCACACTCGAAAGGGACTGACATCGCGAGCTAACATAGACCGACTAGACTTGATGCATGCAGACTCTGACCAAATAAAGGAAAAACCACACTCTATATCCTAGTCAGTCCTAATGCTATGCAGACCCATGCAATGGTGGACCAGGACATCCGAATATGTGACTCGCATGCATTTGACGTAACCGGAGGTTAGTGGCATGGGGGACTCCTAGACATCCAAGTATGAACCAGTCCGACAATGACTTCCCGTTGGACTTGGGTGTGGGAGGGCCAGGAGAACTAAAACTACCTTCTTCATCACCCCTATATGTGTGTATCTCTTTCCAATGAACGGGCTTCTGACTAAGTGTAGGTTGACTGGCCCGAGTGGGAGGGGTGTGATAGGGGACTTCCCTGACAAAGTGGAAAGGAAGTGGTGGGTCACGAGGCTCACTAAGGAAGGGGTCGAAGGGATCAAAGAATATGTGACCCCTTGATACGGGTTCCCTCATGACACAGTTCCATGTTTGGAATTCTTGAAGGTGTAGGTGGTCACCTTCATCTGTTATGGTAAGTGGGACGGTGATCTCATGGAGAAAATATGATTCCTCCCTTGGGAAAAGTGGAATGAATTCAGGCTCGACCGGCATGGGGAGGAATAAAAGAACCTTCGTGGTGATATGACCCATGGTGCACACAAAGGTGATGGACCCCAATGCCGGATGTGTGAAGCTACAACTATGGAGTTGGTCGAAGCCTGGGGCCAACATGTTCGTCAACTGCCATTGCCAACCTAATCCCTTAAGAAGGTCATCTAATGTATGAACATGGTGACTAGACCGGAATGTTATGTGGAATGAGTTGACGGGCACTATTTGTAGTGCGGGGTCCATGGATGGGTAGAAAAAGGCTTTAGGGATCAAGCCTTGCTTGAGCCAGCCAAAAAGTGGCTCGGCGATGAAAAGCTTTCCCGTTAGAAACACGGGTGGCTCCAAATGAGGTGACTCTGAATAAGGATCGAAAATAGGTGGCAAAGGAGCTATAGGGGAAGGGTTCCTCGACTGGGGTGGGGAAGGCCGCGGGGTAGGAGCGTCTTGCCTCGGGGGCTCATGTGGCCGTCCGACCGGCTCGGCACCCGGCTGATAGGTAGATGCTCGCCAAAGGGCAGCATCAAACCTTGACTCGAAAGGCTCAACCTCTAGAGCGACCAGATAAGACTGCGTCAGAGTGGTCGCATCACGGCAAAGCAATTCAAACTGGAATTGAAGCCGTAAACCTCTCCAGAACTGAAATGCGGTCGTGGTGCTCTCCTCTCCAACTCCATATTCCAACCGGTACTTATCATACTCCCGAATGTACTCAAACACGGACTTGTTGCCTTGGACGGGTCTGATCGGGGTGCATGGGTTGGCCATAGTTGCACATAAGATGGGAATTGGTTCCCCTAGGAGTGGGCATGCATTGGAACACTCTTATTTTTATTTTTATTTTATGCAAAACTTTTATGCAAGGCTAATGCAAGCACCTAGACACGGCTCTAAATGGTAAAAAGGAGAAAAATGCAGACTCGAATAGAAACCTAGACTCAACCCATATCCGATACGTGGCGGAGGTTTGATCCGAAGATTGCACTCACGCAAGTGTGCTACCTTCCCGATAGGCGTAACCTATCATTCCGGAAACACCTTTTGATATACCGAATAGAGGAATGCAAGTGCAACACCTAATTAGACACTTTCTAGACTTAAATGACTTCCCCCCCTCTTTTTTAAACAACGACCACCCTAGACTCAATCTTCTGCTCTGATACCAATTTGATGCGGGATGGACAGCGAACCTGGGACTCTAGCTCGCGGACGTCCTTATGCGAGGGAAACGCGGGATCTGCGCGGTTAAGAAACCAGCATTGAGTTGGGTAGTCGGCTCTTCCGTGTACTCGGATAGAGTCACGGGATGGGTCACGGTCACTCTCTCGCAGCGGTGATTGAAATAATATAGTGAGCTAATTACCTATCACTCATGCAGTGGAAATAGAATACATACGAAATAAGCAAAATGCGAAGAGAAGAGCGGACACGATACCTCCACGCTATCGGGCGTGGGGAAGATGACCCCGGCCGAACTTTGTACTCCCGAAACAGTAAATAATTAAATTACAACAATGAATATTACTGCCCACTCCACGTAGGGAAATAAAGTGCTACAATGTGGGACCCAGGAGTAGCGGGTTCGGGTTGACGGGCAGCGATTTAGATAGCTCCGACGGTAACGCGTGCCAACGAACGTGGGGCCCACGTCATGGTCGGAGGGCCGAACGGGCCGGGAGTGGTACCGCTGCGGTGGGGACTCCTAGAGAGACTATCCCAAGGAGGGGGACGCGCTGGTTCGCCTTGTGGAAGGCGAGGCGGCCCTAGTCGGAGACCCGACTGCTTGCTGTCCATGGACCTGTGGTGCAGTTTCAGCACTGCGCGACCCGGCAAGAACGCATGCTGCGATCAACCCCGATGTCGGATCGACGCGAGACCAGCGCCGTTGGAAAGCTCTTTCAGAGATCTACGAATCACAAGCTATTACAGGAATTTTCCTATTTCTGTAGTGGCCGTGGTGGAATTTATAACAGGCTGGCTCCCAGGTTCAGATCTGGCAGGACAGATTTAGATCTACCTGAGAATGAGGGTTGACTGGAGGGAGAACGACAGATCTGGATGCTGGGATTTTTATGGGAGATAGAGGGGGAAGTAAGAAACACGAGGATAGTTTTTTTGTAATTTTCTAAGGTGGTTTGATAAGGGAAAAGGATTTTATGGTGGAGAGGGGTCGGATCTGGACTGCACAGGACAGAACAGAAATGAGATTTTGCAGAGATTTTTATGTGGGGTAAATGAACTCCAAAATTTGTGGAAAAATTTGTGGAATGGTGGTTTGATGGACAAAACTTCCAATCCAAATTTCAGCTCGTTATGAAATTAGGAAAGGGGTCAAACAGGGGAAGAACTAGGCTCCTGGAATACAGATCTGCACATGAGGCAGATTACTAGGGGCAGAGAGAGTGAATTGGGAAAAATGGCAAACGAAGGTGGAATGACCTGAATTGTTTTGTGGAGGATGGGGTGGATGTGGGAAACTCACCCTCCAATTTTTAGCATGATCTGAGCTCCTGATGGAGAGCTAAAAATAGCGCACTAGGCTTCTGTCCAACAATGGACAGAACTTCGACGAAGTGGCGGTGGCGGTGCGGTGGCGGCTTGATGGCGATGGCGGCGGAGCTTCACACTCCAAGGAGGAGAGATCACTTGGAATCCACCAAGTTTTGTAGGGAATCTACCCTAGAAACACAGCAATCCAGCTGCAAGAGAGGGGAGAGAGGAGGGGCGCCCTTGGGCTCTTGGAATTTCCAATCTTTTCTTCTCATTAATTCTTACAAAATGGAAAATACATGGGTTATATAGAAATATACAAATGACCAAAACTAGCCCTAGATCTAGGGTTTGGGAGGGGTAAACTAGGTATATGATATTTAATCCCCATGTGGTCAAATGACCAAATAAAAATACAACAAGCATTAAATAATGTTAAAGGGGGGGGGGGCCCTTGACTAAGGGGTTTCCACCTTTGAATTTTTCCATTCTTGTCCCCCCTTGGTCCAAGTCCAATGTTGGACTTTGAACCAGCCCCACATGGGCCCTAAAACCTAGGTGGACTAATGGGGAAGAGGGTGGGGGACCCTGCTGGACCCACTCACATTTTACATAGAAACCCAAAGATTTTAAAGACTAACCATTTGGCTTATAATGCCTTACAATTGCAAACCCAATTAGCCAAGGGTATAAATACAATAAAAGGACACAAATATAAAATAAAAATGTTAGTGCCCAGTGTTGATTCCCATCAAAGTCTAGTGGAGAAAATGCTTGGAACAAGAAGCTACATGGGAGACGGAAGAAGCTATGCGCAAGAGATTTTCAGAGCTATTTAATTGTAAAATACACTCTCCATGAATCCCATGTAATGAATTTGGGGATCAAATTCTTTTTAAGTGGGGGAGGGTGTGGTAACCCTGGTATTCTTCCCAGAATTATTAAAAGTTTAAAAGGATTTTTTTTAGCATTTAAGGGCTTAATAGGCTAATTAATTGATTTATAGGTTAAGGCCTTTGATAAATAGGCCCATTTAATAACCAAGTGATTAAGCCCACTTAGAGTGAGCCTTAAACCCTAAAATTTAGCCTCCTAACCCAAACCCAACCCTAGAAACGTAATAGGGTAATTTTTCCTAATTAAAATAAGATAAATGGGGAAAATTAGAGTTTGAATTATGTTAAAATTCAAATTTTGAGGAGCCGGGCAAGTGGCCGTCTATCGCGAGACTGCTACCTGGTGAAGGCGGTCCAGACCAGACCGCTACCTTCTTTCGAAAATGACAACTGATAAACATGGAATAATCTAGATTTTTATTCACCCAATCGCCATGGATCGACGTGATCTGGCAAGAATACCTATCTAGGACTCTTAGGGATCGATCTTACCTCCAATAAGGACTCTTAATTCGATCTTAAACCTCAGCCCTAGATAGGTGCCTTCAAGTGAGGAGATATGCTATTCTGCATTGGTCAAATCAACCTTACACCCGGCCAGCTATTCATTCAACTTCTCATTCACTGTTTTGTAGTGATCAAACTCCGTTTGGAGAGCATTAAATTTTTCTGATTCAACAACACTCACACCCTTGCCTTTTTCACATGCATGAAGCATAGCAAGTAACTCATCATTTTGCTTTTTCAAATTTTCATTTTCATTTATGAGGTTCTGGTTTTCAGTCAGCTCATTAAGTGGGTGTTGATCATCTGACATAGACTCATCTTTTTCTTGCAGCTATCTTACAACTTCTTCCAACTTAGTTGTCTCAGCTTGCAAGATACCATTCTCATCTCTCAAACAAGCAATGTTTTCTGTATGCACATCTAAATCAATCATGAGAGTTTCATTAAGTTTCTCAAGTGTGGAGCAGTTCTTACAAGGAGAGCTATCATTGGAGCTTTCATCATGATAGTTTTTCTTAAGTTCCTTTCTTAATTTCTTGTTTTCAGATTTCATTTTCTTATATTGCTTGGCTAACTCATCATATGCATCCATAAGCTCTTCAAATGTAAAGTCTTCGGAGTCAAAACTTACCTGAGATGAAGACAGGTCACTGGACTGTTCTGGACGGTCAACCATGAGGCAGTCATGCCTTTTTCCTTCTTCATGAATCCTGGCCAGTCCGTTTAAGATCTCCTTGGCAGTGCTGCAACTTGAAACAAAATGGAACTTGGTAATATCTACTGCAGTTTTTATCAGACTGAACGCAACAAGATTATCAACATATTTGGTCCTGTGATCAGTAGACCATACAGACGTATCTGATGGTAGCTTGTACGGACCGTAGTATATGAGATTCCATAACCTTATGTCAATGGAGTTAACAAAGGCACACAACTTCCCTAGCCACATAGTAAAATCAGAACCATCAAATATAGGCGGGGAAATAATTGAAACTTGACCGGCGGGGAAATCATTGAAACTTGACCAGCGGAGACATCCATTAGATTAAGTGCACCGGTATCTTCCTCTGTAGATCGTTGGATCTGAGTATGACAGAGCTTAGCTTTGATACCAACTGTTAGGTCCCCTGGGATGTAGCTGGATCTAGAAGGGGGGGTTGAATAGATCCTTCCAAAATCTTTGGCCCAATTAAAATCTAAACCAGTTGAAAACCAATCTACAACTAGACGTGTAAAAGACACACTCTTCAATATGGATAGTGGTTTCAACAGATACAACTCAATCGAGAGAGCACAACACAATGCAAGAAGAGCAAGAGAATGCTGTTGGGAGGGCTGAGGTTGACGCAACACCACTGTGAGGTCGACGCACCCTTTTTGTGAGTTCAATAGTTACACTGAACTATTGCTCCTTGCACTCCCAGTGAATACGTGAATCAGTACAATGGTGTGAGCTAGTATGAAGTTGGCTAGAGTATATGCTTAGTGTTCATAAGTACGGCACAAATTGTGAAGATCTGAAACATGCAAACATCTGTGAATGGGGATAGCGGAGATGGATCAATCGCACAAGAACACACCCACTGCACCAGATGTTGTTAAGGTGGTTCGGTTGTAGACCCGCAACCTACGTCCACCCCTCACCAAACCGATGAGGCTTTACCACACGAGGATGAAGTCCTCAACACACACGGGGATGACCCCCCCCCCCCCACACACACACACACGAGGACAAGCCCACACACCAAACACACACATGGGGACGAATCCCCCCCCCCACACACACACAAACAAAGAAAACAAGCTGCAAGTGCAGCAAAAACTCAAGGATAGACCCCTAAGAACACACACGGCTGAGGATAGCCAAAGACCCACTTTCGGTCTCTAAACAGAGCACCGGACACACTGCTGTAAGCACATCAAGACACACTGTTTGCAGATATGAAGTCACAAAGAAAAATAAGAAGTAAAAAGAAAACAAGAGAGACACACTGTGGCTTCTTAACAAGGTCTGGAAGCTCAATGAGTAGATCTGAACACTAGTTCGATCTGTACTCTTCCTTCTCAGATACTGGCTGGCTGCAACGAGGACTGCTTTCCTTTCTCTCCGTTCTCTCTTCTTTTTCTTCCTCTCTTTACAGCACTGGTCTGGGTCGGACCAGAGCTGGGCTGCACACACACTCCTTTTTTCTTTTCCTCACAGATTTCTTCTTGAATGCTCAAGGGACGTGGCTATCTTCAAGGGCAGCAGCAACTTCTTCAACAGAAGCATCATGTATATATAGAAGAGCCAGTGGAGGATTTTCCCTCCAAGAGATATGTGGCTTCATTGGCTGGAATAAACAATAGTTCTTTTAAAAGAACCGCTTCTTCTGATTGGCCAGCGAACATGGGAGATGTTGGTGAAAATATTTTCCCTCCAAAAAATTCATATTTGATTGGCTGGAATAAAAGAGGTTTGTTTGACCACTGACCTCTTTATGATTGGTCCACCATATGTCCATACTTCAATCTGATTGGCCCATAATAAAAAGTGGGGATTTCTTGGTCTTGATAGGTTGGAGTAGCCATGATGCTTCTGTTATGTCCCTAGGTTTTGATGATGTCAAAACCGTAAGTCAATTGCGAGTCTTTCATAAGCATTCATTCATGTTGTCAAACTGTGAGTCAGTAGTGAAGGGTGTATTTCACTAGATGTCATTCATGTGCTTTGCACCATCATTCATAAGTATGTATTCATGAAGTTATGAGCTTATGTTTATAATTTTAATGATGATAATTCTATACATTTAATTTGGCAGGAAGATCATGTTAAAGGGTACTATTGATGCCTTGAAGCATAAGCTAACTCTAGTTGAAGCCTGTAGTTCAAGTGCCCAAAGATTTTCTCAATCGAGTCATTAGGAAGAGCCCTGCAGCTAAGGGTGAATAATACCCTATTAAGGGTGACAAATAGCTTTACCCAGGTGACAAATAGCTTTACATTGATAACAAATAGCTCAACATGTGAAATACCAGTTAAAGAAGGTTCTGTGAAGAAGGGGAGTCGACTTAAGAGGGCCTTGAAGTCGACGCAGCCAGAATGCCAGAGCCAATCTATGGGCGAATGATGAAGTGAAGCATCGGTGACAAATAGCTAGGTAATGGTGACAAATAGGTGAGTAAGGGTGTAAAATAACCCACTAAGGGTGACAAATAGGTGGCAAAGCAAGGTGAAGGCTATTGAAGGTTAAGTGTGACAAATAGGTGCCTAAGGGTGAATAATAGCTCGATAAGGGTGAATAATAGGTTGCTAAGGCTGAAAAATAGCTAGTCTAATGGGAAATGTAGTTTTCATACATGTGTTCGAAGGCAGTTGACTGGCACACCACCCCAGGCCACGTGGCAACTTCCGAAAGCACTTCTACTTTATTCTATACATGTGGATCAATCAGAATTGCCTTGAAGATTTATATCCTTTACAGAAAATTCAAATCTCTGTCTTATAAATAGGGGACTTCTTTCAGAGAAAGATGATGAAAAATACAGAGCGGGAAACAGTGAGAGTAGAGGTGTGACAAGAGAGGGAAGAAATATAGAGAAAAGGAATTCGAGCGAGAGCAGGAGACAGGAAGCTAGCTGAGATCGAAACATAATTCAGAGAAGGATCGAAATAGGAATTGGTGATAATCTGACAGATTCCCGATCCAAAGCTGAAGGCTCCAGATCCATCAGACTGCAAGGAGATCTGAAGCAACGGGAGATTCATCTACAGACCGACTTCATACTCATTGGGGAAATTCTAAACTAGATCTGCATTTGTTTAGATTTTATCATTTTTGTTTTCGTTTAGAAACTCTGTTCAATCAAGCTATGTGACAGCGGATTCATGCTGTATGTCAGCGGATCTCAATCTAGTGAGAAGTGCTAGAATTGAGTGTACTCAAGCTGTTTGTCAGCAGGTGTAAGCTATGTTTTCAGCAGATCTAAGCTGTAGTTAGCGGAAGCCTCACTCTATTGAGTGAGGGGTGGACGTAGGTCTCTGAGCTGAGACCTAACCACCTTAAAAGCCTTGTCTCTTGTGTGTGATTGTCTGTGTTTGTTTGTCTTCTCCGCTAGTTAATCATTTAGCATCGAATTATTAGTTCTATAATAATAGATCTTAATTCCGCATATTCATTTTACTACATTAGAGCGAAAGTTGGGGTAGATCTATTCACCCCCCTCTAGATCTTCCATCTCACTCAACCTATCATGTGGTATCAGAGCCAAACTCTCATGTAAGGGCTTAACATCCCGGAGAGATCTAGTGAAGAGGAACATTCTGTTAACAAGCCTCCATTCTTCAATGGAACTGACTATGTTTATTGGAAAAACTGAATGCAGGTATTCTTACGAGCTCAAGATCATGAGATCTGGAAGGTAGTCAATCGAGGTCCCTTCCAGCTCCCTGAAGACGAAGATAATTGGACTCGAGAGCAGATCAGGAGATCTAATCTCAATTGGAGCGCAATGAACACTATGCAATGTGCTCTGCATGCTACCGAGTTCTCTAGGATCTCATCTTGCTCATCGGCTAAGGAGATGTGTGATCAACTACAGGTAATCTATGAGGGAACGTGGGAGGTAAGAGAAACTAGAGCTAATATGTTGATATATGAATATGAGGCTTTTAAAATGAAATCTGATGAAAGCATTTATGAGATGTATGCTATGTTGACTCAGCTCATGATGGGAATCAACACAGGACACTAACATTTTTATTTTATATTTGTGTCCTTTTATTTGTATTTATACCATTGGCTAATTGGGTTTGCAATTGTAAGCCATTATAAGCCAAAGGGTTAGTCTTTAAAGTCTTTGGGTTTCTATGTAAATTACTAGTGGATCCAGTAGGGTCCCCCACCCTCTTTCCAATTGGTCCACCTAGGTTCTAGGGCCCATGTGGGGCTAGTTCAAAGTCCAAGATTGGACTTGGACCAAGGGGGGACAAGGTGGAAGAAAATTCAAACTTGGACCAAGCAAAGTCCAAGATGCTTCCCCCTTATAATATAGTTTATTCCATGTTATATTTTTATTTAATTTGGTCATTTGACCACATGAGGGAAGAAAATGCTATCCCTAGTTTACCCCTCCCCTCTCTCCCACGAAATTCTTAGCCCCCCACCCCTTGTCATTCTCTATATAAGCCTATGTATAGTGTCATTAGAGATTTTAATGAAGAATTAAGCATTTTTGCCAAGAGCAAGTCCAAGGGTACCCCTTTCTCTCTCCCACCCCCCTTACAGATGGAGTTCTATGAATTTCTTGAGGTGTGAAGCCTCCTCCCCTCCCCCTCTCTGAGTGTGAAGCTCAGCACCGTCGCCACCGTCGCCATCGAGCCACTGTCGCACCGCCGCCGCGTCGGAATTCTGTCCACATCAGGATAGGAGGTTGAAGCTCAATTTTAATCTCCACATCAGGAGATCTGATCGAGCTGCAATTTTGAGTGTTTGTTCTTCTTGTTATCCCCAGTCTCCATTTTAAATTTCGTGCCAATCAGAGGTCATTTTCTATTTTACCCGTAATTTTAGTTCCACCCCTGACAGTCTACCAGTTTGCAGATCTGCAAGATAGGAGTCCGTTCGTTTATTTTTCTCTCCCCCTTATACATCTCCTAAAATCCCCAAAAAATTCATGCGTGTTCCTCACTTTCCTACCTTCCACCCATAATTTTTCTAGAGTCTAGATCTATTGTTTTCTTGTCGGTCAAAATTTATTTTCAGGGAAAACTCAGTCTATCTTGTGTGTTTGTCAGTCTGAGCCAGCAAAAATCTTTGTGGAACAATCATTTTCATTTTCAATCCATTGACTTGATGGATCTGAAAAAATTATATATTGTAGCCCTCTGAGTCCTCTATCCATCGGTACCAACTTTACGTCGATCCGACATCGGATCTGGCCGCAAGAAATCTTTATGTGAAGGCGCGCAGAGCAGATCCGTGGACAGGCCAGCAACTCAGTCCGGGAATTAATTCCTCGGAAAATACGCCGGCGCACACTCGGTCACCGCCGCTCCTGGAGATCGATCGGCCACCCATCAGAAGCGTCCCAGCCAGTCGCCGTAGCAAGGAATGGACAGGAAGCCGCCGTCCCAGTTGCTGAGTTCCCTTGCTGTACCAAGTTGGAACAGTACCGAGTCGGAACCGAGTCGGACCAACATGCCGTCTCCGGCCCAAATTGCTGCCCGTCAACCCGAGTTCGCTACTCCCGGGCCCCACATTGTAGCCCTTTACCTCCCTGCGTGGAGTGGGCGATAAATTCATTTCTGTAATTATTGCAATATTTGTACACCGGGAGTACGAGCTTCGGCCGGGGTCGTCTTCCCCACGCCCGGAGCGTGGAGGTAAACTCGCCTCTCTCTTTATCGCATTTGCTTACCTCGTATATTTTTGAATGCCGCTACTAGAGTGATAGGAACGTAGCTCGCTATATTATTTCAATCACCGTTGTGAGAGAGTGAGCGTGACCCGTCCCGTGACTCAATCCGAGTACACGCGGAAGAGCCGAGTACCCTTGACTCATTGCGGTTTCTCAACCGCGCACGATCCCACGTTTCCCTCGCTAGGGACGAGTTGCGAGCTAGAGTCCCAGATTCGCTATCCGTCTCGCATCAAATTGGTATCAGAGCGGAAGGTTGAGTCTAAGGTAGCATTTGCTTAAAAAAACAAAAAAAAGAGTCATCTAGAGAGTGTCTGTCTCATTTGCATTCCTTTATTCGGTATATCAAAAGGTGTTGCCCGAACGTTAGGTTTTGCCTATCGGGAAGGTCGCACATTTGCGAGAGAGGATCTTCCGATCCCGTAACTCCGCCAAGTACCATATATTGGTTAAGTCTAGGTTCGTAGTCGAGTCGGAATTCCAACTTGCATTGTCGTTTTAGAGCCGTGTCTAGTGTCTTGTCACCAACTATCGGCATGGCCATCTTATAGCTCCCCGTGTCCCATGGATCCCCAAAAGCCCACATCTTATGCATGGTGGCGATAAGCCCAAAGATGGGAGGCCCAACCCCACCACCTCCGTAGGCCCGAAGCCCGGGACTTCTATGGCTCCAAAGTCCCAAGAGACTACCTAGAGTGGGAAGCCGCTATGGACACATACTTTGAGTGTTACATTATGTCCGATGCCATGCAAGTCGACTTAGGCACAAGGTGACTTTTTTACGAAGCCGCCGAAACATGGAGGGACATAGAATACTTGAGGGAAATTAGGAGGCAATGGCCCATAGAGTCATGGCGAGAGATGAAGGGTGAGCATAGAAGGGTCTACCAACCTAGCCTAGTCACCTCCAACGGACCCCACCCAATCACCTCCAACCAAGTGGGTCATAGTCGGATACAAAGAGCCCCACATGTCGATGAGCCTAAACTCACAACTAGGCTGAGAGTCCTTGAGCGAGTCCACCACGATGCCCCTACTCCAACCCCCATTGTTGCCGAACTTTTCAAAACCATTTCAGACAGGTTGGATAGGATGTGTACTCAAATTGACGGATTCCTGCCCGAGCCTCCCAACCCGCTGCCACCCCAAGGACGTCTTCCCCTCAAGGAGGACACCCCTTCCCCACCCATGAGAGCTCCATTGCCACCACCCTCACCTTTTGATCTTTATTCGGAACCACCTCATTTGGAACCGCCTCAGCCGGAGCCACCCGTGCTTCTAACGGGAAAGCTTTTCATCACTAAGTCATTTTGTGTGCGTCATTAATGTGAGTATCTCTTTCTCTTTCCTGGCTCTTTTTGATGTTGTCAAAGGGGGAGAAGTATTCATGTGAGTCATTAATCAAAGTATGTGGTAAGATTGTATGAGTCATTAATCAGAATGCCATCTGTGTGTCAAAGGGGGTGAGAACCATGTGAGTGACTCATAGTTGCCATATGAATTTATAATGACTCATAGTTCAGAATGCCTCATAGTTGCCATCATCAAAAAGGGGGAGAATGTTGTATCCCTGAGGTCATTTGAGTCATTCTGTGGTCTCTTGGGTCATTCGACATCATGCTATAGTCATATGAGTTCTGTGGTATTCTTGGTTTTGATAATGGCTTAACACTATGAGTCATTGTTGTTTATCACTCTCCATGTATTTGGTTTCATGATGCCCATTCACAACTTGCATTATATGTTCTCACATTGCATTAATACCAAGGAACATGTGGTTCTTGAATGCTCACATCAATCTTGAAACTTTGGGTTACATGATGATCATCCATTCGTTAAATTCATTATCATATGAACTTGCTCTTTTGATATGGATGGTTAATTTGGTAATAAGCTTTTCTATCCTTCTTGTTATTGAAATTCCATAAGTGTGTTTCATGGATATTTTACTTGGGGTGGTTGAGCTCTTATTTCTTGATCTTTAGCTTAGAACACTTGTGATTCAAAGTGTTCACATATAACTAATTCATGAGATTTCATATGTGTATTTCATACATTTATTATATGGATCATTGAGCTAAAGTTCTAATCCTTTTTATATGATTTTGCAGGCCAAAACACTCAATATATATTCCCCAAGATCAAAGGAGTTTGATGCCACAGAGTTCGGAAGGGTTTCAATGACATTTGGGGCTGAATTGTGTTAATATGGAATTTACTGTAGCTTTAGGTCGACCGGCGGCACTGTAGCTAGGTCGACCGAATTTCCCAGAACCAAAAGGTTCGGGGTCTATGACATTCCAGTCGATCGCCCCATTAATTCTGGTCGACCGGTTTTGCCAGAGCCGAAAAGTTCTGGCTGCAGCAGGTTCCGATCGACCGGCCCATGAATTCTGGTCGACCGCCAGCCCCGATGCAGCCATGTTTGACTTCGAAATCCACCTCGTGGCCAGCCCCTTTCCATGGATTTGTTTAATCAAACCTTACCTAACTTCCCATGATTTGTGGATCTGGTCTGGAGGGTGTCCAAGGACCATTCCAAGGGTTATAAAACCAACATGAGAGGGTTAGAAACCCTAGTTGATGGAGTTGATGAAGTGAATCAAGGGAGGCCATTTCGAGAGCACTGTAGCACCTCCGTGAACAGTGTTTCGGGCAGGAGTTCTTTATCCTTCCAAGGTGATTCAAGGTGTTAATCTGGAATTTACTATAGTAAGACGACTCAAACTACTCATACTGGAAAAATAGAATGCATGTTTTCTTGAGGGCTCAAGAGTACGAAGTTTGGAGAGTTGTGGACAAGGGTCCTTACAAACTTGGGAATGATGAAGAAAATTGGACACCCGAGAAAATTAAGAAATGCACTGTTAATTTCAATGCTATGAATATTCTGCAATGTGCAATACACCCTAACGAATTGTCTCGTGTCTCTATGTGCAGCTCAGCTAAAGAAATGTGGGACAAACTGCGGCTCATATATGAAGGGACGTCTGAGGTCAAGGAGACCAAGGCCAACCTTCTGGTTCGAGACTATGAGCTTTTCAAGATGAAGCCTGAAGAGACAATTTCAGAGATGTTCGCAAGGCTAACTGAGAGTCTTGGGAAAGATTACACAAATTCTGAGCTTGTAAGAAAAGTGCTAAGATCCCCCTCTCCTACGTGGCACACCAAAGCCACCGTTATTGAAGACTCCAAGAATATGTCCACACTTACCCTCGATGAACTCATAGGGTCACTCATGACTTATGAGATAAATGTGAAGAGGGCAGCTGAGGAAGATATCAAGAAGAAGAAAGTAATTGGATTGAGAGCTCATCAATCCGATGACGACTCTCAAGAAGAAGAGTCCTATGACGGAAGCAACGAAGAAGAAGAATTGGCTATGATCACTCGTCAAGTAAAAAGATTTTCGAGGAAGAAAAGAAATTACCCAAGCAACTTCAAAAAAGAGCAAAGAAAGCCCACTCAAACCAAGGGTGAGTCGAGCAAGCCGAGTAGCATCATATGCTACGAATGCAAAAAGCCCGGGCACATGAGGGGAGAGTGCCCAGACCTGAAGAAGAAATTTAAGAAGGATAATTTCAGAAAGCCCAAAGCCATGGTTGCTACGTGGAGTGATGAAGAGGGCGAACAGTCCGAGGAGGAGATACAAGAGCTCGTGGAAAGCTTATGTCTCATGGCTCATGAGGATGACTCAACTGAGGTAAATTCGGACCCTGATATTATTTCAAATGAGCAATGGGAATCTGAATATGAAAAATTGTATGCCAAAAATAAGAAAATCAGATCTGAAAATAAAACTCTTAAAAAGAAAATTGATGAACTGTCACATGAAGATATCTTTGTCAAGTTTTAAAAATTGGAACATGAATGGTTTGAAGCAACTGAAGAAAGAGAAAGCTTCCTGCAAACTATTTCAGATATTGAAAGAACCAAAGAAGAGATTTCATGCAAAATGGCTGAAGCTGAAAAAGTGTGTGAAAATCTGAAAAAGAAAGAAGTAATTCTGAAATCCACAAATTCAGAACTCGAAAGGAGAAATGGGATTTTGGGTGAAAAAGTTGCTGAACTTCAGTCCACCTTGACTAGGTTTGTTAAAGGGAAACAAAACCTGGATAACCTATTGGGGGTTAAAGTCAACTTCCAAAAGGAAGGCTTGGGGTACACACCTCAAAATAAAAAATCTTTTGAGCATAAGATCACCGCATCCTTTGTTCATGAAAAGGACTATAATCATGCTTCATGTTCTAATTCTAAACCCCAACATGTTCAGCCTAAACCACACAGATATCAAAGAACTTTCTCACATGCTAATTGCTTTCATTGTGGTAGATTTGGTCATGTGATTTCCAACTGCTGGTTTAGACAAAGCACACCTAAATATCATGTTCCATGGATAAAGAGAACACCCGCAAGAAGTTGGACTAACTCCTATGGACCCAAACTTGTTTGGGTACCAAAAACAATTGCATGAGAATTTCTCTTGTTGCAGATATGTCTTGAAGCCAGGGGGAGCAAATGGTACTTGGATAGCGGCTGCTCAAGGCATATGACAGGGGACAAGAAAGTGTTCTCTACACTGCAAGATAAGGATGGAGGTTCAGTTATCTTTGGAGGTCAAGACAAAAGTAAAATCGTTGGGATTGGCAACATTGGTAAGAATTTTGAAATTCTTATTGAAGATGTGCTCTTGGTGAAAGGTCTGAATCATAACTTGCTAAGCATAAGCCAATTGTGCGATAAGGGTTTTAAAGTTATTTTTGATGAAACTCACTGCATTGTCTTGAACAAAAACACAAATGAGATCAAAATTCTTGGAAAAAGGAATAACAATGTCTATACTATTGATATTGATAATGTTTCGTGCGATGATCTCTGCTTGGTTGTGAACAATCATGAAAATGCATGGTTATGGCACCGAAGATTAGGTCATGCTAGTTTTGGAGTAATCTCTAAGTTGTCTAGACATGACTTGGTGAATGGACTGCCAAAATTGAAATTTGAAAGTGATAGAATCTATGAAGCTTGCACAAAAGGAAAGCAAACACGAATTTCCTTCAAAAACAAAAACATCGTTTCATCTGCTAGGCCCTTGGAACTGTTGCATCTTGATCTTTTTGGCCCTACTAGAACATCTAGCCTAGGGGGAAAATCCTATGATTTTGTGATTATTGATGACTTTTCCAGATTCACATGGGTGTTATTTTTAGCTAATAAAAGTGATGCACTGATGGAGTTTCAAGTGTTTTGCAGAAAAATCCAAAATAAAAAAGGTTACCTCATCACCACCATCCAGAGTGATCATGGTGGTGAATTTGAAAATCATGAATTCAGCACCTTCTGTGAAGAGTAGGGGTATACACATAATTTTTCATCACCAAGGACGCCCCAGCAAAATGGAGTAGTGGAGAGGAAGAACAGAACATTAATAGACATGGCCCGAACCATGCTAAGTGAGAATTCCCTACCTAAGTATTTTTGGGCTGAGGTGGTGAGTACAACATGCTACATCATCAACAGGGCAATGGTAAGGCCCATACTGATGAAAACTCCATATGAGCTCTACATGGGTAAGAAACCAAACATTTCTTATCTTAAACCCTTTGGATGCCCTTGCTATATTTTGGACAATGGTAAGTCCAACCTGGGTAAGTTTGATGAAAAGAGTGACAAAGGAATCTTCCTAGGTTATGCACTCAATTCTAGAGCTTACCGTTTATTTAATAAAAGGACTTTGGTTGTTGAAGAAAGTCCTCATGTCATTTTTGACGAATCCGAATCAAAACTGACAAACCAAATTTCCTCTACCTTGGATGCAGATGAAGCTCCTAAGAACTCATCGAATGTCAAAACTAAGGATAAACCATTGAAGGCAACATCAAGCAAAAATGAGGAGGATGAGGATCCTACAATTGAGACACTGCAAGAACCACAAGTGCCCAGCTCTTCCATAATTCTAAAGGATCATCCAGCTGTGAATATCATAGGTAATTTGAAGGATGGGGTAAGAACCAGGTCCTCTCTAAGGCAGGTAGAAGAGGAGGATTTGCTGGCTCTACTTTCACAAGAAGAACCCAAGGACATTCATGAAGCTCTTCAAAATGAATCCTGGATTCAGGCTATGCATGAAGAGCTGCACCAGTTTGAAAGAAACGAGGTGTGGACTCTCGTGCCGCATCCTAAGAACCATCTCACTATTGGAACCCATTGGGTTTTCAGAAATAAGCTAAATGATGCGGGATTGGTTGTTAGGAATAAGGCTCGGCTTGTTGCCAAGGGGTATAGTCAGGAGATGGGTATTGATTTTGATGAATCTTTTGCACCGGTTGCTAGACTTGAAGCAATCCGAATCTTATTGTCCTATGCTTGCTCCTTGAACTTTAAGTTATTTCAAATGGATGTTAAATCTGCATTTTTTAACGGCTATATCAAGGAGGATGTTTTTGTAGAGCAGCCTTCAGGTTTTGAAGATTCCAAACATCCACAACATGTATACAAGCTCCAAAAGGCCCTGTACGGACTAAAGCAAGCACCAAGGGCGTGGTATGAATGGCTTACCTCATTTCTGGTTGAAAATGGCTTTAAGAGAGGTGAATCAAACTTCTGAGGGCATTTTCATAAGTCAAGCAAAGTACATGATGGAATTGTTAAAGAAATACGGTATGGCGGAAGCAAAACCTATATCAACTCCCATGGCTACCACCACAAAGCTGGATAAAGATGAAAATGGTAAAACAGTAGATCCTACACTGTTTCGAGGTATGATCGGATCACTACTGTACCTTATAGCATGTCGCCCTGACATTTAATTCAGTGTATGTCTTTGTGTCCATTTTCAGTCATGTCCCAAGGAATCTCATTTATCAGCTGTGAAACGCATCTTTAGATATCTCATTGGCTCAATAGACTTTGGCTTGTGGTTTCCTATCGGTGGTTCCTTTGATTTAATTACCTATACCGATGTGGATTATGCTGGGTGCATTGTAGATCATAAAAGTACAAGTGGGTACTGTCAGTTTCTTGGTGGGCCTCCAAGAAACAACATTCAGTAGCTCTCTCAACGGTCGAGGCTGAATATGTAGCCACCGGAAGTTGTGGAGCCCAAGTACTTTGGATCAAAAACCAACTGCTTGATTTAGATGTTGAAATGAAAACTGTTCCAATACTGTGTGATAATACCAGTGCAATTAATTTGTCAAAAAATCATGTTCAGCACTCTAGGACCAAACATATAGATATTCGTCATCACTTTCTGAGAGATCATGTAGGAAAAGGGGTCTGTGAATTGAACTTCATTGACACACACAATCAGCTAGCTGACATTTTCACCAAACTCCTAAACTAAGATCAATTTAATAAGATAAGAAGAGAACTTGGGATGTGCAAGGGTAAGAGCATACATGCATAGGTTTGCATCTAAGGTATAGGGTTGCATTTGTAGAAATTCATGTTGTGTCCCTGAGGTCATTTGAGTCATTCTGTGGTCTCTTGGGTCATTCGACATCATGCTATAGTCATATGAGTTCTGTGGTATTCTTGGTTTTGATAATGGCTTAACACTATGAGTCATTGTTGTTTATCACTCTCCATGTATTTGGTTTCATGATGCCCATTCACAACTTGCATTATATGTTCTCACATTGCATTAATACCAAGGAACATGTTGTTCTTGAATGCTCACATCAATCTTGAAACTTTGGGTTACATGATGATCATCCATTCGTTAAATTCATTGTCATATGAACTTGCTCTTTTGATATGGATGGTTACTTTGGGAATGAGCTTTTCTATCCTTCTTGTTATTGAAATTTCATGAGTGTGTTTCATGGATATTTTACTTGGGGTGGTTGAGCTCTTATTTCTTGATCTTTAGCTCAGAACACTTGTGATTCAAAGTGTTCACATATAACTAATTCATGAGATTTCATATGTGTATTTCATACATTTATTATATGGATCATTGAGCTAAAGTTCTAATCCTTTTTATATGATTTTGCAGGCCAAAACACTCAATATATATTCCCCAAGATCAAAGGAGTTTGATGCCACAGAGTTCGGAAGGGTTACAATGACATTTGGGGCTGAATTGTGTTAATCTGGAATTTACTATAGCTTTAGGTCGACCGGCGGCACTGTAGCTAGGTCGACCGAATTTCCCAGAACCAAAAGGTTCGGGGTCTATGACATTCCGGTCGACCGTCCCATGAATTCCGGTCGACCAGTTTTGCCAGAGCAGAAAAGTTCTGGCTGCAGCAGGTTCCGGTCGATCGGCCCATGAATTCTGGTCGACCGCCAGCCCCAATGCAGCCATGTTTGACTTTGAAATCCACCTCGTGGCCAGCCCCTTTCCATGGATTTGTTTAATCAAACCTTACCTAACTTCCCATGATTTGTGGATCTGGTCTGGAGGGTGTCCAAGGACCATTCCAAGGGTTATAAAACCAACATGAGAGGGTTAGAAACCCTAGTTGATGGAGTTGATGAAGTGAATCAAGGGAGGCCATTTCGAGAGCACTGTAGAACCTCCGTGAACAGTGTTTCAGGCAGGAGTTCTTCATCCTTCCAAGGTGATTCAAGGTGAGATCTGAAGCCAAGCAACCTCCAATCAAGCAAGAAGCATTCAAGGCTTGCAAAGGTGATCAAAGCTACATCCATACACCTCTTCATCAACTCAAGGAGATTCAAAGAAGATCAAAGCTACATCCAACAATCTCTCCATCAACTCAAGGTGATTCAAGCTCATATCTCAATCCAGCAACCTCCAAGGAAGAGTAGAAGAAAGCAAGGCTAACAAGGGAAATCAAAGGAGACTGCAAGGGTGTGTTCAAGGAAGAGGAGTTCGAGTTACTGTAGCTGTGAACAGTACTCCGGGAAGAAGTTCTTCATCAAATCCTCAAGAGATTCAAGCTCCAAAAAACATCAGACAAGATCTTTTCTCTTAAGCATATTCTATATCTTGTTTGAGTGATTTCATATTTGTTCGTTTTCCATTTCATTCAAACATTTGGAATTGAGAATCGTCCCTACCGGTGGTTAGTAGGAAGGCAATCGGGAGTTCTCCGATTTGCGGTGTAGCCGTCCCTGCCGGCTTTGTGTGTAGGAAGATAGAAAGAGGGGTTTCTCTGTTCTGTGGTTTGGGGCGTGTCCCCGGGTCAAGCTGTGTGTCAGCAAGGAAGCCTCACCGGGTTTTGGTGAGGGGTGGACGTAGGTTGCGGGGTTGCAACCGAACCACCTTAAAAATCCCTGTGGTGTGGGTTGTTTATCGTGTGTGATTGATCTATATCTTATAACCCCATTCACAGGTTCGTGTGCTTTCATACTTGGCTATATTATTCACACACATATGTACTTTGAATGATCAACATAGCACATACACACATGTACGGTTGTTGCAAGCTATTGCATGTTCTGTGCCACTCTACTTAATTCCACTGTGCATTGTGTCTAAGTGATTCATTCACTTTATAAGAGTGGTTTAAGCTTCCGCCAGCTAAGAGTTTTTAAATAGGCCAAAGCTTGTGAAAGGATCTATTCAACCCCCCCTTCTAGATCCGTTTACACCTCACGGGACCCAACAAGTGGTATCAGAGCGAGGCTCTGTCATTCCCAGATCCAACGATCTGCAGGGAAAGATCCCGATGTTTGTTATTTAGATGGATTCACATGCTACACTTACTTCGATGGCTTCTCCACCCATTTATGATGGTTCAAATTTTTGTACATGGGTTGGAAGAATGTTCATCTATGTTAGCTCCATAGATCCACAATTGTGGACTCTCATATACAATGGTCCTCATGAGCTGTCATCAAATTCAATTGATTGGCTAGCTGAACATGAGACCAAACATAATGATAATCATCTTGCATATAACTTAATTACAGCTGCAGTTGATCTAAGACTAACTCATCTTGTGTCCTCTTGCAGCACAGCCAAGCAAGTATTGGACAAGTTGGTTAAAATCCATGAAGGGAAGGAACAAGAACAAGAATGCTTCATGGCCGACCGTATAGAACAGTCTAGCAATGCATCTTCATCACAGGTAAACTCTGACTTTGAGGAATTCACTTTTGAAGAGCTTATGGAAGCCTATGGTGAGTTGATTACTCAATACAAAAAGGTCAAATCAAAAAATAAAAATTTGAAAAAGGATCTCAAGAAAATCAACCAAAATGAAAGCTTGTTTTGTAAAAAATGTTCTATTGTTAAAGAGCTTAACAATAATCTCTCAGTTGATCTAGATACGCATAAACAAAGCATTGCATGTCTAAGGGAAGAAAATGAAAATCTTCATGATGAAATCACTAGGTTGGAAGAAATTGCAATAAAACTTCAAAACCAACCTAAGTCAATCTCTAATGATCACACTATGGCCGATGGGCTAATCCATGATGAGAGGTTGATTGAAGAAAATAAAAATTCTGTTTCATGCTCTGCTAATTTTGTATGTGAAAAATGTTCATTCTTGAGAAACATAAATGTTGGTCTTCATGATGATCTTGAATGGCAACAAAATCTGATTGATTCTCTAAAAGAAGAGAATCGAGAGTTGTTGGAAAAGAAAATTGAACTTGAACAAGCTGAAGAAGAGTTGCATGAAAAACTAGCTGCACATGAGAAAGGCAAATCTGTCATTGATGATCACTCTGAAACTTTACATGCTTTAGAACAACAAAATCAAAATCTTAAAGCAGTAAATGCCATGCTCAATGAGCAATTGGTAGCATGCGAAGAGGGCCTTGTTGAATCTAAATAGCACATTTTCTCACTTGAAAATAAAATTCAAGGTTTGAATGATTTCCTATCAATGTTTGCCCAAATCCAAGATTCTGGATCACCGGAAGCCACCACTTACTGTGGTCACCAAAAGGGGCATACTGCTCGAAAGAAAAGCAAAATTCAGCATGCTCATCCAAACATGCACCATAACATGCCCAATGCCAGATACCATGCCTTCCACAAAATGAATGTTAATTGTTATTATTGTGGTAAACATGGTCACACTATGCATGATTGTTTGATCTTGAGAAATGATGAGCTTAGAGCAGGACAGCAAGTGAAAGGGCAAGGAAAGAAACAGGTCAACACTGGCAGAGGGCTTGCTCAACAAAATTCTGTACGGAACCACATGGAGAATCAGAAGTGTCGACATTCCTATCCAGACATGTCGACACTCCCCATGGCCTTTAATAGAAATGCTTCTCTTTGCTGCTCTCATTGTGGTAAGTCTGGCCATACTATCCAAGAGTGCTGGCATTTGAAGGGAAAGCATCACCTTCATGCCATGAAAGGTAAATCCCATGCTCACCCACAAAAGCATAATCCACATGCACACGCACATGAACATAAAAAGAAAAATCAATCTTTTGTGTGTTGTTTCTATTGTGGGAAAAATGGGCATGAGATATATGATTGCCTCACAATGAAGGAGGATGATGTGATTGCCCTGAAAAAGGTGGGCCAAGATGCTAAACATGTTGCTAACCCACAAGGACCCAAGCAATCTTGGGTACCTAAAAATTCCAAATGAGAATTTTGGGTGCAGGATGCCTTGGAGCTGAACAAAGGATCATAAGGTAAATAAAAGCTCAAGGCACAGGTATGTACATAAACCTCTTAAGTTTAGTCATCTTGCATGTTCAGTCTTGACATGTAGATAGTGCATCATACGTCTGCCCAATGTCATTAGATTCTGCAAACTGAACTGCTCTTTGAAATACAAAACCCCCAAGGTGTGAGATGAACTTTTGAGCTTGATAACTTGTTTACACCATGCTTGATTTCAGCTATTTAACTCATGAAAAATTTGTTATGCTGATGAAGTTAATGTGATGATGAGTTGCATAAGTCTATCAGCCACATGAAATTCTTGGACTTTGGTTTTGATGATGCATGTCATGGCTGCATTTTCAACTCGTTATTCATGTTAGCATTATTCAAAAGGGGGAGTCTAGCAATTGACATCATCATGTTGCATTCAATTCAAAATCAATTGTGAATGATTTGTGTTTGCATCATCTTGTAATCACACATACCTTAATGCACATCATGTTTAGAAGACAAATGATAATGCACAATCATTTTGCAGCATCTTCATTGCATTGTGCATTCACATAACTCTTAGGCTATATAGTTCATTGCCAACCCTTGCATGTACTCAGGGGGAGTCAACATCAATCTAGCTTGAATCATTTTACATCATATCATTCTTGTATGGCCATGGTATATCAAATGTTGATGTATGGAAAGGCAGGCTATGCTTGTCTGGAAGCACTCAATATGCATGAGGTTTCACCTCCGCCAAGTACCATGCGTCACTTTCGCATATAGGCCATATAGCTAGGGGGAGCTGTCTCTTTGCAGCATTCATGCATATGTTTCATATTCATTATGTTGCATTTCATAAGTGTAAAATCATGCATTATGTTGGTTAAAGCATTTCATATTTCATAAGGTCAACCCCTGCATGGGTCAAGTAAACCTCTCATTGACATTCGTCATTCTATGTGACTGCAAACATCACTCCTTGCATGCTTTCATTGCATATTCATAGGGGGAGTAGTGTTGTTCTTCTTGGTTCATTCGTCCTTTTTGCATCTGAACCTTAATGGTCTCCAGTGTGATAATAAGTTCAAGAGACGGACATCACTACAGTGTAAGAGCTTTCTATTATATGAACTGATGATTGCCCATTCAATGAAAAATGGTTCAGATTTAATGATTTCCTTGAAGTTCTGATATTTCTTTTGAAATCATCTATGTTCTGTGGATTTTAATAGCCCTTAACTAGAGATTGCATATTATGCTTTGAATGACTATCCTGATATCTGAAATTCCAGACTTCATGACACTCTTGGTGATACTCTAGAGCTTAGTATTGTTTCTAAACATCTTGATGAGCTGGAATTCTTGAAAATCAATTTGCAGAGCAATGATAGTGTTGCACGGAGAAATATATCACGTCATCAAATCAAGTGACGAATGATATGTCATGATGTGCCTCTGTTATCTCTGTCTTAATTACTTTTGGACTCTAGGCAGAGCACTAGCATAATTGCTGAGAAATATATCTTCTCATCACCGAAATGAGATTGGATATGTCATGACGCGACTTTTCTATCTCTGTTCATTCTGAAGCATTACAGTCAGTCTTGCCAAACACCTAGGGATACTAGCGTCTAAACAACGTGTATTCTTATGGCTAGGAGGCCTGTACTAGACTTGATTGCTCGTAAAATATGAGTCATGTGCCTTCAAATACTAAAGATATTGAAAATAAAAATATGAAACCTCTTGCTTCTATTTTAAAATTCCATGCTTTAGTCATGCTTGTTTAGCCTCAATACTAGTTTTTGTGCTATTTCCTTTGTGGTTCTTGATTATGGATGTATAAGACAAGGGAAGGTTAAACATTATCATGATATGCGCTTCTGGTTCATTTCTATTAAACCATGGATGTCGATGCTTTTTAAACTCTATTGATGATCTTGGTTTTCATTAGCTTTGAACCATATATATTACTCCCGGCATGTTTTTAATTTCTATATAATGGCTTGCTCTTCCACTACCATTCCACTCTGATCTCTAGGACCTTTGTCAACCACTGTGCCGTATCCCTCCTTTTTGCTATTGGCAAAGGGGGAGAATGTCTTGTTGTGAGTCCTTGCTATGGACTTGGGAGAAAGGGGGAGATGTTGCCTTTTGTTGCCTTTGTGCGTTGTCAAAGGGGGAGAGTGCATTGTGGATATGGAAGAATCCAAGGGGGAGAGAACCTTCATTTATCATGAGGGTTAATGCATAGCATTCATACACTTTACTTCTCCATGCATTTGTATATCCATGCATACATATCTGCATTCACATGCTTCACTATCATGGATCTTGAGCTGCACATGTTACATAAACTTTGTTGTTTGCCTTCATCTGCCATATCTACATAAATCATTCAGGCTGCCATGATTACATCATCATACTAAACAAGTGGTATCATCTAACAAGTGGTATCATCTTGATGCACCTTTCAAGTCGCATCCAAAATCATTGGTGTCCTCTGTCAAGTGATATCACATTGCTTTCTCATTCATTGGCATGTGGCATAAGACCTAGCATCATTAGCATCATGCTCTCATGCTAATAGGGAGGCATGCGCATCTTAACTTCATACAATTGTAGCTTGCATTTGTCATTTCCATGCATTGCATAGAAAATCCAAAAAATATGAAAACTAGAAAACCACTAAAAATCTGCAAAATTTGAAATAAAAATTTGCTCCTTGGTTGCTCTATCCATCTCCTATTTGAGAAATTGAATCATGCTACTGTGGCTCTACCTCTCCCACTTACATTATCTTTGCCAAGCCACAGGACACCACCATGTTCGGTACATTCATATCATTCATTGGTATCAGTCCTATAACTGGCTTTCCATAATTGGTTGTTCTCTCTAGTTATTTTGTCAATCTTAATAAGTGGACAACCATTGGCATGTATTTCCACATCATCTTCTGGAATGTTGCCTGCAATGACATGTTTCTCCACATTATGGTTTCTTGTAATGATGTCACAGGAGATCCCGAGCATTATGTAAGTCATTTTGTGTGCGTCATTAATGTGAGTATCTCTTTCTCTTTCCTGGCTCTTTTTGATGTTGTCAAAGGGGGAGAAGTATTCATGTGAGTCATTAATCAAAGTATGCGGTAAGATTGTATGAGTCATTAATCAGAATGCCATCTGTGTGTCAAAGGGGGTGAGAACCATGTGAGTGACTCATAGTTGCCATATGAATCCATGTGAGTGACTCATAGTTGCCATATGAATTTATAATGACTCATAGTTCAGAATGCCTCATAGTTGCCATCATCAAAAAGGGGGAGAATGTTGTATCCCTGAGGTCATTTGAGTCATTCTGTGGTCTCTTGGGTCATTCGACATCATGCTATAGTCATATGAGTTCTGTGGTATTCTTGGTTTTGATAATGGCTTAACACTATGAGTCATTGTTGTTTATCACTCTCCATGTATTTGGTTTCATGATGCCCATTCACAACTTGCATTATATGTTCTCACATTGCATTAATACCAAGGAACATGTGGTTCTTGAATGCTCACATCAATCTTGAAACTTTGGGTTACATGATGATCATCCATTCGTTAAATTCATTATCATATGAACTTGCTCTTTTGATATGGATGGTTAATTTGGGAATAAGCTTTTCTATCCTTCTTGTTATTGAAATTCCATGAGTGTGTTTCATGGATATTTTACTTGGGGTGGTTGAGCTCTTATTTCTTGATCTTTAGCTTAGAACACTTGTGATTCAAAGTGTTCACATATAACTAATTCATGAGATTTCATATGTGTATTTCATACATTTATTATATGGATCATTGAGCTAAAGTTCTAATCCTTTTTATATGATTTTGCAGGCCAAAACACTCAATATATATTCCCCAAGATCAAAGGAGTTTGATGCCACAGAGTTCGGAAGGGTTACAATGACATTTGGGGCTGAATTGTGTTAATATGGAATTTACTGTAGCTTTAGGTCGACCGGCGGCACTGTAGCTAGGTCGACCGAATTTCCCAGAACCAAAAGGTTCGGGGTCTATGACATTCCAGTCGACCGCCCCATTAATTCTGGTCGACCGGTTTTGCCAGAGCCGAAAAGTTCTGGCTGCAGCAGGTTCCGATCGACCGGCCCATGAATTCTGGTCGACCGCCAGCCCCGATGCAGCCATGTTTGACTTCGAAATCCACCTCGTGGCCAGCCCCTTTCCATGGATTTGTTTAATCAAACCTTACCTAACTTCCCATGATTTGTGGATCTGGTCTGGAGGGTGTCCAAGGACCATTCCAAGGGTTATAAAACCAACATGAGAGGGTTAGAAACCCTAGTTGATGGAGTTGATGAAGTGAATCAAGGGAGGCCATTTCGAGAGCACTGTAGCACCTCCGTGAACAGTGTTTCGGGCAGGAGTTCTTTATCCTTCCAAGGTGATTCAAGGTGTTAATCTGGAATTTACTATAGTAAGACGGCTCAAACTACTCATACTGGAAAAATAGAATGCATGTTTTCTTGAGGGCTCAAGAGTACGAAGTTTGGAGAGTTGTGGACAAGGGTCCTTACAAACTTGGGAATGATGAAGAAAATTGGACACCCGAGAAAATTAAGAAATGCACTGTTAATTTCAATGCTATGAATATTCTGCAATGTGCAATACACCCTAACGAATTCTCTCGTGTCTCTATGTGCAGCTCAGCTAAAGAAATGTGGGACAAACTGCGGCTCATATATGAAGGGACGTCTGAGGTCAAGGAGACCAAGGCCAACCTTCTGGTTCGAGACTATGAGCTTTTCAAGATGAAGCCTGAAGAGACAATTTCAGAGATGTTCGCAAGGTTAACTGAGAGTCTTGGGAAAGATTACACAAATTCTGAGCTTGTAAGAAAAGTGCTAAGATCCCCCTCTCCTACGTGGCACACCAAAGCCACCGTTATTGAAGACTCCAAGAATATGTCCACACTTACCCTCGATGAACTCATAGGGTCACTCATGACTTATGAGATAAATGTGAAGAGGGCAGCTGAGGAAGATATCAAGAAGAAGAAAGTAATTGGATTGAGAGCTCATCAATCCGATGACGACTCTCAAGAAGAAGAGTCCTGTGACGGAAGCAACGAAGAAGAAGAATTGGCTATGATCACTCGTCAAGTAAAAAGATTTTCGAGGAAGAAAAGAAATTACCCAAGCAACTTCAAAAAAGAGCAAAGAAAGCCCACTCAAACCAAGGGTGAGTCGAGCAAGCCGAGTAGCATCATATGCTACGAATGCAAAAAGCCCGGGCACATGAGGGGAGAGTGCCCAGACCTGAAGAAGAAATTTAAGAAGGATAATTTCAGAAAGCCCAAAGCCATGGTTGCTACGTGGAGTGATGAAGAGGGCGAACAGTCCGAGGAGGAGATACAAGAGCTCGTGGAAAGCTTATGTCTCATGGCTCATGAGGATGACTCAACTGAGGTAAATTCGGACCCTGATATTATTTCAAATGAGCAATGGGAATCTGAATATGAAAAATTGTATGCCAAAAATAAGAAAATCAGATCTGAAAATAAAACTCTTAAAAAGAAAATTGATGAACTGTCACATGAAGATATCTTTGTCAAGTTTTAAAAATTGGAACATGAATGGTTTGAAGCAACTGAAGAAAGAGAAAGCTTCCTGCAAACTATTTCAGATATTGAAAGAACCAAAGAAGAGATTTCATGCAAAATGGCTGAAGCTGAAAAAGTGTGTGAAAATCTGAAAAAGAAAGAAGTAATTCTGAAATCCACAAATTCAGAACTCGAAAGGAGAAATGGGATTTTGGGTGTTGCTGAACTTCAGTCCACCTTGACTAGGTTTGTTAAAGGGAAACAAAACCTGGATAACCTATTGGGGGTTAAAGTCAACTTCCAAAAGGAAGGCTTGGGGTACACACCTCAAAATAAAAAATCTTTTGAGCATAAGATCACCACATCCTTTGTTCATGAAAAGGACTATAATCATGCTTCATGTTCTAATTCTAAACCCCAACATGTTCAGCCTAAACCACACAGATATCAAAGAACTTTCTCACATGCTAATTGCTTTCATTGTGGTAGATTTGGTCATGTGATTTCCAACTGCTGGTTTAGACAAAGCACACCTAAATATCATGTTCCATGGATAAAGAGAACACCCGCAAGAAGTTGGACTAACTCCTATGGACCCAAACTTGTTTGGGTACCAAAAATAATTGCATGAGAATTTCTCTTGTTGCAGATATGTCTTGAAGCCAGGGGGAGCAAATGGTACTTGGATAGCGGCTGCTCAAGGCATATGACAGGGGACAAGAAAGTGTTCTCTACACTGCAAGATAAGGATGGAGGTTCAGTTATCTTTGGAGGTCAAGACAAAAGTAAAATCGTTGGGATTGGCAACATTGGTAAGAATTTTGAAATTCTTATTGAAGATGTGCTCTTGGTGAAAGGTCTGAATCATAACTTGCTAAGCATAAGCCAATTGTGCGATAAGGGTTTTAAAGTTATTTTTGATGAAACTCACTGCATTGTCTTGAACAAAAACACAAATGAGATCAAAATTCTTGGAAAAAGGAATAACAATGTCTATACTATTGATATTGATAATGTTTCGTGCGATGATCTCTGCTTGGTTGTGAACAATCATGAAAATGCATGGTTATGGCACCGAAGATTAGGTCATGCTAGTTTTGGAGTAATCTCTAAGTTGTCTAGACATGACTTGGTGAATGGACTGCCAAAATTGAAATTTGAAAGTGATAGAATCTATGAAGCTTGCACAAAAGGAAAGCAAACACGAATTTCCTTCAAAAACAAAAACATCGTTTCATCTGCTAGGCCCTTGGAACTGTTGCATCTTGATCTTTTTGGCCCTACTAGAACATCTAGCCTAGGGGGAAAATCCTATGATTTTGTGATTATTGATGACTTTTCCAGATTCACATGGGTGTTATTTTTAGCTAATAAAAGTGATGCACTGATGGAGTTTCAAGTGTTTTGCAGAAAAATCCAAAATAAAAAAGGTTACCTCATCACCACCATCCAGAGTGATCATGGTGGTGAATTTGAAAATCATGAATTCAGCACCTTCTGTGAAGAGTAGGGGTATACACATAATTTTTCATCACCAAGGACGCCCCAGCAAAATGGAGTAGTGGAGAGGAAGAACAGAACATTAATAGACATGGCCCGAACCATGCTAAGTGAGAATTCCCTACCTAAGTATTTTTGGGCTGAGGTGGTGAGTACAACATGCTACATCATCAACAGGGCAATGGTAAGGCCCATACTGATGAAAACTCCATATGAGCTCTACATGGGTAAGAAACCAAACATTTCTTATCTTAAACCCTTTGGATGCCCTTGCTATATTTTGGACAATGGTAAGTCCAACCTGGGTAAGTTTGATGAAAAGAGTGACAAAGGAATCTTCCTAGGTTATGCACTCAATTCTAGAGCTTACCGTTTATTTAATAAAAGGACTTTGGTTGTTGAAGAAAGTCCTCATGTCATTTTTGACGAATCCGAATCAAAACTGACAAACCAAATTTCCTCTACCTTGGATGCAGATGAAGCTCCTAAGAACTCATCGAATGTCAAAACTAAGGATAAACCATTGAAGGCAACATCAAGCAAAAATGAGGAGGATGAGGATCCTACAATTGAGACACTGCAAGAACCACAAGTGCCCAGCTCTTCCATAATTCTAAAGGATCATCCAGCTGTGAATATCATAGGTAATTTGAAGGATGGGGTAAGAACCAGGTCCTCTCTAAGGCAGGTAGAAGAGGAGGATTTGCTGGCTCTACTTTCACAAGAAGAACCCAAGGACATTCATGAAGCTCTTCAAAATGAATCCTGGATTCAGGCTATGCATGAAGAGCTGCACCAGTTTGAAAGAAACGAGGTGTGGACTCTCGTGCCGCATCCTAAGAACCATCTCACTATTGGAACCCATTGGGTTTTCAGAAATAAGCTAAATGATGCGGGATTGGTTGTTAGGAATAAGGCTCGGCTTGTTGCCAAGGGGTATAGCCAGGAGATGGGTATTGATTTTGATGAATCTTTTGCACCGGTTGCTAGACTTGAAGCAATCCGAATCTTATTGTCCTATGCTTGCTCCTTGAACTTTAAGTTATTTCAAATGGATGTTAAATCTGCATTTTTTAACGGCTATATCAAGGAGGATGTTTTTGTAGAGCAGCCTTCAGGTTTTGAAGATTCCAAACATCCACAACATGTATACAAGCTCCAAAAGGCCATGTACGGACTAAAGCAAGCACCAAGGGCGTGGTATGAATGGCTTACCTCATTTCTGGTTGAAAATGGCTTTAAGAGAGGTGAATCAAACTTTTGAGGGCATTTTCATAAGTCAAGCAAAGTACACGATGGAATTGTTAAAGAAATACGGTATGGCGGAAGCAAAACCTATATCAACTCCCATGGCTACCACCACGAAGCTGGATAAAGATGAAAATGGTAAAACAGTAGATCCTACACTGTTTCGAGGTATGATCGGATCACTACTGTACCTTATAGCATGTCGCCCTGACATTTAATTCAGTGTATGTCTTTGTGTCCATTTTCAGTCATGTCCCAAGGAATCTCATTTATCAGCTGTGAAACGCATCTTTAGATATCTCATTGGCTCAATAGACTTTGGCTTGTGGTTTCCTATCGGTGGTTCCTTTGATTTAATTACCTATACCGATGTGGATTATGCTGGGTGCATTGTAGATCATAAAAGTACAAGTGGGTACTGTCAGTTTCTTGGTGGGCCTCCAAGAAACAACATTCAGTAGCTCTCTCAACGGCCGAGGCTGAATATGTAGCCACCGGAAGTTGTGGAGCCCAAGTACTTTGGATCAAAAACCAACTGCTTGATTTAGATGTTGAAATGAAAACTGTTCCAATACTGTGTGATAATACCAGTGCAATTAATTTGTCAAAAAATCATGTTCAGCACTCTAGGACCAAACATATAGATATTCGTCATCACTTTCTGAGAGATCATGTAGGAAAAGGGGTCTTTGAATTGAACTTCATTGACACACACAATCAGCTAGCTGACATTTTCACCAAACTCCTAAACTAGGATCAATTTAATAAGATAAGAAGAGAACTTGGGATGTGCAAGGGTAAGAGCATACATGCATAGGTTTGCATCTAAGGTATAGGGTTGCATTTGTAGAAATTCATGTTGTGTCCCTGAGGTCATTTGAGTCATTCTGTGGTCTCTTGGGTCATTCGACATCATGCTATAGTCATATGAGTTCTGTGGTATTCTTGGTTTTGATAATGGCTTAACACTATGAGTCATTGTTGTTTATCACTCTCCATGTATTTGGTTTCATGATGCCCATTCACAACTTGCATTATATGTTCTCACATTGCATTAATACCAAGGAACATGTGGTTCTTGAATGCTCACATCAATCTTGAAACTTTGGGTTACATGATGATCATCCATTCGTTAAATTCATTGTCATATGAACTTGCTCTTTTGATATGGATGGTTAATTTGGGAATGAGCTTTTCTATCCTTCTTGTTATTGAAATTTCATGAGTGTGTTTCATGGATATTTTACTTGGGGTGGTTGAGCTCTTATTTCTTGATCTTTAGCTCAGAACACTTGTGATTCAAAGTGTTCACATATAACTAATTCATGAGATTTCATATGTGTATTTCATACATTTATTATATGGATCATTGAGCTAAAGTTCTAATCCTTTTTATATGATTTTGCAGGCCAAAACACTCAATATATATTCCCCAAGATCAAAGGAGTTTGATGCCACAGAGTTCGGAAGGGTTACAATGACATTTGGGGCTGAATTGTGTTAATCTGGAATTTACTATAGCTTTAGGTCGACCGGCGGCACTGTAGCTAGGTCGACCGAATTTCCCAGAACCAAAAGGTTCGGGGTCTATGACATTCCGGTCGACCGTCCCATGAATTCCGGTCGACCAGTTTTGCCAGAGCAGAAAAGTTCTGGCTGCAGCAGGTTCCGGTCGATCGGCCCATGAATTCTGGTCGACCGCCAGCCCCAATGCAGCCATGTTTGACTTTGAAATCCACCTCGTGGCCAGCCCCTTTCCATGGATTTGTTTAATCAAACCTTACCTAACTTCCCATGATTTGTGGATCTGGTCTGGAGGGTGTCCAAGGACCATTCCAAGGGTTATAAAACCAACATGAGAGGGTTAGAAACCCTAGTTGATGGAGTTGATGAAGTGAATCAAGGGAGGCCATTTTGAGAGCACTGTAGCACCTCCGTGAACAGTGTTTCAGGCAGGAGTTCTTCATCCTTCCAAGGTGATTCAAGGTGAGATCTGAAGCCAAGCAACCTCCAATCAAGCAAGAAGCATTCAAGGCTTGCAAAGGTGATCAAAGCTACATCCATACACCTCTTCATCAACTCAAGGAGATTCAAAGAAGATCAAAGCTACATCCAACAATCTCTCCATCAACTCAAGGTGATTCAAGCTCATATCTCAATCCAGCAACCTCCAAGGAAGAGTAGAAGAAAGCAAGGCTAACAAGGGAAATCAAAGGAGACTGCAAGGGTGTGTTCAAGGAAGAGGAGTTCGAGTTACTGTAGCTGTGAACAGTACTCCGGGAAGAAGTTCTTCATCAAATCCTCAAGAGATTCAAGCTCCAAAAAACATCAGACAAGATCTTTTCTCTTAAGCATATTCTATATCTTGTTTGAGTGATTTCATATTTGTTCGTTTTCCATTTCATTCAAACATTTGGAATTGAGAATCGTCCCTACCGGTGGTTAGTAGGAAGGCAATCGGGAGTTCTCCGATTTGCGGTGTAGCCGTCCCTGCCGGCTTTGTGTGTAGGAAGATAGAAAGAGGGGTTTCTCTGTTCTGTGGTTTGGGGCGTGTCCCCGGGTCAAGCTGTGTGTCAGCAAGGAAGCCTCACCGGGTTTTGGTGAGGGGTGGACGTAGGTTGCGGGGTTGCAACCGAACCACCTTAAAAATCCCTGTGGTGTGGGTTGTTTATCGTGTGTGATTGATCTATATCTTATAACCCCATTCACAGGTTCGTGTGCTTTCATACTTGGCTATATTATTCACACACATATGTACTTTGAATGATCAACATAGCACATACACACATGTACGGTTGTTGCAAGCTATTGCATGTTCTGTGCCACTCTACTTAATTCCACTGTGCATTGTGTCTAAGTGATTCATTCACTTTATAAGAGTGGTTTAAGCTTCCGCCAGCTAAGAGTTTTTAAATAGGCCAAAGCTTGTGAAAGGATCTATTCAACCCCCCCTTCTAGATCCGTTTACACCTCACGGGACCCAACAAGTGGTATCAGAGCGAGGCTCTGTCATTCCCAGATCCAACGATCTGCAGGGAAAGATCCCGATGTTTGTTATTTAGATGGATTCACATGCTACACTTACTTCGATGGCTTCTCCACCCATTTATGATGGTTCAAATTTTTGTACATGGGTTGGAAGAATGTTCATCTATGTTAGCTCCATAGATCCACAATTGTGGACTCTCATATACAATGGTCCTCATGAGCTGTCATCAAATTCAATTGATTGGCTAGCTGAACATGAGACCAAACATAATGATAATCGTCTTGCATATAACTTAATTACAGCTGCAGTTGATCTAAGACTAACTCATCTTGTGTCCTCTTGCAGCACAACCAAGCAAGTATTGGACAAGTTGGTTAAAATCCATGAAGGGAAGGAACAAGAACAAGAATGCTTCATGGCCGACCGTATAGAACAGTCTAGCAATGCATCTTCATCACAGGTAAACTCTGACTTTGAGGAATTCACTTTTGAAGAGCTTATGGAAGCCTATGGTGAGTTGATTACTCAATACAAAAAGGTCAAATCAAAAAATAAAAATTTGAAAAAGGATCTCAAGAAAATCAACCAAAATGAAAGCTTGTTTTGTAAAAAATGTTCTATTGTTAAAGAGCTTAACAATAATCTCTCAGTTGATCTAGATACGCATAAACAAAGCATTGCATGTCTAAGGGAAGAAAATGAAAATCTTCATGATGAAATCACTAGGTTGGAAGAAATTGTAATAAAACTTCAAAACCAACCTAAGTCAATCTCTAATGATCACACTATGGCCGATGGGCTAATCCAAGATGAGAGGTTGATTGAAGAAAATAAAAATTCTGTTTCATGCTCTGCTAATTTTGTATGTGAAAAATGTTCATTCTTGAGAAACATAAATGTTGGTCTTCATGATGATCTTGAATGGCAACAAAATCTGATTGATTCTCTAAAAGAAGAGAATAGAGAGTTGTTGGAAAAGAAAATTGAACTTGAACAAGCTGAAGAAGAGTTGCATGAAAAACTAGCTGCACATGAGAAAGGCAAATCTGTCATTGATGATCACTCTGAAACTTTACATGCTTTAGAACAACAAAATCAAAATCTTAAAGCAGTAAATGCCATGCTCAATGAGCAATTGGCAGCATGCGAAGAGGGCCTTGTTGAATCTAAATAGCACATTTTCTCACTTGAAAATAAAATTCAAGGTTTGAATGATTTCTTATCAATGTTTGCCCAAATCCAAGATTCTGGATCACCGGAAGCCACCACTTACTGTGGTCACCAAAAGGGGCATACTGCTCGAAAGAAAAGCAAAATTCAGCATGCTCATCCAAACATGCACCATAACATGCCCAATGCCAGATACCATGCCTTCCACAAAATGAATGTTAATTGTTATTATTGTGGTAAACATGGTCACACTATGCATGATTGTTTGATCTTGAGAAATGATGAGCTTAGAGCAGGACAGCAAGTGAAAGGGCAAGGAAAGAAACATGTCAACACTGGCAGAGGGCTTGCTCAACAAAATTCTGTACGGAACCACATGGAGAATCAGAAGTGTCGACATTCCTATCCAGACATGTCGACACTCCCCATGGCCTTTAATAGAAATGCTTCTCTTTGCTGCTCTCATTGTGGTAAGTCTGGCCATACTATCCAAGAGTGCTGGCATTTGAAGGGAAAGCATCACCTTCATGCCATGAAAGGTAAATCCCATGCTCACCCACAAAAGCATAATCCACATGCACACGCACATGAACATAAAAAGAAAAATCAATCTTTTGTGTGTTGTTTCTATTGTGGGAAAAATGGGCATGAGATATATGATTGCCTCACAATGAAGGAGGATGATGTGATTGCCCTGAAAAAGGTGGGCCAAGATGCTAAACATGTTGCTAACCCACAAGGACCCAAGCAATCTTGGGTACCTAAAAATTCCAAATGAGAATTTTGGGTGCAGGATGCCTTGGAGCTGAACAAAGGATCATAAGGTAAATAAAAGCTCAAGGCACAGGTATGTACATAAACCTCTTAAGTTTAGTAATCTTGCATGTTCAGTCTTGACATGTAGATAGTGCATCATACGTCTGCCCAATGTCATTAGATTCTGCAAACTGAACTGCTCTTTGAAATACAAAACCCCCAAGGTGTGAGATGAACTTTTGAGCTTGATAACTTGTTTACACCATGCTTGATTTCAGCTATTTAACTCATGAAAAATTTGTTATGCTGATGAAGTTAATGTGATGATGAGTTGCATAAGTCTATCAGCCACATGAAATTCTTGGACTTTGGTTTTGATGATGCATGTCATGGCTGCATTTTCAACTCGTTATTCATGTTAGCATTATTCAAAAGGGGGAGTCTAGCAATTGACATCATCATGTTGCATTCAATTCAAAATCAATTGTGAATGATTTGTGTTTGCATCATCTTGTAATCACACATACCTTAATGCACATCATGTTTAGAAGACAAATGATAATGCACAATCATTTTGCAGCATCTTCATTGCATTGTGCATTCACATAACTCTTAGGCTATATAGTTCATTGCCAACCCTTGCATGTACTCAGGGGGAGTCAACATCAATCTAGCTTGAATCATTTTACATCATATCATTCTTGTATGGCCATGGTATATCAAATGTTGATGTATGGAAAGGCAGGCTATGCTTGTCTGGAAGCACTCAATATGCATGAGGTTTCACCTCCGCCAAGTACCATGCGTCACTTTCGCATATAGGCCATATAGCTAGGGGGAGCTGTCTCTTTGCAGCATTCATGCATATATTTCATATTCATTATGTTGCATTTCATAAGTGTAAAATCATGCATTATGTTGGTTAAAGCATTTCATATTTCATAAGGTCAACCCCTGCATGGGTCAAGTAAACCTCTCATTGACATTCGTCATTCTATGTGACTGCAAACATCACTCCTTGCATGCTTTCATTGCATATTCATAGGGGGAGTAGTGTTGTTCTTCTTGGTTCATTCGTCCTTTTTGCATCTGAACCTTAATGGTCTCCAGTGTGATAATAAGTTCAAGAGACGGACATCACTACAGTGTAAGAGCTTTCTATTATATGAACTGATGATTGCCCATTCAATGAAAAATGGTTCAGATTTAATGATTTCCTTGAAGTTCTGATATTTCTTTTGAAATCATCTATGTTCTGTGGATTTTAATAGCCCTTAACTAGAGATTGCATATTATGCTTTGAATGACTATCCTGATATCTGAAATTCCAGACTTCATGACACTCTTGGTGATACTCTAGAGCTTAGTATTGTTTCTAAACATCTTGATGAGCTGGAATTCTTGAAAATCAATTTGCAGAGCAATGATAGTGTTGCACGGAGAAATATATCACGTCATCAAATCAAGTGACGAATGATATGTCATGATGTGCCTCTGTTATCTCTGTCTTAATTACTTTTGGACTCTAGGCAGAGCACTAGCATAATTGCTGAGAAATATATCTTCTCATCACCGAAATGAGATTGGATATGTCATGACGCGACTTTTCTATCTCTGTTCATTCTGAAGCATTACAGTCAGTCTTGCCAAACACCTAGGGATACTAGCGTCTAAACAACGTGTATTCTTATGGCTAGGAGGCCTGTACTAGACTTGATTGCTCGTAAAATATGAGTCATGTGCCTTCAAATACTAAAGATATTAAAAATCAAACTATGAAACCTCTTGCTTCTATTTTAAAATTCCATGCTTTAGTCATGCTTGTTTAGCCTCAATACTAGTTTTTGTGCTATTTCCTTTGTGGTTCTTGATTATGGATGTATAAGACAAGGGAAGGTTAAACATTATCATGATATGCGCTTCTGGTTCATTTCTATTAAACCATGGATGTCGATGCTTTTTAAACTCTATTGATGATCTTGGTTTTCATTAGCTTTGAACCATATATATTACTCCCGACATGTTTTTAATTTCTATATAATGGCTTGCTCTTCCACTACCATTCCACTCTGATCTCTAGGACCTTTGTCAACCACTGTGCCGTATCCCTCCTTTTTGCTATTGGCAAAGGGGGAGAATGTCTTGTTGTGAGTCCTTGCTATGGACTTGGGAGAAAGGGGGAGATGTTGCCTTTTGTTGCCTTTGTGCGTTGTCAAAGGGGGAGAGTGCATTGTGGATATGGAAGAATCCAAGGGGGAGAGAACCTTCATTTATCATGAGGGTTAATGCATAGCATTCATACACTTTACTTCTCCATGCATTTGTATATCCATGCATACATATCTGCATTCACATGCTTCACTATTATGGATCTTGAGCTGCACATGTTACATAAACTTTGTTGTTTGCCTTCATCTGCCATATCTACATAAATCATTCAGGCTGCCATGATTACATCATCATACTAAACAAGTGGTATCATCTAACAAGTGGTATCATCTTGATGCACCTTTCAAGTCGCATCCAAAATCATTGGTGTCCTCTGTCAAGTGATATCACATTGCTTTCTCATTCATTGGCATGTGGCATAAGACCTAGCATCATTAGCATCATGCTCTCATGCTAATAGGGAGGCATGCGCATCTTAACTTCATACAATTGTAGCTTGCATTTGTCATTTCCATGCATTGCATAGAAAATCCAAAAAATATGAAAACTAGAAAACCACTAAAAATCTGCAAAATTTGAAATAAAAATTTGCTCCTTGGTTGCTCTATCCATCTCCTATTTGAGAAATTGAATCATGCTGCTGTGGCTCTACCTCTCCCACTTACATTATCTTTGCCAAGCCACAGGACACCACCATGTTCGGTACATCCATATCATTCATTGGTATCAGTCCTATAACTGGCTTTCCATAATTGGTTGTTCTCTCTAGTTATTTTGTCAATCTTAATAAGTGGACAACCATTGGCATGTATTTCCACATCATCTTCTGGAATGTTGCCTGCAATGACATGTTTCTCCACATTATGGTTTCTTGTAATGATGTCACAGGAGATCCCGAGCATTATGTAAGTCATTTTGTGTGCGTCATTAATGTGAGTATCTCTTTCTCTTTCCTGGCTCTTTTTGATGTTGTCAAAGGGGGAGAAGTATTCATGTGAGTCATTAATCAAAGTATGTGGTAAGATTGTATGAGTCATTAATCAGAATGCCATCTGTGTGTCAAAGGGGGTGAGAACCATGTGAGTGACTCATAGTTGCCATATGAATCCATGTGAGTGACTCATAGTTGCCATATGAATTTATAATGACTCATAGTTCAGAATGCCTCATAGTTGCCATCATCAAAAAGGGGGAGAATGTTGTATCCCTGAGGTCATTTGAGTCATTCTGTGGTCTCTTGGGTCATTCGACATCATGCTATAGTCATATGAGTTCTGTGGTATTCTTGGTTTTGATAATGGCTTAACACTATGAGTCATTGTTGTTTATCACTCTCCATGTATTTGGTTTCATGATGCCCATTCACAACTTGCATTATATGTTCTCACATTGCATTAATACCAAGGAACATGTGGTTCTTGAATGCTCACATCAATCTTGAAACTTTGGGTTACATGATGATCATCCATTCGTTAAATTCATTATCATATGAACTTGCTCTTTTGATATGGATGGTTAATTTGGGAATAAGCTTTTCTATTCTTCTTGTTATTGAAATTCCATGAGTGTGTTTCATGGATATTTTACTTGGGGTGGTTGAGCTCTTATTTCTTGATCTTTAGCTTAGAACACTTGTGATTCAAAGTGTTCACATATAACTAATTCATGAGATTTCATATGTGTATTTCATACATTTATTATATGGATCATTGAGCTAAAGTTCTAATCCTTTTTATATGATTTTGCAGGCCAAAACACTCAATATATATTCCCCAAGATCAAAGGAGTTTGATGCCACAGAGTTCGGAATGGTTACAATGACATTTGGGGCTGAATTGTGTTAATATGGAATTTACTGTAGCTTTAGGTCGACCGGCGGCACTGTAGCTAGGTCGACCGAATTTCCCAGAACCAAAAGGTTCGGGGTCTATGACATTCCAGTCGACCGCCCCATTAATTCTGGTCGACCGGTTTTGCCAGAGCCGAAAAGTTCTGGCTGTAGCAGGTTCCGATCGACCGGCCCATGAATACTGGTCGACCGCCAGCCCCGATGCAGCCATGTTTGACTTTGAAATCCACCTCGTGGCCAGCCCCTTTCCATGGATTTGTTTAATCAAACCTTACCTAACTTCCCATGATTTGTGGATCTGGTCTGGAGGGTGTCCAAGGACCATTCCAAGGGTTATAAAACCAACATGAGAGGGTTAGAAACCCTAGTTGATGGAGTTGATGAAGTGAATCAAGGGAGGCCATTTCGAGAGCACTGTAGCACCTCCGTGAACAATGTTTCGGGCAGGAGTTCTTTATCCTTCCAAGGTGATTCAAGGTGAGATCTGAAGCCAAGCAACCTCCAATCAAGCAAGAAGTATTCAAGGCTTGCAAAGGTGATCAAAGCTACATCCATACACCTCTTCATCAACTCAAGGAGATTCAAAGAAGATCAAAGCTACATCCAACAATCTCTTCATCAACTCAAGGTGATTCAAGCTCATATCTCAATCCAGCAACCTCCAAGGAAGAGTAGAAGAAAGCAAGGCTAACAAGGGAAATCAACGGAGGCTGCAAGGGTGTGTTCAAGGAAGAGGAGTTCGAGTTACTGTAGCTGTGAACAGTACTCCGGGAAGAAGTTCTTCATCAAATCCTCAAGAGATTCAAGCTCCAAAAAACCTCAGACAAGATCTTTTCTCTTAAGCATATTCTATATCTTGTTTGAGTGATTTCATATTTGTTCGTTTTCCATTTCATTCAAACATTTGGAATTGAGAATCGTCCCTACCGGTGGTTAGTATGAAGGCAATCGGGAGTTCTCCGATTTGCGGTGTAGCCGTCCCTGTCGGCTTTGTGTGTAGGAAGATAGAAAGAGGGGTTTCTTTGTTCTGTGGTTTGGGGCGTGTCCCCGGGTCAAGCTGTGTGTCAGCAAGGAAGCCTCACCGGGTTTTGGTGAGGGGTGGACGTAGGTTGCGGGGTTGCAACCGAACCACCTTAAAAATCCCTGTGTTGTGGGTTGTTTATCGTGTGTGATTGATCTATATCTTCTAACCCCATTCACAGGTTCGTGTGCTTTCATACTTGGTTATATTGTTCACACACATATGTACTTTGAATGATCAACATAGAACACACACACATGTACGGTTGTTGCAAGCTATTGCATGTTCTGTGCCACTCTACTTAATTCCACTGTGCATTGTGTCTAAGTGATTCATTCACTTTATAAGAGTGGTTTAAGCTTCCGCCAGCTAAGAGTTTTTAAATAGGCCAAAGCTTGTGAAAGGATCTATTCAACCCCCCCTTCTAGATCCGTTTACACCTCATGGGACCCAACAATTCATGTGCATCACGGGTAGAAAAAAAAACATGCATATTATTTTTATTTTCCTTCTATACATTGTGTGTCTTCATTCACCGATGAATGCCTGCATGTACATACTTATATTTAGCCCTCCTTGAAAAATAATTCTACGGACAAATATTCCTTGAGTAAATACATCTGTGGACTCAGTGTTGCTGGAACTAACGGTTCTACCTAGGGGAAATCAGAACTTCTTCTCGTCTCCACATCTTCGCCTCTACATACTTCCCATGTCTTGATGTATCAAGCAGTCGGTTGCTTATCCCCCATAAATAAAAAAAAGGAAAAACAAAAAAAAGGAGAAACAAAAAAAAAGAAAGAAAAGAAAGAAAAGGAAAGGAAAAAGAATTTTTCAAAAAAAATGGGGATTTTGGTCCTGGCGGTCGATCGCCAGGCCCGCGTCGGTCGACCGCCGGCGGCAGACCGGCCCGGCTTAAGGGTCAACCGACCCCTTTTATATGGGTTCTTTCTCCCTCTTTCCTTGTCTCTTTCACTCCTATTCACTCTCTACCACCTTGCCCTAACCCTAGCACTCCCTCTCTCCACCAACCAAGCCCCCACAACTCTCTCTCCCTCCACCCGCACACGATTCGGTCGTCCCGTCATCTTTCCAGGACATCCTCCATACGGTCGCTTGTGCGTCTATGGAGATCCCTCTCAGTTTCCACACTGTGGAAAAGTCGTTCCAAGCCCTAGCAGTGCTCCTGTGCTCCATCCACGTTTCCGGGGTTGAGATCAATTGTTCCAAGAGTTTCCCGGTGGGGTTTTCAAGGTCAGGATGCCGCTCAGACGGAGTTCTCGGCGTTCTGCCCAAGGGAAAGCTAGCCGTCAACGGCCAGAGGCCCCAGCTCCTCCACCTCAGCAAGCTCCTCCTCTGCCTCGAGCACCTTTACCTCCACGTCCTATTATCGACCCTCGCTTGGTCGACTTCAATGAGGTGAATGAGCTCCACCCGAATTTGTGCGCTCTTTTTGAGGTTCATGAAGGATGGATGGATTTTGTTACCCGGTACAATAGGTATTATCCTCGGTTGGTGCAGCAGTTCTACGGGTATTTAGTTGTGAGGAATGACCAGTTATATACCACGGTTGAGGGTGTGGAGCTTCATATCACTCCGGAGTTATTTCAGCATGCCCTAGGAGTATCCGCCATGGGTGCAGATAGGGCATATGGTTTTGGTGAAGTTCCAGCAACATTTACTGTTATGACCAACTGAGTATGTGCACGGTGTGAGCAATTTGATCAAGCTGAATGCCAATCATTTTCCTCCACTACAACGGGTCCTGCACACATGTTTACATCATTGATTTATCCCAAAGTGGGCGGTCGGGATGAGGTTACAGAAGTTCAGAGATTTCTATTCTATCATGTCATGAATGGAATTCAAATCAATATGGGTCGGCTCATGACAGATCTGATTAGCACCTGTCGTACCTACCTTCGGCGCTCTCTTCCATATGCTTCACAGTTGACCAGTGTCTTCATTTATGCCGAGATAAATGTGGCAAATAAGCAGTTCATATATGTTAGGCATGATGATGTATATAATAAGCATAAAATTTTCACAGATTTTGGCTACTACTTTGGTCCCGACGGCGAGCTTGTGCGGGACATTCCAGTTTATGGGGAAGATGAAATTAGTGAGAAAGAAGAAGGACCAGCACAGCAGCAAGGCGAAGGGGATATCCCCCCTCCAGTTCCAGCTGAAGAGCAGCCTCCCCCACCATCTCCTTATCACCAGGATTTTGAGATGCCTCCTCCCCCTCCGTTTCACCATGGGGAATCTTCCACTCAGGGGGCCGGACAGCGCCCTTTGGTGGACTACGAGGCTCTCGATGGGCGGCTTACCGGCTTGGAGACTCGTGTGGATACCCTTGGGGATCGTCTTTCTACCCTTGGAGACACTATGGGAACTGCGTTTGACACCATATCCTGGCGCATGGACACCTTCTCTAGGGCCTTGGACACTCTCTCTACTCAGATGGCCACTCTCACCACCCACATAACTTCCTTCCGAGAGGATTTAGCTGAGTCTGGCCAATCCTTTAGCTTCATGCACCTCTCCCTTCTTGGCATGCGGCCCCAGGATGCGGCTCCTGATGAATCCATTGGTCATATTCTTGATCTTCTTCATAGTCATGACCACCATCTTGGCGACATTCGTCGGCATCTTGGCCTTCCACCTACACCTCCAGCAGATCAGCCACCTCCTGAAGATGCTCCATGAGGATTTGTTTTGTTTTCACCTCTAGCATGTTCTCTTTGGTCCAGTGTTGCTTGAGTCTCTCCTTCGTCTATCCTATCCCTTTTTGCTGTTGACAAAGGGGGAGAAGTAGTAGGGCAGGTTTATTATCTACTTATGTATGTCGTTGTGTGGTTGTGTTGCTTGCTTGCATGTCACATGTGAGGGCTGTCAGTAGTATTAGTCCTTTGCTTAGTCTTTGGTTTTAGAGTCGTGCATTCACTCTCGCACTAATGTACCTTGTAATGAAATGATGAATTGAAAGTACTGGTGTTTGAATTCAGATGGCTGGCATTTGTGTCTCATTTCATATTCTTGCTGGCAAACAAGTGGTTGGGCGGTTTGTGCCACTTTGTGTTGAATGGATTAGCATGCTGATCTTTCTAGCACTCGTTCAAATTGAATTTCCTTAAAATATGAACCTTGGTTTGAATGCCCTAGAGTTTTGTCATCATCAAAAAGGGGTAGATTGTTGTATATATCTCGATGTTTTTTTGATGATAACAAAACCAAGGACATATGGTTGCTCATATGCTATGAACTAATAACCTAAGTGATTTTCATAAGCTTTCAAGGTCGGAACTCTTCATGTTTTTGCTTATGGTTTTAGCATTCCAAATGGTTTTCTAAGAACTTGAAATAACTTTTAACCAATCGTTCAATTCATGCCTCGATCATATGGACACACTTTTCTGGGCTAAACTTTTTATTTTTCAGGTTTTTGACAGTCCGGTCGACCTCCAGCATCACCCCGGTCGACCTGGAATAACAAAATGGAATTTTCTACAGGCTGTCTCAATGGCGGTCGATCGCCCCTCAATCCCGGTCGACCAGATTTCCCAGGGATCGGCCTTCTGCAGGTTTCTCAGTGGCGGTCGACCGCCAGCCCCTGCAGGTCGACCGCCAGCCCCGAGCTGCTCAATATTGTTGACTTTTTGTCACTTCGAGGGAAGCCCTTTCACTTAGTATTGTTTAATCCCTGATCACCCAAAACCCTCCAGAAATTGTGGATCTGGTCTGGGGGAGTCCATGGACCATTCAAGCCTATAAAACTTATACAAGAGGGTCAAGAAAACCCTAATGCTTAAGGTGGATCAAGGAGGCTATCAAAGAGGAAGAGAGGGAGCTAGCACTGTAGACGTAAACAATGCTCCGAGAAGAGTTCTTCATCCTTCTTCATCCATTCAAGTGAAGATCAATCCAAGGGATCAAGCTGCATCCAAAGCATTCGTCATCCATTGAGGGGGAGCAAATCAACATTCCTCTCTTGTGCTCTAATTTCATATTTTCTCTTGAGCTTCATTTGTGATTCTTGTAATCGTTAAACATTTCAGTGTGTGTGGATCTTCCTAGATCCGTGTGTGTGTGTGTGTGTGTGTGTGTGGTTAAACGGTTGTAGTTTTGTGTGTGTTAAGGTGTTCTTACACCTTCGTGGGAGATCTCCTTCCCAGTGTATGTGTGTGTGTGTCTGATCTTGTAACACTTTACAAGATAGTGTGTGGATCCTCACTGTCGGTGAGGGGTGGATGTAGGTTATCGTTGTGGCATCCGAACCACCTTAAAATCGCTGTCTCTTTGTGGTTTGTTCCTTATCTCCTTTCCTCCTTCTTGCATGCCTGTAGATCTAGATTGTGTGATTTCTTTCAAATAGATTTTTCGGTATATCAAGCTGGACTCAGACTGACAAGGTTATTCTTGCTGGAAAGATAACAGTCTGCGCGAGTAAATCTACGGATCTGTTAACTCTGCCTAGTACCAAGGGTTATTGTTGTGATTAATTTTGATAGATCTAGGTTATCCTGTGTCACGCCCCGAACAAGGCGAAAATATCGGGACGTACAGTTAGGGACACGCTGGCAAGAGAGAGAACTAATCTAAAATAATACACAAGTGCTACAAGATGGAAATACTAAATGATTATTAACAAACCACAACTGATACAATAAACTCAAGTTCAACTTAATACAACTGGAATAATCAACCACTAAAACTCAATAACATGACTGAGACTAAAAGCTCTCCAAAACACAACTAAAGAAAGATAACACACTACTAACACACTAGAACTGATACACTCAAGACATCACTCATGCCCTTCCCCATCGGTAAGCGCGTCACCTGAAAAGCCTGGAAAGGGGGGAAAACACAACTATGAGCTGACGCTCAGTAGGAAATAACAGACATGTATAAGTGATTAACAGTTTAATTACATTTTAAAATGTCATGCTACAAATGATAAAAACAATAAAAAGATAACGGTGATATCACGAAACAGAATTCAAAGATCTTGCAAGGTCAAGAAATATAATGAATAGAATAGTAAGACAAGAATTTACTATAGGAGATAACGATAAAAAGTTGGCCATATCAAGACAATTCAAGTCATGTCAAGCACGTATGTAATTTCATTTCCATGTCCAAGTAATAAGCAAGTAAAGTAACCACAAGTAGAGTATAGAACAGTGAAGAGTGGAAAGTGAAAAGTAGTAGAAAGTAATGTAGAGAGTAGTGGAGAGAGTAGTGGACAGTCCTAGATTTAACACATGTCAAGTACTGGTGCCAAATGCCACACCTAGTCATTCACCTCCCCGGGGGTACACGTAGTGTTCGGGCGCTCTTCCCAGGACCAGACCGAGCCCTTAATTGTTTGCCAGGCATTGATTTCTTTGGATCAAAGATCCCACGAATCTAGACTTCCATAGTTTATGGCCAGAATTCCAAGGTTTAAACTAAGTAGCAATAACAACTTCACGTAGGAAAGAGATTCATTTCCAGAATTTCAAGGTAAGTATAATCATCAAGGAGATCGAAACCAAGTCACAACAAGAGTTAATCGTGCTGCGCTACTGTAAAACAGCAGCAATCAAACAAGCTAATCAACATATTAATCCTAATCACCAAGTTAAGATATCATGATTAACCATTATCATTTGTATTAAGACAATTGCCAAGAAGCTGATTCAAGATGATAAGGCAAAGAACAACTCCCACAGGAGTGAAATAGAATGCATTAACAGAGATTTAGTTACACCATTAACCACTAATTATGTGGGGTTCTATTTAATCTTGTATGCATTGAAATGAAGATGATAAACGGTGTATTTTTACACTAAGTTTGCATGTATGGACCAATGTTAATTGAAACTAAAAAGAGTACATGAATAGGTCATTAGTTCCTCAAAAATGTAGTTTTCAATGTGATTAGGTTGAATGGATTGATTCCCCAATGATCCGGATTGATCTCCGGGTCAAAAACATCATTAATGGGGTCATACAGGGCATGGGTCGACCCATTGGGTCGACCCCTGGCATTCCAGGAGCCTTCCTGGGTGTGGGTCGACCCCTCAAAAAAAAAAGCTTCATGGGTCGACCCATTGGGTCGACCCCCTTCACTGGGTGCATGGGTCGACCCCATGGGTCGACCCCTACACTTCCAGAAGCGACGGGTGATTCCGTAAACCATGAAAACTCAATGATTTGGGGTCTAAATGAGTTGGGATTTTAACCAAATGCTCTAGGGTTCTTAATATACATACTAAGGTCATAAAACAAGAGATTGAAATAAGAAATTTGCTGAAAACTCAATCGAATCACAACCTATTTATGATGAATACATGAAGAACCTAGTTCTTGACATGTGTCTACTAAAATGTAGATTTCTCTCAATATACACAACGGAATTTGGGGCTTTTTATATCAAAAGAAAGCTAACTTAATGATGAATCCAACCATATACTATAAGCCATATGTGGATCAAGTTATCTAATCCAAAAACAGCCCGAAAATCAAGCTTCTACTTGAAGAACATAATATACATCAAATTCTAGACATGCTCTTACTAAAAATCAAAATTTTCCAAGTATGCTCAATGAAATTTGGGGCTTCCTACGTTAAATGAAAGCTAACAACATGTTGATTACATCATGTAAGTAAATTAGAGTTTGGTTGTTAGATCCTACCTCAAATTGGAGAGAGAAAACTCAAACCCTAGGATGAAGAACACTTGGACAGCACCTCACAAAAAGCTCGATTTCTCCACGGACACCTAATGAAAATTGGGGCTTTTGCCACCAATGGATAGAGCTCGATGAGAGGAATAATTTGCTATACTCATGATCAAGATTTGGTTGAGAATTCCTACCTCAATCGATGGATCAAAGAAGGATGAAGGAAAGCCAACGGCCTACTGACCCACCTCCACAAATCGAGCTAGATCTCTCCAGATCTGAAACTTCAGCGAACCCCACAGCAGCCAAATGAAAGAAGACTCGTAGGGCTTCATTTTGATAGCTCATAGAGCTTCTGGAGCCTTCGGAATTGGGAGTATTCGCTGCTGCAAGCTACATGTTTAGAAACGGCGCCGAAATCCTTGACTTGACCAAACTATGTCGGCAGCACGTTTTGGGGCTAGGTTTACCTCAAATTGATTGAGGGTAAATGTTCCTTACATTGTGGCCTTCCATTTGCCCTTGATTTCAGATCATTTGGTCGAGTATTGAGGTCGAATTTCGTGTTTTAAACTAAGGGTTAGGTATGGGTCAAAAGTGTGCACTTTTGGGTTTAAACTCTAAATAGATCTTACCACGGATTTACAATGGCCTAATGCCAGAAGGAAAAGTTGTTATCTACATCGACCTAAATCTATTTACTATTTTTACAGATTTTTCTAAGGTAGTCGGATTATTACTTATACTATTCCGTAAATAGATAAATGTTAAGTTCGGAAAACTAAGTTCACTAATTCGGCATAATAAATGATTTTCTTAGGCTTAAATGTAGAAGACAAAGCTGCTAAACAAAAATTAATTCTACAAGATGTGATTTTTGGGGATTTTTAGAAAATAGTTGAAAATGACTTATTCTATTAATTAATTAATTAATCTAATTAATTTGGATAATTCTCATTAATTCGAATAACTTCAAATAAATTCAAATAATTACAAATAACTTTCTAAATAAATTTCTAAAGAATTTGGGGTCTTACACCCTCCCCTACTTAAAGGAATTTGGTCCTCCAAATTCACTGCACTAAAACTGAGAGTAGAAAAAGATCGCTCACCTAGAATAGATCGGGATACCGCTTTCGCATAGTCTCTTCAGACTCTCATGTAGCTTCTTCGGTCCCACGCCGACTCCACTGAATCTTGACCATCGGTATCGAACGATTCCGGAGTTACTGTTGCTTCCGGTCCAGAATCTTGATAGGTCTTTCCTCATAGGTCAAATCTTCCTTCAGTTCAAAATCCACCTGCTGAATGATATGAGTGGGATCGTACACATATTTCCGCAACATAGACACATGGAAAACATTATGTACGCCAGACAAATGCGGTGGTAAAGCCAGTCTGTATGCCACCTCACCCACTCTATCTAGAATCTCGAATGGACCAATGTACCTCGGACTCAGCTTGCCATGAATGCCAAATCTTCGGATCCCTCTCGTTGGAGAGACCTTTAAGAACACATGCTCGCCAACCTGAAATTCCAATGCTCTTCTCCTGTTGTCGGCATAACTCTTCTGTCTTGACTGGGCTACTTGTAACCGATCTCGGATAACACGGATGTTCTGTGATGATTCCGAAACAAGATCTGGTCCAAGCCACTGTTTCTCACCTACCTCGTCCCAACACAACGGGGAACAACAACTTCTACCATATAGTGCTTCAAAAGGAGCCATCTGAATGCTAGACTGATAGCTGTTATTGTAAGCGAATTCAATTAATGCCAAATGCTCACTCCAATTACCACCGAAATCAATCATGCAAGCTTGCAACATATCTTCCACTATCTGATTGGTTCTTTCAGTCTGTCCATCTGTCTGTGGATGAAAAGCAGTACTGAAATTCAGACGAGTACCCAAAGACTCTTGCAGTCCCTTCCAGAAATGTGAAGTAAATCTGGGGTCTCGATCAGATACTATATTCACTGGGATACCATGCAATCTCACCACTTCCTTTATATACAAGGCAGCCAATACATCAATCGTCCACTTGGACTTAATTGGTAAGAAATGAGCCGACTTTGTCAATCGATCGACAATCACCCATATCGCATCAAATCCACCACGAGTCCTAGGTAGACCCATAATGAAATCCATGCCAATACTTTCCCACTTCCATTGGGGTATGTCGAGTGGTTTCAATTTCCCTGCTGGTCTGAAATGTTCGGCCTTAACTTGCTGACATACCAAACATCTGCTCACAAAATCTGCAACTTCTCTTTTCATATTCGGCCACCAAAAGGACCTTTTCAAATCTCGGTACATCTTAGTGCCTCCAGGATGAATGGTATATCTGGATCTATGAGCTTCCTCAAGAATTTTGTTCTTTATTGTAGCCTCATCCGGAACACAAGTTCTGCCTTTAAATAATAATCTACCATCATCAGCCAACATGAAGTCAGGTCTGCTGCTCAAGCTTCCCTTGATCTCTACCAACTCGGGGTCATTATCTTGCAAGGACTTGATCTCTATCAATAACTCAGGTTTAAGTTGAATCTGAGCAATCAAGATCCGATCATTGTCAATATTAAGATCCAGACTAGATAATTGTTCCAACAACATCTATTCTTGTAACATGAGACTTGACAATCTAGCTACCGGCTTCCGGCTTAATGCATCTGCCACAACATTACCTTTGCCAGGGTGATACTCAATCGAGAAGTCGAAGTCTTTCAAGTACTCCAACCATCTCCGCTGCCTCATGTTGAGTTCCTTCTGAGAAAATAAATACTTCAAACTCTTATGATCTGAGAACACTGTAAAGGTTTCTCCGTACAAGTAATGCCTCCATATCTTCAAAGCAAACACAACTGCAGCAAGTTCCAAATCATGAATAGGATAATTATCTTCGTGCTTCCTCAACTGTCTAGAGGAATAGGCAATCACCTTCCCATGCTGCATGAGTACACAGCCTAAGCCAATACCTGATGCATCAATATAAACAACAAATCCTCCTTCACCAGAAGGTAAAGCCAAAACATGTGTAGTAGTCAAACACTCCTTCAGAGTCTGAAAGCTTCGCTGACAATCATCTGACCAATCAAACTTATTCTCCTTGCGGGTTAATCTTGTCATAGGTACTGCAATCTTGGAGAAATCTTGAATAAATCTTCGATAATAACCTGCCAGGCCTAGAAAACTTCTAACTTCTGTCACACTGGTAGGCTGTTCCCAATTCTTCACTGCCTCAACCTTCAAAGGATCAACAGAAATACCGTTCTTCGTAATGATATGTCCTAGAAAGGACACCTCTTGCAGCCAGAATTCACACTTACTGAACTTAGCATATAGTTGATGATCTCTCAATAATTGCAATGTCATTCTCAGATGTTCAGCATGTTCCTCCTCATTCTTAGAATAAATCAGGATGTCATCAATAAAGACCACGACCCATTGATCAAGATAGGGCCGAAATGCATCGTTCATCAACTGCATGAAAGCCGCTGGTGCATTCGTTAGACCAAAAGGCATAACGACAAACTCAAAATGACCATACCTGCTGCGGAAAGCCGTTTTATAAATATCCTCTTCCTTAATCCGCAACTGGTGATATCCAGATCAAAGATCGATCTTAGAGAAATATTGAGCTCCCGCTATCTGGTCAAATAACTTGTCAATCCTCGGCAAGGGATATTTGTTCTTGACAGTCTGCTGGTTTAATTGCCGATAATCAATGCACAGCCTCATCGAACCATCTTTCTTCCTGACAAATAGTACAGGGGCTCCCCACAGAGAAGTACTAGGACAAATAAAACCCTTCTCAAGTAATTCCATCAGTTGCTGCTTCAGTTCCCTCAGTTCCGCAGGAGACATACGATAAGGAGCCTTAGAAATAGGAGCTGTGCCAGGAATAAGATCAATAGAAAAGATAACTTCCCGCTCAGGCGGAAGTCCTGGTAGTTCTTCTGGAAAGACATCAGGAAAATCTCGGACAACAGGAATGTCCTTGATTTCCATCTGCTGCTCAGGAGTTGCACAAACAAAGGCTAGAAAAGCCTCACACCCATGCCTCAAAAGCTTATCAGCTCGAAGAGCCGAGATGAGCGGTACGGAGTTATGGTGCTTGACTCCCGTAAAAGATAAACCAGAATGTCCAGTAAAAGTCACTGAGCTAGAACTACATTGAACATTGGCCTCATACTTGGCCAACCAATCTGCTCCTAGGATTACATCATAATCCTTCATGTCCATGCAGACCAAATTTGCTGGAAAGTTCTGTTCACCAATCATAACCTTACTAGAAGGATAGAAATACTGGATTGTTGATCTAGTGCCAATAGGGGTTGAAATCTCTAACGGAGTATTCATCAAAACAGGTTCCACAACTAATGACTTAGCAAATCTCCGAGAAATAAATGAATGTGTTGCACCAGTATCAAAGAGAGCAAATGCGGGCTTATCGATTATAGTAAGGGTACCTTCGACGAGTCCGCCATCATCAGAAATCCCAGTTTCATCTTCATGTAAAGCTTGAAGCTTGCCTTGTGGTTTCTTGAAGACTAGAGGTTTTGCCGGTGTAGCTTGTTCCGATATGAGAGGACAATTGGGGATACAGTGCTCCTTGCTTCCACATCGCAAACAGGCGCCTTGCTTGCGCCAGCACTCCTCTATCTTGTGACCCGGACGATCACAATAGTTGCACACGCCCTTGAATGGAACAATAGGGCCATGCTTCTTGTCTTCATGCCTCGGCATCTTGCCCTTCCATGATCCAGACCCGCTCCACGAACCAGGTCCACTAACATGCCTCTTCTTGGTATACCCGGGTTTGACACTCCCGGAACCCGTAGGTAATTCTTTCTTGGTGCCTTTCCCACGGATTCTCTCCGTCATCTCAAGAGTATCCTCTAGAACTTGCGCTTTCCTTACCATCTCAGAATAAGTGGAAATCTCCATCGGTGCCAATTGGTTGATATAATGAAGCTTCAATCCATTGAGAAAGCGCTTCGCCTGCATCTTCTCGGTGGAAATGAGATGAGTAGCATAACGAGAAAGCCGTGCAAATTGAGCCTCATACTCTGCCACGGACAAACCTCGCTGTTTCAAGGCCGCGAACTCTGCCGCTTTCTTCTCTTGCACTCTATCAGAAAAATACTTGCTGTTGAAGAGTTCTTCGAACTCTTCCCACATAACTTGCCGATCACCGAGAGTTGCCTTGATAGAATCCCACCAAGTACGTGCATCATGTTCCAGTTGAAATGTGGACAAAAGGACACGCTCCTGGTTGGTGCATTGCATAACTTCAAAGATTCTCCCCATCTCATCTAGCCAGTGCTCGGCTTGGTCAGGGTCAGTCGAACCAGCGAATCTAGGCGGGTTCATTCCGCGGAAGTTCCGGTATAGATCACCGGTGCCATGCGGTGCCGCTCCTGCCTGAGCTACTTGCTGGAGGGCCTGAGTAAGGCCTTGCACCGTATGCTGTAGGTTCCTCCATTCAGCACGATCAGCTGCCATCTACACGAGAAATAGATTACTTAGGTTTAATCAAGATAAATAATTACACGATTAAGAAACGATCTTAACCCAAGTTTCTACCCATTCTCACCAGGTCAGGTCCTAGACTTTTACAAGGTTAGGGATCTAATGCACCTAGACACGACCAAAAACTCGGTACCTGGCGGAGGTAATCGGTCCGAAGACCACTCGCGCAAGTGTGCGACCTTCCCGATAGGCGTAGCCTAACGTTCGGACAACACCTTTTGATATACCGATTATTGGGATGCAATGCAAGAAAACCTAAAACTTAGGAAACCTAGGAATGTGAAACCTAGGCTCTGATACCAACTAAACTGTCACGCCCCGAACAAGGCGGAAATATCGGGACGTACAGTTAGGGACACGTTGGCAAGAGAGAGAACTAATCTAAAATAATACACAAGTGCTACAAGATGGAAATACTAAATGATCATTAACAAACCACAACTGATACAATAAACTCAAGTTCAACTTAATACAACTGGAATAATCAACCACTAAAACTCAATAACATGACTGAGACTAAAAGCTCTCCAAAACACAACTAAAGAAAGATAACACACTACTAACACACTAGAATTGATACACTCAAGACATCACTCATGCCCTTCCCCATCGGTAAGCGCGTCACCTGAAAAGCCTGGAAAGGGGGGAAAACACAACTATGAGCTGACGCTCAGTAGGAAATAACAGACATGTATAAGTGATTAACAGTTTAATTACATTTTAAAATGTCATGCTACAAATGATAAAAACAATAAAAAGATAACGGTGATATCACGAAACAGAATTCAAAGATCTTGCAAGGTCAAGAAATATAATGAATAGAATAGTAAGACAAGAATTTACTATAGGAGATAACGATAAAAAGTTGGCCATATCAAGACAATTCAAGTCATGTCAAGCACGTATGTAATTTCATTTCCACGTCCAAGTAATAAGCAAGTAAAGTAACCACAAGTAGAGTATAGAACAGTGAAGAGTGGAAAGTGAAAAGTAGTAGAAAGTAATGTAGAGAGTAGTGGAGAGAGTAGTGGACAGTCCTAGATTTAACACATGTCAAGTACTGGTGCCAAATGCCACACCTAGTCATTCACCTCCCCGGGGGTACACGTAGTGTTCGGGCGCTCTTCCCAGGACCAGACCAAGCCCTTAATTGTTTGCCAGGCATTGATTTCTTTGGATCAAAGATCCCACGAATCTAGACTTTCACAGTTTATGGCCAGAATTCCAAGGTTTAAACTAAGTAGCAATAACAACTTCACGTAGGAAAGAGATTCATTTCCAGAATTTCAAGGTAAGTATAATCATCAAGGAGATCGAAACCAAGTCACAACAAGAGTTAATCGTGCTGCGCTACTGTAAAACAGCAGCAATCAAACAAGCTAATCAACATATTAATCCTAATCACCAAGTTAAGATATCATGATTAACCATTATCATTTGCATTAAGACAATTGCCAAGAAGCTGATTCAAGATGATAAGGCAAAGAAAAACTCCCACAGGAGTGAAATAGAATGCATTAACAGAGATTTAGTTACACCATTAACCACTAATTATGTGGGTTTCTATTTAATCTTGTATGCATTGAAATGAAGATGATAAACGGTGTATTTTTACACTAAGTTTGCATGTATGGACCAATGTTAATTGAAACTAAAAAGGGTACATGAATAGGTCATTAGTTCCTCAAAAATGTAGTTTTCAATGTGATTAGGTTGAATGGATTGATTCCCCAATGATCCGGATTGATCCCCGGGTCAAAAACATCATTAATGGGGTCATACAGGGCATGGGTCGACCCATTGGGTCGACCCCTGGCATTCCAGGAGCCTTCCTGGGTGTGGGTCGACCCCTCAAAAAAAAAAGCTTCATGGGTCGACCCCCTTCACTGGGTGCATGGGTCGACCCCATGGGTCGACCCCTACACTTCCAGAAGCGACGGGTGATTCCGTAAACCATGAAAACTCAATGATTTGGGGTCTAAATGAGTTGGGATTTTAACCAAATACTCTAGGGTTCTTAATATACATACTAAGGTCATAAAACAAGAGATTGAAACAAGAAATTTGCTGAAAACTCAATCGAATCACAACCTATTTATGATGAATACATGAAGAACCTAGTTCTTGACATGCGTCTACTAAAACGTAGATTTCTCTCAATATACACAACGGAATTTGGGGCTTTTTATATCAAAAGAAAGTTAACTTAATGATGAATCCAACCATATACTATAAGCTATATGTGGATCAAGTTATCTAATCCAAAAACAGCCCGAAAATCAAGCTTCTACTTGAAGAACATAATATATATCAAATTCTAGACATGCTCTTACTAAAAATCAAAATTTTCCAAGTATGCTCAATGAAATTTGGGGCTTCCTACGTTAAATGAAAGCTAACAACATGTTGATTACATCATGTAAGTTAATTAGAGTTTGGTTGTTAGATCCTACCTCAAATCGGAGAGAGAAAACTCAAACCCTAGGATGAAGAACACTTGGACATCACCTCACAAAAAGCTCGATTTCTCCACGGACACCTAATAAAAATTGGGGCTTTTGTCACCAATGGATAGAGCTCGATGAGAGGAACAATTTGCTATACTCATGATCAAGATTTGGTTGAGAATTCCTACCTCAATCGATGGATCAAAGAAGGATGAAGGAAAGCCAACGGCCTGCTGACCCACCTCCACAAATCGAGCTAGATCTCTCCAGATCTGAAACTTCAGTGAACCCCACAGCAGCCAAATGAAAGAAGACTCGTAGGGCTTCATTTTGATAGCTCATAGAGCTTCTGGAGCCTTCGGAATTGGGAGTATTCGCTGCTGCAAGCTACGTGTTTAGAAACGGCGCCGAAATCCTTGACTTGACCAAACTATGTCGGCAGCACGTTTTGGGGCTAGGTTTACCTCAAATTGATTGAGGGTAAATGTTCCTTACATTGTGGCCTTCCATTTGCCCTTGATTTCAGATCATTTGGTCGAGTATTGAGGTTGAATTTCGTGTTTTAAACTAAGGGTTAGGTATGGGTCAAAAGTGTGCACTTTTGGGTTTAAACTCTAAATAGATCTTACCACGGATTTACAATGGCCTAATGCCAGAAGGAAAAGTTGTTATCTACATCGACCTAAATCTATTTACTATTTTTACAAATTTTTCTAAGGTAGTCGGATTATTACTTATACTATTCCGTAAATAGTTAAATGTTAAGTTCGGAAAACTAAGTTCACTAATTCGGCATAATAAATGATTTTCTTAGGCTTAAATGTAGAAGACAAAGTTGCTAAACAAAAATTAATTCTACAAGATGTGATTTTTGGGGATTTTTAAAAAATAGTTGAAAAATGACTTATTCTATTAATTAATTAATTAATCTAATTAATTTGGATAATTCTCATTAATTCGAATAACTTCAAATAAATTCCAAATAATTACAAATAACTTTCTAAATAAATTTCTAAAGAATTTGGGGTCTTACATCCTGCTCTTAGTTCACTGTGTCCTTGCTTAATCCTAAAATTGAGTATAGTTCAGCTAAATTTTTGTTATCACCCAATTCACCCCCCTCTTGGGTGCCATTGACTACGGGACTTCACCACGGTCATCATATAGGGGTGACGAAGAAAGAGCATCCGGCTCTCCTCGCCCTCCCACGTCTCCCAAATCCAACAGGCAGCCACATGTTAGGGGAATACTAGGATGTCTAGGAGTCTCCCATTCTGTCAACCATCGATTGCATCTGGTGTATGCATGGCACACATTTGGATGTCTTGGTCCACAATTGCATGTGTATGGGTCGGACTAATAGTAGGTTTGTTTAGGGTCATGTGTGGGTCTTTGTTTCGTATCGTTTGTCTGTCGAGTGCATAGTGGGCCTACATACATCGAGTCGAGTCGGTCTCATGTCAGCTCGCGATGTCAGTCCCTTTCGAGTGTGTGGCAAGTCGGGTCTAATGCCTACGTTATAAACTTGCTGGAATTTGGGATCGGCTCTACCTCAACATATCGGATCTTGTCACATAAAGGGACCCAGCGGTGATTCCTAGTGAGTCTTCGAGCTGCCTCCTCCCCTTTGAGAGTGACCCCACCCCGGAGTGTCCACCTCTAGCCTCATTCCCACAGTAGCGTGAGCATATCGAATCTATACGGGATGAGCAGGTGACGATTACTTGGATTGGAGCGTACTCCACGCTTCCAGGTTCGGTGACGGATCCGCAGGAGCCACACAAGCAGCCGCACCCCTTACTCGACGGGGTCGAGTTATTCTCACTCGGGGAGAATTTATGGTAATCAACATCGGGCACTAACATTTTTATTTTACATTTATGTCATTTTATTTGTATTTATACCCTTGGCTAATTAGGTTTGTAATTGTAAGGCATTATAAGCCAAAGAGTTAGTCTTTAAAGTCTTTGAATTTCTATGTAAATTGCCAGTGGGTCCAGCAGGGTCCCCTGCCCTCTTTCCCATTGGTCCACCTATGTTCTAGTGCCCATGTTGGGCTGGTTCAAAGTCCAAGATTGGACTTGGACCAAGGGGGGACAAGGTGGAAGAAAATTCAAACTTGGACCAAGCAAAGTCTAAGATGCTTTCCCCTTATAATATAGTTTATTCCATGTTGTATTTTTATTTAATTTGGTCATTTGACCATATGGGGGAAGAAAATGCTATCCCTAGTTTACCCCTCCCCTCTCCCCATAAAATTCCCAGCCCCCACCCCTTGTCATTCTCTATATAAGCCTCTGTATAGTGTCATTAGAGATTTTAATGAAGAATTCAGCATTTTTGCCAAGAGCAAGCCCAAGGGCACCCCTTTCTCTCTCCCACCCCCCTTACAGATGGAGTTCTATGAATTTCTTGAGATGTGAAGCCTCCTCCCCTCCCCCTCTCTGAGTGTGAAGCTCAGCACCGCCGCTGCCGCCGCCATCGAGCCACCGTCGCACCACCACCGCCGCCGCGTCGGAATTCTATCCACATCAGGATATGAGGTTGAAACCCGATTTTTATCTCCACATCAGAACATCTGATCGAGCTGCAATTTTGAGTGTTTGTTTTTCTTGTTATCCACAATCTCCATTTTAAATTTCGTGCCAATCAGAGGTCATTTGCTATTCTTCCCTGTAATTTTAGTTCCACCCCTGACAGTCTGCCAGTTTGCAGATGTACAGGATAGGAGTCTGTTCTTTTATTTTTCCCGCCCTCTTATACATCTCCTAAAATCCCCAAAAAATTCATGCGTGTTCTTCACTTTCCTACCTTTCACCCATAATTTTTCTAGAGTCTAGATCTATTGTTTTCCTATCTGTCAAAATTCATTTTCAGGGAAAACTCAGTTTGTCCTCTGTGTCTGTCAGTCTGAGCCAGCAAAAATCATTGTGGAACAGTCATTTTCATTTTCAACCCATTCACTTGATGGATCTGAAAAAATTATATATTGTACCCCTCTGAGTCCTCTATCCATCGGTACCAACTTTGCATTGATCCGACATCGGATCTGGCTGCAAGAAATCTTTTCGTAAAGGCGCGCAGAGCAGATCCGTGGATAGGCCAGCAACTCAGTCCGAGAATTAATTCCTCGGAAAATACGCCGGCGCACACTCGGTCACCGCCGCTCCTGGAGATCGATCGGCCACCCATCAGAAGCGTCCCAGCCAGTCGCCGCAGCAAGGAGTCGACCGGAAGCCGCCATCCCAGTTGTTGGGTTCCCTTGCTGTACCGAGTTGGAACAGTACCGAGTCAGAACCGAGTCGGACCAACAACCCATCTCTGGCCCAAATTGCTGCCCGTCAACCCGAGTTCGCTACTCCCGGGCCCCACATTGTAGCCCTTTACCTCCCTGCGTGGAGTGTGCGATAAATTCCTTTTTGTAATTATTGCAATATTTGTACACCGGGAATACGAGCTTCGGCCGGGGTCGTCTTCCCCACGCCCGGAGCGTGGAGGTAAACTCGCCTCCCTCTTTATCGCATTTGCTTACCTCGTATATTTTTGAATCCCACTGCTAGAGTGATAGGAGCGTTGCTCGCTATATTATTTCAATCACCGCTGTGAGAGAGTGAGCGTGACCCGTCCCGTGACTCAATCCGAGTACACGCGGAAGAGTCGAGTACCCTTGACTCATTGTCGGTTTCTCAACCGCGCGTGATCCCGCGTTTCCCTCGCTAGGGACGAGTTGCGAGCTAGAGTCCCAGGTTCGCTGTCCGTCCCGCATCAGCTCACTAATAGTCTAAAGAGTTTAGGAAAAGTGTATAGTGAATATGAGCTGGTGAGGAAGATTCTCAGGTCATTAACTCCAATTTGGCATACCAAGGCCACCGTGGTGGAGGAATCAAGAAATCTAGCTACTACTAAAGTTGATGAGCTCATTTGGTCGTTAATGATATATGAGTTGAATCTGAAGAGAACCGAAGACCCTGAGAAGAAGAAGAAACCCCTGGCTCTAAAAGTTAATTCAAGGTGCAAGGATTCATCCAGTGAAAGTGAGTCATCTAGCTCCGAGGGAGATTCAGGTGAGTTTGCCATGCTGAAAAAAAGGTTTAAGAAATTTCTGAAAAAGGAAGGTAAGAACTTTAGAAGGAAATACTCTACTGGTAAGAGAATTCTTAGATTAAATCTGACAATGTGAAAAAATCTGACAAAGTTGTTTGTTACAATTGCAGGAAGTCAGGACATGTAAAAGCTGAATGTCCAGAATTTCAGAAGATGAAGCAACCAAGGTGGAAGGGTAAAAAGTCTAAAGCCATGGTCAGCACCTGGAGTGATGAAGAAGAGGATGAAGATGAAGGAAGCTCACCTGAAGAAGACAGTGATGATAAGCTGTGCTTGATGGCCAGAAAAGAAGAAGAAGAAAGAGAAGAAGATGATGTAACTTCTCCATTTGAAAATTACTCCAATAGTGACTGGGAAGATGCCTATGCTGAAATTTTAGATAAATATGATCATGTATAGAGAAAACAGACAATTAAAGAAAAAGATAAATTCTATTGTGCATGATAACTCTTTGAATTATAAGATTGCTTGCTTAGAGACTGAAATTATTGAACTAAGAAAATCTCTGACTGAATCTGAGAATGATAAAGTTGTGATTAATGAAATGAAATGTGAAAATGAAAATCTGAAGAATGTCATTGATGAATTGAAGATAAGGATGCAAAAATTTGAGGAGGAAACTAAAACTACTTTGGAAAAATATGAAGCTGTTAAAGGTGTGAATGAAGAGTTAAAAAGAACTTTAGAAAATTTGCGAACAGAAATCGATGATAAACAACATTCCCTAGAATCAATGACACAAGGCAGAGAAAACCTGAATGCAATTCTAGGGACAAAAATAAATTTCAGGAAAGAAGGTTTGGGTTTCAATCCTACCAACAAAAAGGCTTTTGATGTTAAAACTATCACATTTGTTTCAGAAAAAGGAAAAGTAAAATTTAATCCCTTAATAAACATGAACTGTTGTGAAGAAAATGGAAATATTCAAAAATCCACAGAACAATCCAACACGAAGAATAAGGGAAAAGAAAAGGTAAGATAAGCTAGAAAGCAAGGCAAGACTACCCCTGAGAAATATCATGAGAAAACTCAGTCAGGCTGGAATAAGAACCAAGGTAGGTATATGCACACTCAAGCTATGAAGAATATGATAGGAAATCCCTCTTCATGGAAAGGTCAACGGGGTCCAGTAACAATTCTAAAAAGTGGAACATAAATTCATGGGCAGGTAAATTCAAGAACACATATAGACCTGTTTACACCCACTTTCAGACACAAAACCATCAGAAAAACACCTGGGGAGGTCAGCATGTCAATTACTATAAGTCTAGGCATACCCCTTTTCAAACACCTTTCTATCAAAGCAATGCATGGGAAAATCATAGAACTAGACAGCCAACTTATGGACCATAGTATTATCAAGGTTTTCAAAGGGCTAGTCAGCCTAGTCATTCTGGGTGGTTCCATCCTTTAGCAGCATATTGGAATAACAACCATAACAAAAACTCAAAGTCAAATAATCTCAAGTCTGCTGCAAAGCCACAGAAAAATAAACCTGCAACAAAAGTGAATCATAAGAATAAAAGAAATGGATCTGAAAAAGAATCTACTTTTGTGAGATCTGTATGGATACCGAAATGTCTGATTTCTTTGTTGAATAATATGAATGGTCAGATGGGACCCAATCATTTTTGGGTTCCAAAATCTTTTGCCTGATTATCTGTGCATGAATGTCTTGTAGCCACCCATAATAGATGGTATCTTGATAGTGGCTGCTCAAGGACATGGCTGGTGATAAAGATAAATTCTGTATGCTGGTTGAAAAGGAAGGGGGACATGTAACTTTTGGAGGAAACACTAAAGGTAAGATTGTTGAATCAGGTAAGGTAGGCAAAACTCTGACTAATTGCATTGATGATGTCTTGTTAGTAGAAGGTCTAGCATATAATCTGCTTAGCATAAGTCAGTTATGTGATAGAGGTCACAAAGTTGCTTTTGACTCTCATGCATGCACCATATTTGAATCAAATTCTGAAACTGTGAAATTTATTGGAAAGAGGGTTAACAACATCTACATGGTAGATTTAGATGATGTTGCACACAATAGCTTATGTCTCACTGCAAATAAAGAAGAGTTGGTGATGCGGGACAAATGAGTGACTCGACGCCAAATGATGCGAACCTTGGACTCTAGGTGACGACGTGATCAGTTGGATGACGCGACCAGCGACACGCGAACAATAGAGCTACCTCGGCTCGACACTAAGAGCTCCTGCGGGGTATATGCCTTTAACAGAAAAGTAATCCCATTAGTCATCCCAAGCGAGGGACATGTGGATCCGCGCGATTGAGAAATCGACATAGTCAAGGGTGGTCAAACTCCCTTCCGTGCTCAGATCGAGTCATGGGACGGGTTCGCTCTCTCTCTCATAGCAGTGATTAAGAATGATTTAACGAGCTAGAATTCTAACACACTCATGCAGCGGCATATAATCATATACTAAGTAAGCAAATGCCAAGGAGGAGAGATCGTTACCAACACGGTCCGGGCGTGGGGAAGACAACCCGGCCAAGATCCGCACTCCCGGTTAGACAATTACTAAATAAATTACAGAATAGAATTTTATTGCCCACTCCACGTAGGGAGGTAAAGGGCTACAGTGGGACCTGGGAGTAACGCTCTTGGGTTGACGGGGAGCATTTTGAATCACCCGGTTGGTGCTGGCGCGCTACTACTTGATGCTGGCCGGATGGCGCGGGCTGACGGTTGTGGGGACCACGCTCTGCTCGGACGACCGATCTGGGCGGGGTGGGTCCCGTTGCGAAGGGAACACCTGGAGGAACGATCCTCGTGAGGCGGTTGCACTGGTTCACCTTGTGGAAGGCGGGATGGATCAACTCGTCAAGTGTTGAAGCTTGCTGCCCCGGGCCAATTCTACAGTTTCAGAACTGCGCTACCTGGCGAGAATAAATCCTACAATCAGATCTGATGTCGGATCGATGCAAAACTGGCGCCGTCGCGAAGCCCTCTCAGAGATCTACGACCATAGGCTGTTACAGGAATTTTTATGGCCTTAGATTTTTCGTGGGGTATTTATGAACAGGCTGACTCCTAAACTTAGATCTGACTGGGTAGATTCAGATCTGCCTGATGAAGCAGGTTGACCGAGGTTGAAACTTTAGATATGGGAGTTGAGATTTTTATGGAAGATAGAGGGGGAAGTAAGGAACACGAGGATAATTATTTTGTAATTTTATGAGGGGGTTTGAGGGGGGAAATGAATTTTAGAACATGGGTTGGTCGGATCTGGACTGTGGGAAATAGTACAAGGTCCAGTTTTTGCAGTGGTTTTAAGAAAAGGTAAACGGACTCTTAAAATCTTAAAAAAATTTGTGGGATGAGGGTTGGGTGGACAGAAGTTCCAGTCCAAATTTTAGCTCGATCTGAAATTGGAAAGGGGATCTAATATGCGAAGAGTTAGGCTACTGGTGTTGGGGTGTATGGGTGCAAGGTCCGGATTCAGAGGGGGGGTGAATGAATCTCCCCTATAAAAATTGCCAATTAAAACTATAACTGGAGAGTAGTTGCGAAACTTAGACTCAAATGGATTAAGTGAATAAATTGTTCTCCAGAAATAAATAGAAGATCAGATAGACCTTGCTCCTGATCAACTCTATGAAAGCTGGAGAGATGACTCAGATCACGTATTCAAAATAACTCTCTCAAGGCCAGCATTCAATGAAAGGCGTCTAGGCAAAATTCTCACTAGACAGAAAGATCAGACTTATATGAATGATCCTAAGCATGCATCGAGCGGAATCAAAGTAGACAATTAAACCACAGCACACAAATGATTTTTTAGGTGGTTCGCTCCTCCAGACCTACATCCACCCCACACTCAACCCGAGTGTGGATTCCTGCTGATACACAGCTTAACTCGCTGGGCATCACAGCTTGCCTACAACCGCTGAGCATCACAGTTTGCTTCCGCTGGGCAATACAGCTTAGCCATCCGCTGCCTAACAGCTTGACCTGCTGGGCAATACAGCTTAGCCGACCAGAGGAATCCCCCTCTGCAACGCTGAGCAACACAGCTTGCTTCGCTGACTCACAGCTTGAAACAAAGGTTTAAAAGAAAAACAAAAGATTGAAAATCACAGCATCGAAAAGCTAAAAATGAAACACAAAATGTAGCTCTCGCAGGAGCAGGTCTGGCTTGAATCTGATCCAAATGCCAGGAGGATAGATCTTCAACGAAGGCTTCAATTTCATCTCCTCGAGCTCTCTCTTCCTCTCACTCTTTCTTTCGAACTCTCAATCTCTTCTTTTACTTCTCACTATTGCATTTTCTCTCACAGACTTCTTCTGATCTCTCTCTTTTTCTCTCTAGTTCTGCTCTTATGCTTTTCTTCTCTCTTCTTATCAGATTCTGGCTCACTCTTCTTTTCTTTATTGCTCACTCTCTGATTCTGCTTCTTTCTCTTCTCTTCGTTGTTCCTCTTCTTCTTTTGGCTCTCTTTTCTTTTCTTCTCTTCTTGCAGCCTCTTTTTTCCACAGCTTTCTTCAAAAGGTTGGGTATTCTTATATAGGAGCAGGGGCTCCGTATGGATGAGGCAAAAGAACCCCACTGAAGCTCCATTGGTCCACGTGTTGGATGAGAATGTTCCTTTCCTCAGATCACGTGCCCGTCATTTGCTCCAGGGGTCCACGTGCCAGCCTCCTGCCATTCTTGGGTTCACGTGCCTCTTCTGTGAACGAGATTGTTCCATGTAAAAGAAAGATAGAGTACCATTTAGGATTATTCTCAACAAGGTAGAATTCTGTTATGCCTCATGTAAAAAGGTGTTGATCAACTTAAATTGCTCAGGAAAAATAAAATGTGCTTCAAATAAAATTATCTTGAAAAAATCTGTCAACTCATGTTCTTGAAAAAGTGTTTAACTTCAGTACTAATCTGTGTACTTTTCAAAGGTGCTATTGAGATCATATGTGTAAGATAAAAGATGATTGATTTTCAGTGTTATCTGAATATTTGGTTCATTTTTATTAAAACTTGGATTCAGATATGAGTATTGAGTTTAATTTGATAAATTTGGTATACATAAAAATTAAATCAGATTGGTTAAGTTGCCACTTCATAACCCTTTATGATAGAAGAGTCTACACTTCTTAAGACTTATTGAAGTGATGCACGCATTAAATTCCCTCATGATCAGATTTTCCAGATAGCTAGATCTGATTCTGACTGATTATTCATTAAGATCTCTTGTGATGATTGGTATCAGACTTATTGTTGCCCTTCTATCATCAATCACTTTACTCTCCACACTGTTGGAATCTTCCATCTTGTTCTTCAATAAGTTCTGATTCTGCGGTCTTTTCACCAGAATTCAGATTCCTTGGTATGGCTGATTTCAGATTGATTTATTGGATAACCAGAGCTCATTCTTGTGCTTCAGGGGGAGTTATGGTTTATCTGCATTTAAGGGGAGTGTAGTCATTCATGCATATTGATAGGGGGAGAGATGTTTTATCCATGAACCTTGTTTTATTCTGTGTCTTTGTGTACTGCATTTTTTCTCTCAAACCATTCCCTCTCTTTTTGATTATGTCAAAGGGGGAGAATAGTTTGACGAGTCAGTGTGACTCATTATGTTGCCATCATCAAAAGGGGGGAGATTGTTGTGCCCCTTGTGCTTTGATGAGCCCCTTGTGCTTTGATGATTATGGTGTTTTAATGATAGCAACAGGAATGAGTCACCACATTGAATGATAACCAACATTCATGTTTATAACTGATATACTCTGTGGAAAATGCATACAACAGGAATGAGTCACCACATTGAATGATAACCAACATTCATGTTTATAACTGATATACTCTGTGGAAAATGCATATGACTGTGACTGGTATATTATCTAGAGAATGTATGTGTTCTGTCTGCATAAGTCTATTCACTGCATGTGTTCTGTCTGCAAGTCCATACATTGCATTCGCCAAGCCTGTACATCCATCTGCTTGCATTGAGTCTATACATTGGTGGCAAGTCCATACAGTGTCCTGCATTTAGGCAAAGTCTGTACAGCCGTTTGCTTGTCAAAGTCCATACACTCAACTGGCTTGTCTTGATCGAGTATGTACATCAGACTGTTTCATCATCAAGTCTGTACGTTGGCTAAAGTCTGCACAACGTCCGTCTCATTTAGAGTCTAAGGCAATGTTTACTCTGGACTTCAAGTGTGTACATTGAGCGTCTCATTGACCGTCTCATGCAAGTATATACATTACTGTTCATGCATGTGTCGAAGGCATCGCAAGTCTAGACAGTGGACCGTCTTTCCCAGCGTCTCAATTGGACTAAGTCTGTAACAGCTAAGTCTGTACACTGGACCGTCTCAACTTGTGTCTCATGCATATAGTAAGTCTATACATCATCCGTCTCATGCATTGTCTTAGGCTAAGTCTGTACAGCCTATCGTCTCATGTAGCGTCTTATGTTAAGTCTGTACAGCGCTGTTCATATGCTTCAAAGTCTATACATCCGATCATCTCACCTTGGGTCCATTCAAGTCTATATATCCACTGTTGATCGGCAAGTCTATACAGCGTACAGTGCAGCGTCTCATGTATTAGTCTTCGAAGTCTATACATTCATTCACTGTAGCATGACTTCCACCAAGTCTATACATTGGCAGCACTGGGCAAGTCTATACATTCCCAGCCTTTACCTACGTTCAGAACCCCAAGTCTATACATTGGTTCAATCTTCCAAGTCTATACATTGGACTGTGCTCAACTGAAGTCTATACATCCTTCAAGGGTCCAAAGTCTATACATCGCCAGTGCATTTCTTGGATTGAAGTCTGTACATTGCTTCAGGAGCTCAAAGTCTATACATCCACTGTTGAACCTCAAAGTCCACACATCGCCTCATTTCCTCAGAGTCTATTCATCCACAGTGGAACCTTAAGTCTGTACATTGGGCTTTCATGTAAAGTCTATACATCGGTTGGGTTGTGCATGCATTGTCTCGCAAAGTCCATACATTGCATATGTTCATCAAAGTCTGTACATCGAGTGAAGTCTGGTGAAGTCTATACATTGGTCTTCACACCTGAAGTCTATACATCGTCAGTTGTCTGTCAAGTCTTCATATTGCCCAAGTATGTACAACGAGCAGGCTGAGCAAGTCCATACATTGGTCGGTGGAAAGTCTGTACACTTAGAAGTCTGTACATCCACCGTCTTCCTCAACGTCTCATGCATAAGTCTGTACAGTCAGTGCAGGTTAAGCATCGTCTCATTTTGCGTCTCAGTTTGCAAAGTCTATACATTGCTGCTGAACGCAAGTCTATACACTGCACTGGAGCATGCATCTCATGCAAGTCTGCACATCGCATTTGACGAAGGCATTGAAGTCTATACATTGGCCTTAAGCTGAAGCCTGTACAGTCATTTGGGACCATGTCTATACATTGCCTTTGGGATCTAAAGTCTATACAGTCTGAAGTACATACATTGCTTCACAACGTGAAGTCTATACAATGCCATAGCTTTGCTTATGTGAAGTATATACATTGCTTTAGCTTCACTAAGTCTATACATTGCTTCGCCTTCACAAGTCTATACAGCGAAGTCTATACACTGCAATGCATATACTTAATCCGATACTCTGTCTGACAGGTGCTCTGCTCGTGAGGCTAAATGAAGGGCACGTGATCCGAGGATAAGGAGAGTGCCCAGATGAGGACACGTGTACTGACAGCCTGTTGGATGCTGCCACGTGGTCCGAATTCTTAGGGCGGGAACTGTGGAAGCCATACGCGCCCTGGCTACTGCTGCAGCTGCCGCTATATATACGAGCCTTCTTCCACAGAAGAAGACTGATCGAAATTGACAGAGCAGAAGCTGTGAAGAAAAAGTAGAGTGCAGAGAGGTCTTCGATCCAGAGAAGAAAAAGGAAGAGAAGAGAAGAGAAGGAAAAGAAGAGAGAAAGAGAAGAAGAGAAAGAGAAAGAAAGAGAGATTGAGTGAGAGATCGAGAGAGCAGAGTGTGAAGAGAAGAAGAAGAAAGAGAGAGAGAAGAGAAAAGCAGAGAAGATCGTTCCCACTGGAAGTTGGATCAGATCCACTCTAGTCAGCTCTTTAAGAGCCACATTTTGTGCTTCACTGTTTACAGCTTTCCGGTGCTGTTTGGTTCTTGTTTTCATTTTCCATTTTATCCTTTCTTCAAGCTGTTAGTCAGCGGTTGCAGTGGTGGATTCCATTGGACAGCAAGCTGTGTTGCTCAGCGGGCGAGGAGGATTCCTCGGACGACAAGCTGTGTTGCCCAGCGGTTGTATGGCAAGCTGTGATGCCCAACTGTTCAAGCTGTGAGCCAGCGGAATCCACACTCTGGTTTGAGTGTGGGGTGGATGTAGGTCTGCTGGACCGAACCACCTAAAAACCCATTGTGCAGTGGTTTGATTTCTTGTGTGTTTGGCGCTAGATGAATGCTTAGGTTCGCTTTGGTTTGATGTTCTATAAGTATTCATTTCATTGATGCGCACACTATATGCTTGACAGTAGTATTGTGTGTTTGCTTGATCTGTTTAACTGTTGCCCACATTAGATGTCTGATTAGGAGCACTCTTTATATCCGTATACAGGTTCAATAGATGACCGGATTAGACTTTCTTATTTAGTCTTAGTGCTTTTATTCCACAATTCTGAGCACTAGACTTTAATTGGGTGAAGTTTTAAAGGGTGTATTCATTCACCCCCCCTCTGAATACATAGCACCGAACCCAACAAATTCGCCACGTAGAAGAGCAGACATTGCACAGACCTTATAACTTGTAGCATGAACAAGACATGCACTAGCAAAACTTGGACCGAGGCAAGGAATGCACAGACCGAGTGCTTAGACCTTTTGTTGCATAGACTTTAGTCATGCATGATGAAAGTATGCACCGACTCTAATATGCACCGACGTGTATATGATTTGGATGAAAACTGCACCGACTTGAAAGTTGCACAGACTATGAAGTCTTGTTGCTACAAAGTGCACAGACCTAATACATGACTAAGGAAATGTGCACCGACCTCATGTTCCTTAGCACAGGCGTTGTGTATGCATGATGCAAACTATGCACAGACCCTATATGTGCGGTACAAGGACTTGCACCGACCTTATATGCGTGCATGTAAAATTTGCACCGACTATGTATATGCCTTAGACGTAGACATGCACCGACCGTGTGTCTGCTTTAGACACAACCTGCACCGACCTTAATATATGCCTTAGACGAATCATGAGACGCAGGCATGCATTGAGATGCAGAATGAGACGCAGTTCATGCACTGAGACACATATGCACATGAGACGCAATATGAGACGCAAATATGAAACACAAATGTGCACTGACCCTAGGTGTGCATGAGGCACTGTTAGTATTGGTGTGCTACAGGCCAATTTTGGGTCGGGTAGGCCCGATAGATGTACGATCTTGTTCATTATTAATAAAGTGGTATTTGAGCGTAAATATGTGATTGTATATTACTTTATGATGTCTCTAGGATATGTGGTTGTAAAGTCAACTCGAGATGGGATCTCGAACATGAGACTGACTTTACATGGACACATACCTTAAACTATTCCTGGTTGGAGGGTAATCACTCAGAGACTTTGATTACCTATTAAACCAGTACACATGATGTGTGAGGGACCAGTCTCATGGTCACTGGTGCGGGGCACCAACACATATGCGTAGGTGTATGTCCTTGGAGGATGTACACTGAACTGATCCACTATTGGATCTTCAGATAGTTGATTATACCTAATGTCAACTGAAGATCCAACGGTCTCAGTAGCATCGTTGGTCCTTTGACCTGAGACATTGATCGTATCTTACACGAGGACTGGAATGGTTTAATTACATGGCTAAGTGACTTTAACCATAAGTCATGAGTTGCTGAGTCATTAGCCACTTCAGGATACGTGTGAAGATCATCAATGGTCAAGAGGGGATCGCCCACTGTCGGGTATATATCAGGCAGTTAATGGGTCATGACATTGACGCTCCGTTAAATCCCTGGCCAGGGTCGTGTGAGTTCATTTAGAACGAACGTCATACACTTTAAGGAGGTCATGGTCAAATGGCACGATCATGGGGTTTGACATAAACCATACCCTCGATCGTACCAGACTCATAGAAGGAGCAAGGGATTATATCAATGCGGCAACTGTAGACTTACAGGTACCAGACATGTTGGTTTAAACCCGGCGTCCTCTAGGATCACGCGGATTTGTTTGACTCAACGTGATCAAAGGTTCGGAATAAATCAAACTATTATTCAGCTCTAGTAGAAGCGAAGAATAGGTTTAATTTACTTCTAATTGGGAATTATAAGTTAATGGGCCTTAAACTGGAGTGACTATGGTCCTAGAGGATCACACACAATGGATTCTTGGGTGACGAATTATTATTATACAAATACATATATTAATTCCCTTTAATTCCTTTTGGAAAGGCATATAAAAGGGGCTTAATATTTATGTATAATAATGGGAAAGACATATATATAGTTTTGGTCCTTTGGAGCTCTTTTAGAAATGGGCCAAATCATATATATATGGATGCTACGAGACTTCTCCCCCTCTCTTGGCTAATCAAGCATTAAGGCTAGGAAGAAGAGAAGGATTAGCTCCTCCCCCCTTTCCTCCCTCTTGCTCTCTCTCTCTCCAGAAGGTGAAAGGGTTGGGGAAGGTCGTGCCGGGGGGGTACTGTCGCTGCGCAAGGATCAATGTGGATCAGCTCTAGAGGCCGTACTTTTGTGTGGCTCGGTGTTTGTGAGATTCTGCATCGGGCACTGCGGACAGCGTCGTTCCGGGCAAGGTGAAATCTACAACCCGTAGTTAGGGGTTGGGTATATATGCATCGATCTGAGCACAGATCTAGGATTCCATGAAGTTGGGTTCGGGCAAATAAAATTTTGTTATCCGCTGCGTTGCCTGATGGTCCTGTATGGAACCTTACAGACGCAACATGAGACACACAAGTGCATGAGATGCAAATGTAGACGCACTGACTTTATATAGTCACAACACTGAGACGCAAACGTGCACCGTCTTCAACAATAATAGACGATGCATGTGACACAAAAGATTGCACCGACTTCCTGTATGCTCAGGCAGGAAAGGCACAGACCTTGTATGAACATGCACTGACTTTAATGCAGTATTCTAAACAGTGAAGAGCACGTATGCACAATGGTTGAATGTGCTCGGACATATGAACATGCACGGACTAGCTACAGTGTGTGCACAGACCTTCATATGCAAGCAGTAACGTGCACAGACCTTAGCTGCAACTAGTTCAATGAAATGAATGTGCATGCCACCTGTTTGATAAAATGACTGTGCATGCAATCTGATGAGGTTCTATGCAGCATGAAAATGCATCTACCTGAAAATCCATATATCATACAAATGATTATGATGACAATCAGTAAAGCATAAAATTCAATGCACATAAAACAATCCTCATTAATGCACAGTGCAATGACCAGTTGCATAACCAAATACATATTTCATCATCATTCAATCTTTTCATGCAAACACATGATGTCTTATAGTGTTTGCTATCATCAAAACCACAGGGACACAACAATCTCCCCCTTTTTGATGATGGCAACACTATGAGTCATGAAGATAAAGCAAGATGCTTAAGATGCTGACAGACAAACTATTCTCCCCCTTTGACTTCATCAAAAAGAAAATAGTTTGATAAGCTATGCTCCCCCATACCAAAAGAGCCTAAACAGCCAGATAAGAACATGCACAACATGTAACCCTACTCCCCCTGAAAATGTGAGGTGAAAAGAAGTAAGAATAGGGTATGATGAAGGACAGCCGAGAAAGAGGGTCAAGAGATTAATCTCCCCCTTAATGCCAGAAACATGCTGATGTGACAATTTCCCTCTCTGACAAAGCAGAGGTATTAGAGTGGAAGAAGTGATAAGCATCAATTAGCAAAAACACAGGGACAATCAAGGATAAGTTCTATTCAGAATGAATGTTATCAATGAGTAAATGACAGTGAGCAGAAGAATGCCGAATGAGCTTCAATCACATAAGTAATTCAACAAGATGTTCAATGAGATACCAATTTCATAAATCAAATAGTAAGAGTGTTTCGGAGTCTTCCATGATAAGGGCTTATGAATGAACGTTATTGAACTATATGGTTTAAACATGATGTATACACAGTTTCTCAATAAAATTCAGTACTCATATCTGAAATCAATTTTAATAAGAGTGAACCAAGCCCTCATATTTACATCTTGATTAACCTCCCTACATCTTACACAATCTATTTCAATGACTTCTTTAAGAAAAACAGTCATGAGTATTGAGGTTAAACAATTTGACATATCTGAATTTTCACCTTTTGGGTTCAGCAAAGATTTTCATTCCCTTTTTTTTTCAGAACAGTCAGGAATAATTCATGCCTTTCATCGTAAAGGTAGACGCTGATTAGATGCCAGTACCCCTAGCTTACTCAGCAGAATGTACCATTATGTTTCAAGTATAGTATCACCTTTTTACGTAAGGGTACACGTTTACAAGACGCAGGTACCCCTAGATACTCAGTGAAACTAACCTTTGTTAATTTTCTGAACAGAGTTAGCCAAGAAGCATCATGACTTTGGGTCCATTATCTTTGACAAGGATCCTAGTTTCTCAGCGCATTTAGTCATTGCTCTACCATTTACATAACTGAATTAGCATTTGGATACAGCTACCCATAAGGTTTTTGAAGAAAGACTTGTTTAAAAACAATACAAATTTCATGCATTTCAACCAAATATGTCATGATTTCAAAAATGCAGATTACATAAGATTTTTCAAAATGTAACATGAAATGGTTGGTTAAAGTTTTTTAAAACATGATTCAGATATGTTTCAAGACATTCAAAGACAAACTCAATGAATACATTAAACTTAAATCAACAAGATCTTTTAGACATTCATAATTCTTTATAATAGAAGATTCCTTATTGACAAGATTTCCAGATTTATGAATGAGATACGCAAATTGAAATCTTCCTGAAATTCAGAAGGATCAAGAAAGGATTCAGAAGCAGTCGACTTGACAACATAGCCAGCAATTAAAACATGCATTATATGTGAGAACATTTGAAGTTCATGCATGTTGCAGAGAAGGCCAAGATTGCATCAGGAAAATGCAAGAACAACAATAGATTTCAAACTCAAGAAGAGTATCAGTTCAAGTGAATTTAGAAAGGTTAGATGGAAGTGATACTAACTGATGCCAGTTGTTGATGTATGTTGTAGAAGGAGCACGGATTGCAGAATGTGCAAAAATATGGCTAGACAATGAAGGTTTCGGTTGACTGAATGAGCAATTCAAGTTGGCCGAAATAGATAGCAAGGAAGCAGATGAATAACCATGCAATTCAAAAGTTGATTTATATGCTTCCCCTGACAAAATGCACTCAATCTTTTGGAATTTTCAAAATGAATGATATGCAATCAATTTGAAATGGATGCATTAATCTAAACACCTTCAAGTACTTGTGAATGTTGCAAAATACCTGAACTCCCCTTGTCTACATGTAGATGTGTCATGAGACATAAGTTACCCCCAATCTGCTGCATTGAGAAACCAAGGCTGTTTCTATTGACAGTAAAAATGTAAATTTCAAACATTCAATTCAGAGATCAAATTGTGTACAGCAGACTTGAAACAAATGTGATAGTTCCGCATGAAGAGGGATTTATTTCAGATTTAAGCATTTTCATGAAGATCAACTTAAGTAGGCATGAATGTATTTTCAGATAAATCAGATGCAATATGAACCATGCAAACATCAGAGACATGCAGTCCAGATTTTTAGAAAATGACATTCATTTCACTCTCAGCTCAAAGTATGCACAGATAATTCAGCATATGCATTTGAGGACCTATGAAGAACAATTGAAATTCAGATGTGAGCATGTATGCATGAAGTTTCGACTGATCTGATCAAGCATGAAATGCAACTGACTGAGAGAAATTATCTAAAGTTAGAAGCCCAAACCTGTCAAGCAGAGATATGGGGTTTTACCGAACTTGGGTGCCTTGGCTTATTCAACCCCTTGTTTGTTTCCTTCAAAGGCACTACTATAAAATAACAAACTATTTTGCACAAATAGACACCCAAGATGTCTTGGGTCTTGAAATGACAGTGACACCTTTAACATGTGTTCTCAATAGTTTTTCAGCATGTTTATCATCAAAACACATGGGATGACAATTATACATAGAATGCCCTAACTGTCCACAGTAATGGCATCTTCCAGCAGTTTTAAAACTCTTTTTATGCACATTACTGTAATCATGAAATTCATTAGCAGAGTGAAAATTCTGTTTACTAAAACTAGCCAGCCAACTATCATCAGCTTTGTGGCCTGGCTTTCCACATTCAAAGTATGAAGTGTTTTTCCTTTTATTAATTAAATTATTTTTAGCAGCAGCATAGAGAGCAGGAAATTTTACAGATTTAGAATTCAATCTATTTCCCTGAGCATGCCAGCAGTCCTTGACTGTATGGCCATGCTTTCCACATTCAAAACATGAAGAATTCATTATGTTAAAATTCTCATAAAATGCATGTCTTTTTGCATGGATTTTAGCAGGTTTGGAGTTAAGTGTTCTTCCCTTAGCATGCCAACACTTTGCAGCAATGTGGCCCAATTTGTCACAATGAAAGCAATGAAGTTTTCTTTTAGGAGTTGCATGATATTTAGCATGGAGTTGTTTATCATGCATTCCTACAGCAGCTAGATCATCTAATTTCATTTGTCTACACTCATGCATGAGATGGCCTATCTTATGACAGTAAAAGCAGTGAATTCTTTTCTTTTGAACAAAAGAAGGTTTCTTAGCATGAAAATTCCTAGCATGCATTCTATCAACATTCAGATCATCCTTTTTCAGCACAAGATAATTATCCATGGAGTGACCATGCTTGCCACAGTAATGACATGAAATATTATTGGATTTCTTTGAAGCATGGCTTTTATCAAATAAGTTCTTAGCATGTAGATTGTTCTTTTTATTTTTCAGTGGTTTTTGATTTTCAGTTGCAATAGACTGTTTTGGGGATTGTCTTGAGGTTCCAGCTACTTCAGAGCTTCGAATAAAAGTGATGTACAGCTGGTTCCTCTTGGCTTGCTTAATTTCAGAAATGTTGCCAGTCCCCTTTCTTTGACCACTTACATTAACTTCCAGAGGCATTTTCATTTTACATTTATTCTTCACAGATTTAGACATGGAATTTCTTAGATCTTGAATTTCAGAATTTAGAGAAATAATGTCAACCTCATAACAAGCAATGTTAGATTCACAGCTGATAACATGTTGATGTAAAACATCATTCAGACTTTTGAGTGTATTAATTTCCAGTTTCAATCTTTGTTCAGAGTCATTTTCAACACACTTTAACTTTTCAATGTTTAACCATTTTTCTCCCATAATAGTATTTAAGACCATGAGCTTTTTGTTTTGATCCTTCAAAATTTTCATTTCTTCCATCATTCTTTCATTTTCTTTTATCAATTCTTCATTCTGAACTCGCTCATTTAGTAAGATTTGATCACAATTAATTGAGCTCTGTTTTTGACAATTTTCACAGGGAACATTAGAATTAATCTGATCACATTTCTTTTTCAACCTTTTATTTTCAGATTTTAATTTCCTACATCTATCAGTAAGTTCCTCATTCATATTCTATAAATCATCAAGCGAAATTTCTTCGGATCCATAGCTTACCATGGATGAAGTTTCTTCCTGTTGATCAGAGTTATGATCATCCCGGTTGACCATCAAGCATTGATCCTCTTGCTCCCCATTTGCAGCAGTTATTCTTTCCAAGATTTTCTTTCCAGAAGTGCACCTTATAACAAAAGGAAATATGTCAGTATTAACTGTAGCTTTCAAAATATTGAGAACTGTGACGTTATCACGGTTCTTTACTCTGTCCTATCTAGACCACTTGGTCTCATCATGAGGTAATTGGTGTGGACCTTTTGAAACCAAACTCCATAGATTAGGGTCAATGTAATTTATATAAACACATAGACTGCCTAATCACTTACTAAGGTTAGAACCATCAAACGCAAAAGGACGAGCCATTAAGACAGATAGCAAACAGATTCAACGCACAAAGCAATCGATAAGAAATGCACCAAAAGCAAGATAGCACCGAAGACAGCAGGATCCTCTACAGATTGTTGGATCTGAAAAGTCAGAGACCGCTCTGATACCACTTGTTGGGGTGTATGGGTGCAAGGTCCGGATTCATAGGGGGGGTGAATGAATCTCCCTTATAAAAACTGCCAATTAAAACTATAACTGGAGAGTAGTTACGGAACTTAAACTCAGATGGATTAAGTGAATAAATTGCTCTCCAGAAATAAATAGAAGATCAGATAGACCTTGCTCCTGATCAACTCTGAAAGCTGGAGAGATGACTCAGATCACGTATTCAAAATAACTCTCTCAAGGCCAGCATTCAATGAAAGGCGTTTAGGCAAAATTCTCACTAGACAGAAAGATCAGACTTATATGAACGATCCTAAGCATGCATCTAGCAGAATCAAAGTAGACAATTAAACCACAGCACACAAAGGATTTTTTAGGTGGTTCGGTCCTCCAGACCTACATCCACCCCACACTCAACCCGAGTGTGGATTCCTGCTGATACACAGCTTAACTCGCTGGGCATCACAGCTTGCCTACAACCGCTGAGCATCATAGCTTACTTTCTCTGGGCAATACAGCTTAGCCATCCGCTGCCTAACAGCTTGACCCGTTGGGCAATATAGCTTAGCCGACCGGATGAATCCTCCACTGCAACGCTGAGCAACACAGCTTGCTCCGCTGACTCACAGCTTGAAACAAAGGTTTAAAAGAAAAAAAAAGATAGAAAATCACATCACCGGAAAGCTGGAAATGAAACACAAAATGTAGCTCTTGCAGGAGCAGGTCTGGCTTGAATCTGATCCAAATGCTAGGAGGACAGATCTTCAACGAAGGCTTCAATTTCCTCTCCTCGAGCTCTCTCTTCATCTCACTCTTTCTTTCTAACTCTCAATCTCTTCTTTTACTTCCCACTGTTGCATTTTCTCTCACAGACTTCTTCTGATCTCTCTCTTTTTCTCTCTAGTTCTGCTCTTCTACTTTTCTTCTCTCTTCTTATCAGATTCTGGCTCACTCTTCTTTCTTTGCTACTCACTCTCTGATTCTGCTTCTTTCTCTTCTCTTCATTGTTGTTCTTCTTCTTCTACTTCTTCTTCTTCTGGCTCTCTTTTCTTTTCTTCTGGCGGCCTCTTTTTTCCACAGCTTTCTTCAAAGGGTTGGGTATTCTTATATAGGAGCAGGGGCTCCGTATGGATGAGGCAAAAGAACCCTACTGAAGCTCCATTGGTCCACGTGTTGGATGAGAATGTTCCTTTCCTCGAATCACGTGCCCGTCATTTGCTCCAGGGTCCACGTGCCAGCCTCCTGCCATTCTTGGGTTCACGTGCCTTGGATCACGTGCCTCTTCTGTGAACGAGATTGTTCCCTGTAAAAGAAATACATAGTACCGTTTAGGATTATTCTCAACAAGGTAGAATTCGCCACGTAGAAGAGCAGACATTGCACATACCTTATAACTTGTAGCATGAACAAGACATGCACTAGCAAAACTTGCACCGAGGCAAGGAATGCACAGACCGAGTGCTTAGACCTTTTGTTGCATAGACTTCAGTCATGCATGATGAAAGTATGCACCGACTCTAATATGCACCGACGTGTATATGCTTTGGACGAAAACTGCACCGACTTGAAAGTTGCACAGACTATGAAGTCTTGTTGCTACAAAGTGCACAGACCTAATACATGACTAAGGAAATGTGCACCGACCTCATGTTCCTTAGCACAGGCGTTGTGTATGCATGATGCAAACTATGCATAGACCCTATATCTGCGGTACAAGGACTTGCACCGACCTTATATGCGTGCATGTAAAACATGCATCGACTATGTATATGCCTTAGACGTAGACATGCACCGACCGTGTGTCTGCTTTAGACACAACCTGCACCGACCTTAATATATGCCTTAGACGAATCATGAGACACAGGCATGCATTGAGACGCAGAATGAGACGCAGTTCATGCACTGAGACACATATGCACATGAGACGCAAATATGAAACACAAATGTGCACTGACCCTAGGTGTGCATGAGATGCAACATGAGACACACAAGTGCATGATACGCGAATGTAGACGCACTGACTTTATACAGTCACAACACTGAGACGCAAACGTGCATCGTCTTCAACAACAATAGACAATGCATGTGACACAAAAGATTGCACCGACTTCCTATATGCTCAGGCAGGAAAGGCACATACCTTGTATGAACATGCACTGACTTTAATGCAATATTCTAAATAGTGAAGAGCACGTATGCACAATGGTTGAATGTGCGCGGACATATGAACATGCACGGACCAGCTACAGTGTGTGCACAGACCTTCATATGCAAGCAGTAACGTGCACAGACCTTAGCTGCAACTAGTTCAATGAAATGAATGTGCATGCCACCTGTTTGATAAAATGACTGTGCATGCAATCTGATGAGGTTCTATGCAGCATGAAAATGCATCTACTTGAAAATCCATATATCATACAAATGATTATGATGGCAATCATTAAAGCACAAAATTCAATGCACATAAAATAATCCTCATTAATGCACAGTGCAATGACCAGTTGCATAACCAAATGCATATTTCATCATCATTCAATCTTTTCATGCAAACACATGATGACTTATAGTATTTTCTATCATCAAAACCACAGGGACACAACAGCTGGAACACAAGTCTGCACATGGGCAGATTGTGTAGGCTGTGGAAATTTAGAGGGAAATGGGGGCAAACGACGAGGAAATAACTTGACATTTTTTATGGGATGTGGGAACTACAAGGGGAACTCACCCTAAAAATTTCAGCCTGGTCAGATCTATGAGTTGAGAGCTAATGTTCAGCCTTTGGCTTGCTGTCGAGAGATGGACAGAACTCCGGCGACGAGGCGGTGGTGGTGCGACGGTGGCTCGATGGCGACGGCGCTGAGCTTCACACTCTGATAAGGGAGGCTTCACACCTCAAAATAGCAGCCTTCACAGCTGCAAGGGGAGGGAGAGGAGAGAGAGAGGGGGCGGCGTTGGCCTTGGAGCAATATTTGATGAAATTCTTTGATTAATTGTGTGAAAAATGGAAAATACAAGCATTATATATGAATGGAAACTCTTGGCTAATGACCAGCCTTACCCTCAGATCTAGGGTTAGGGAGGGGTACATTGGGTATGCCAAATTCTATTTTTTTTCCATGTGGTCAAAGCACATAAAAAAAAGGCCTAATAGAGACAAAAGAGGGGGCGCTCCCTTTAAAGAAGAGAAATGGAATTTCCCTTCTCTTGGTCCAATGGTCCAAGTCCAAGGTGGACAATGGGCCAGCCCCTATGGGTCCCTAGAAGTTAGGTGGCCCAATGGGGAAGAGGGTGAGGGGGGCCTGCTGGGCCCAGGTGGCCCTTTTACAAGGAAACCAATTTATTTATCCTAATTACACTCTCTTAAACTCAAATAAAACCAAATAAGCACACATTACATACCAAATAAAACCCAATAAATACTAAAAATACAAGACTCAAGACGGAGACTCCAAACTGTCTCCAAGCCATAGGGATGCATGCGTAGCTCGAGTGGTGCTGCGCGTTCGGTACTGACAGCTCGCCGACTCATGCTTCTCGCTCGCTCTGGTGTCCGCAGCAATTCTCCCCGGGTGGGAGAAACTCGACCCTATCGAGTAAGGGTCTGGATCGCTCTGGTAGCGCTCTAGTAGGTCCGGATCTATCCTCTGCAACTCTGCCCGAGTGATCTAAGTATCATCGGTGGCGGGTCACCCTCTCCATCGCACTAAGTAGCGTGGGTAGGATCCACTCCCGGTAATAGTCACCTGCTCATCCAGAATATGATCTATATGCTCTCGCTGCCTTGGAAATGAGGCTGTTGGTGGACACTCAGGTGTGGGGTCACTCTCAATAGCAGGAGATGGCTCGAACGGTTCACCAGGGATCACCGCTGGGTCCCTATAAGCAACTAGATCCGACACATTGAAAGTAGAGCTTATCCCATATTCCTCGGGCAAGTCCACAACATACGCATTGGATCCGACGCGTTTCAACACTAGAAATGGACCGGCTCCGCGAGCTTGCAATTTCTTTACGGTCCTAGAGGGAAACCGTTCAGGTCTAACCCTGATCATGACATAATCACCCTCTTGGAACTCACGGTGGTGTCTGTGGGCATCGGCTAACTCTTTGTACCATGCATTGCTGGTCTCAATGTGACGACGGATGTCGTCATGCAGACTCCTAACATGCCTAGCAAATGACTCAGCAGACTCCGACACTCATGCATGAATGGGCATGGGAACAAGATCCACTGGTTTCCTAGGCCTACGACCTCTGACAATCTCAAAAGGATTCATACCTGTAGACCTATTGACCGAATCATTATATGCAAACTCAGCTAGTGGTAACATGAGATCCCAATCCCCTACACGGTCCCCAACAAGACACCTTAAAAGGTCATCCAGACTCCTATTGACCACCTCGGTCTGACCATCTGTCTGGGGATGATATGCAGTGGAGAACTTGAGGTGAGTACCTAACATATGCCACAGTGTCTTCAAAAAATAACTGGTGAACCTAACATCACGGTCAGACACTATGGTACGAGGCAACCCAAACTTACACACCACATGAGAAAGGAACATGCGGCCTACCCTCGAAGCATCCGAAGTCTTAGAGTAGGGAATGAAAAGGGCCATCTTCGAGAATCGATCTACTACCACATAGGCCGAATCATGCTTCCTAGAGGTTCGTGGCAATCCCAAAACAAAATCCATACTAACATCATGCCACGGGGCATTGGGCACGGGGAGAGGTGTGTAGAGGCCTGAGCTTTGCTTCTTCATTTTGGCCATAACACATGTACGTCACTGGGCCACAATGTGAGCAACATCTCTCTTCAAGCTCGACCAATAGAACCTGTGCTCGACAGCCTCGATAGTCTTGTTCCGACCGAAGTGGCCGGCTAGACCTCCCGCATGAAGTTCCCATACTAAGAAGTCGTTAACTGACGTTCGGGGAACACAAAGCCTGCCTCCTCAAAAGAGGTAACCCTCCTGAAGCACATAATCACTATGATCTCTCGAGGGTCCGACCTAGAGAGTGGCAAAGATCTGACCAAAGTCAGGACAATCAACATAAGCCTCTCTCATCTTCTCTAGCCCGATAACCTCGGCACTCATGGTAGTCAACAGACATGCACGCCGACTCAAGGCATCAGCCACCTTGTTCTCCACTCCAGCCTTGTGCTTGAGCACAAATGTGAACTGCTGGAGATACTCAACCCATCTGCTGTGATGCGCATTGAGCTTCTTTTGGGCATGGAGGAACTTCAAGGCATCATGGTCAGAGTACAAGACAAACTCCTAATGTAATAAGTAGTGCCTCCAATGCCTAAGAGCCTGGACAACTGCATAGAATTCCTTATCATAGGTAGAGTATTGCAGTTTCGCGTCATTCAGCTTCTCACTGAAATATGCAATCGGGTGGGTCTCCTGACTCAACACTCCTCCAATTCCTACACCCGACGCATCACATGAGACCTTAAACACCTTCGAGAAATCTGGTAATCGAAGAATCGGTGTCTGGGTCATGTGCTCCTTGATGTCCTTGAAGGCAGCAGCAGCGGCCTTCGTCCATACAAATGTGCCCTTCCTGATACAGTCTGTGATCGGGGTAGTGATGGAGCTAAATCCGTAGATGAAACGATGATAGAACATCGCGAGGCCATGGAAGCTGCGGACATTATGGATCGTGCGGGGTTCCGGCCACTCAACAATGGCCCGGACCTTCTCCAGATCAGCGGAGACCCCAGTGCTAGACACAATGAAACCCAAGAAGGTAATCTGAGAAGTCATAAAGGTACACTTCTGTGGGTTTGCAAATAATTGCTCTCGCCTCAAGAGTAGGCAGACCTGCCTAATATGGTCCAAGTGGTCCCCCGTAGTGCGACTACAAATGAGAATATCATCAAAATACACTATAACAACGACTCCAATGAAAGGTCGAAGGACCTGAGTCATGAGTCGCATGAAGGTGCTGGGGGCATTAGTTAGCCCAAAGGGCATAACCAACCACTCATATAGACCATCCTTGGTCTTAAATGAAGCCTTCCACTGATCACATGGCCTAATCCTTACGTGGTGATAACCACTCTTAAGATCAATCTTCGAAAAGATAGTGGCGCTTGCCATCATGTCAAGCATATCATCCAGGCGAGGAATAGGGAACCTGTATTTTACGGTGATTTTATTGATGGCATGACTATCAATACACATCCTCCAAGTGCCATCCTTCTTTGGGGTGAGTAACACGAGCACAACACATGGACTCATGCTGTCCCGAACAGATCCTCTTTGCATAAGCTCATCGACCTGCCGCTTTAGCTCAGCGTGCTCAGTAGGACTCATGCGGTAGTGGGGAAGATTGGGCAATGAGGATCCCAGAATCAGGTCGATAGCATGCTGAATATCCCGCATAGGTGGGAGTCCCTTGAGAAGCTCTTTGGGGAATATATCAGCAAACTCCTGCAGAATGGGAACAACATCGGGTGGGAGTTCACTCTCGGACTCTCGCTCCACCTCACGAACCGTGATAGCAAACACAGGACTCCCCTTACTAGCCTCCCGCTCCATCTCTTGGGAGCTAATCAACATCAACCTCCTAGACGGGGGCTCGCCTGTGCCAGATGTAACGGTCATGGCCCGAGCTGGGGATGGGGTACTGGGTCCAGGGACGGAAGGCTCCAGAGTACTAGGACCAGTAGGACCCCGAACTGAAGGACTCTTGGGCTGAGAGGGGTGGAGGGTAATCCGTTGGCCACCATGGTCGAAGGTACATGTGTTCGACCGACCATGGAGCATGGCATCCCAATCAAACAACCACGACCTATCCAGAATAATACTGCCCATCTCCATGGGGAGGACATCACACCAGATCTCATCACGGTAGAGATGGAACTGCAGTGGGACCAGACACCATAGCCTGATCGGAATGGAGGTGGAATCCACCCATGATACTTGATAGGGGCAAGGATGGTCCACGGGAGTAAGACCAAGATGAGAAACAGTGCCCGTGGCAATTACATTGATACAACTCCCACTATCGATAATCACCTTACAAACTTTCCCGCCCAGCCTACAGTATGTATGAAAGATAGTGGTCCGACGCCAGTCATCACTGGCCTGTGGCTGGGTGAGAATACACATGACTCTTGACACCCGTTTTAGGACCGATAAGTCGGGTCATCTCCTTGTTCATTCTATATGATGCTCCAGGTTGTTCACCTTTATTGAGCCTTCTTGGTCAATTTGAGGTCTATTTCATGAGTCATATCTCCTTGGTTGGGTCTGGTTCCTTATCCCTTTCCGCTGGACAAAGCTTAGCAAGCTCTCATTTTCATTTGAATTCTACTATATCTAACGATCCATCATAGGGGCATTATATTCCTCTAACGCATCTACCCTAGTGCGTTACATCCTTCTAGAGTCCTTAAGCTTAGGGCTTCCTTTCAAGCTTATCTTTTGCCTATCCGTTGAGTGTGACGGTTTATCGTGCAACCGTTACATTCATTGTGACGCATCTACCTTTGACCGTTACATTCATCTAGAGTCCTACGTTTGCGAACTTCTCCCATTGATCTTATCTTATAGTGGATAGGGTTGTGTGACGGTCCAAGACTGGCGCGTTACATTTGTGTGGCGGTCTATCGTGCGGCCGTTACATCCAACAGAGAGTCCTGACAAGCCTGGCCTTTGCTCTGCTATTCCGTGATCGAACTAAGAGTTTGGTTTGAGGGTTTCTCTCCCGATACTCATCCTAAGAAGCTTCCGTTTGATTCTGTGGACTCTGGGGAGTATTATCTTCAAGAGTTTACTAAGAAAAATCCTACTTTCTAGCTGGATTATCCTCAACTCAAACCTAGACTTTGAGGGTCTATAAATCAAACCCTTGACTTCATGGCTTGAAAGAGGAGACATCTGGAGTTCGCGTCGAAGTGCTGCCGCATCCTAGAGCTAGAACCAACCAAGGAGAGCTGCTTCCCACGTCCATCTACTTCCAAAGTTTAGAGAGTATTGTTTCCAAGGGTTTAATTCAGTCAAGTTGTGTTCTTAGTGTCTTTTCTCTCTTTTCAAACATCATAGCATTGTCCCTCTCCATCTCCTACGTTCTTGCACTTGCTGTATTCATTCAAAACATCCTCCCATCTTTTAAAACGTCACAGAGGGGTTAAAAAACCAACCTCCCCGGTATTTCCCTTTCCTTTTGCATATTCTTAAGTTTCTTGGATTTATTGATACTACTGTGTCTAAGGGCTAATCTGGGTTGTTTTTCTTGTGTTCTACACTCTTTGTAGGTTTACAGAGTCCATATCACGAGGCCCAAGCTCTCTGGCCGGCTGGAAAGCTTGGAGATCAAAAGATTCCCAACTTCTTCTTATTCTACAGAAGCTCTGACGATCTGGAACATGCGCGTTAGAGTGTTGTAGCGGTCTATCGTAAGACCGTCACACTTGCTGTGGCGCATCTTCCCTCGACCGTTACATCTGACGGAGCTACAGTTTCCTGGTTGTTCTCTCTCCCGTGGGCGGGTGCATCATCCTTCTATTCTAAGGTATTTATCAGGTCTTTGACTTGTTTCTACCTTGGTGGCGATCACATTTTTCCTTAGTTTGGGCATTAGCTTTCTCTTTCATCATATCTCTTCTATACTTTGCTTGTTCCACCTATACGGTGTGTTTTCCTTTATTCCTTATTCCACGCTCCGGCGTGTGTTTTTCTTTATTTGCTTAGCTTAGTCTTGATTGAGATAGCATGCCCATGCTAGAGCTTGTGTTGGTTGCCTAGGTTCATGATTCGCATGTTCATAGGTTGATTGATTTCATTACTTGGCTCATTATTTGCTCATAGTTGGCATCATAGCCCATCTTGCAAAAGAAGGGACACATTAAAACCAACAGTTTTTTGGCGATCACGGTGGGACATCTAGTGCCAAGCGTGCTTTGAATCTCTATTAAACCTGCTTCCCTTTGTTTGCCCTTGTTGCTCTGGTTTTTCCCCGGATTTTCCCTCTATTTCTCTGCTGTTTCTGGTTCTCTGGCTCATCTGACGGTCTCATGTGTATGCGTTACATTTCTGTGACGGCCTGGTCTTCGACCGTCACACTCCTCTGACGCAGGTAGTCTAGACCGTCACATACTCCAGATAGGTACGCATCCCGAGGTGCAGTTTACTTCCACAGTTTTTGCTGTGATTTTCATGTTTGGGTGCTATTTGGTCTCCTCCTTGGTTGGTTCACATATTCATATCATTATGTGCATGTTTGATTGCTAGGTTTTAGGCTAGAATTTGCATGCACCCCGGTGCACATAGGTTCATGCATATTTTCATACATTAGATTGCATTCTCCTACCTTGGTGCGTGGACCTCTCGTCTCCATATTCCTTGGGGCCGACTAGGAAAACACATCATGGACCTCCATAAGTCCCCGTGAGCCGTGGATTCCCACACGGACACCGGGCCGGTTGTACCTTTCCTACCCTGTGTCTAGGATTGCATAGGTGAAGGAGTGATTACATTTAGAGTCAACCAAGCCACACATCCTTTCATATTAGGAACCTACTTGTGGAGAGCACATCCTAATCAAATCACTAAGGTTCTAAAGGAAGAAATCATAAAAATCTTGTTGCATCATCTAAGTAACTTGGTTGAATTTAAGTGTTGTCATCTCGTTTTCACTTGCATCTTTGTCAAAGTTATCTAAGCTTGATCACTCATTATGTGTTTGTTGTGTGTTGTTTGCTTTTGTTAAAGGTTTTCCATTGCATGTGGAGTTGTCTTCGTCCATTAGAGTCATCTCATAGGGTCAATTCCTTCTCCAAAATCTACTCCAATCCGCTCTTCGAACCCATCATGGCTTCTTTCAATCCTCCCCATTCCCAAGAGGATTCTCTTCCTCAAAGGCTTCTTGAAAACCCCTCTAGGGTTATCTCATTCCCGTCTGGAGAGGGGTCTGCCGCTCTTCCATCCTCCGTCCCTATGGAGGGCGGCCAAACCACTCCTTCCTTCTCTTCTCCTTCTGCTGGCTCCATTCTCCAAATGATGGCCCAGTTGGATCTGGCCCAACTCCAGGCTGTCTATCAGGCCATGCAGGGGTCCAATATCCCACATCCCACGATTGCGCAAGGCCAATCTAATCTTTCCATTGACAAATCTAGAGTTGGTGGGCCCTCCATCCAGCCCACTCCAATTGATCTTACTCCGGTCCAACCTCGGACCATCACCTTTTCTGGCATGGAAACGGGCCAATCTTCCGCTTCGGCCCAGCAATTTTCTGATAAGGGAAAGTCTACTCTCCCTTCTTTTATCCAGGTGGATCATCACATGCCCAGCCCATCGGTGCCACAAGTCCTTGTTGGCCCTTCAGATTTCTTGCACCCTCAGCAAGGGGTTGCCCAAGTCCATTCTAATCTGGGTCCGTCTTCGACCCAATATCCTTCTTATGGGCTCCCTACCTTGGCTGTTTATCCTTCTGCCCCTTCTCATGGGCTTTCACCTCCTACAACAGTCCATCCTTCTGCTCCTCAATTTCAACCTTCATCTTTCGCTACCCCTATTCCATCCAGGGAGTAGGAACTACTTGATAAGTGGGCCGCCATGCAACAACAGATTGATTTCCTCCAAAAATGGGTTGGCCTACAATCCTTGGTAGATGTTACAGTCCCCAGCTTCCAAAACATCTGATTCCCTTCGCAATCTGAGCTCTCTAATTACCGCAAGTATGACAGGAACGGCAATCCCTTTATTCATGTGAGAGACTTTTTATATGAATCGGCCAAATTTCAGTATGATGATCGCCTCATGGCGTATTTGTTCCACCGATCATTGGATGGCATTGCATTTGAATGGTTCTATTCCCTACCGCTAGAGGATGCCGAGAGCTTCAAAATAGTGAAAGACAAGTTCATCCAACAGTTTCAAGATAGGGTCGGTCCAGAATATTCTTTCACAGACTTAGTGGCCGAGAAAATGAAGCCTGATGAGGAGTTTGCAACTTACGTTGACAGATGGAGGCAGATGGCCGCCAGGGTGCCGGGCCATATTCCGGAGGAGGAGAAGGTCAAGCTATTGATCTTAAATGCTACCCCGACCTTCCGAAACATCTTGGCGATGAATGATATAGCAAACATGCACCAACTTTATAGCCGGGCGTGGTTCATTCAAACACAGTTCAAAGACTCCCCCATCCACTCGCTCTTTGAGAACCAAAAGCCAAAATACCACAAGAAACCTCAAGGGCCTGTCACCGAGGGGGTTCAGACCAACGAACAAGTTCAAGCTGTTACCTTCCCTTTCCAAGCCGTACCTTTCCGCTTTCTGCAAAACCCCCGCACTCCTCAAAACCCCGCTCCACAAAACTTCCCAACCATTCCACAAAACCCTCCGCCTACCTTTGCCACTCCACAAAATACCTTTACCGCTCCACAACAACCTCCACAGCCTTCGCAATACCATAATGTCCCTCCACCCAATGGCTACAACAACAACAACAAGCGCCCGGCTCCTAAAAGAGAATAATACCCACCGCTGCCAGAAACCCTCACGGATTTCTTCTCGGCTCTCATGTCAGTTAATGCTATACAACTCCCTCTGGAACGGCCCAACTGGAACCCGGCCGTTGATCAGACAAAGTACTGTATGTTCCACAGGCAGCCAGGACATACTATTGAAGGGTGTTTTTAGTTCAGGGATTTGGTCTATGACCTCCATGAAGGACAAAGGATTGATTGGGCCGAGATACATAGGGCCATTACGGAAATTAAAGAGAAAAGAAGGCAGCCGCCGAGGCAGCAAGTGCAGCAACAATAGGCACCGCAGCCGCAGCAGCAGCAGCAACAGCAACATCAGACGGTTCAAAACTTGGGGATCTATCAGAACCCAATGCCGAACCATCTTCCCGCTCCACAGCCTCAGCCACCGGCGCCGGCCCAAGTCAATGTAGTTCAACCCCCAGCCCCTGATGCCGGGTGGTCCTTTGATGATGACAGCTCTATGCCCCAAGGCATGGCCCTTCACCACAACTTCCGCACTCCTTCCGCTCCTACCATCCTTACATACCAAAACCCTTCTCCGCCTGCTACACCGTTTGTCCTTTCATCTATTCCGACTTCACCGCCCGTCTCTCACACATTACTCACCCCCGCTATCACCGCACCTCCATCTAACCCTCCACTCATTACACCTCCACCTACCTTTATACCCCCACTTCCGCTCGCACCCGCTACCACCAACCCCTCACCCATCATCCTTTCCACCACACCCTCTTCCGCACCACTCATCCACCCCACCGGGCCTATAAAGTCACTTATCTTGAGCCCATCTGAGGCCGCGGCAGCCTATAACTTCACCTTGCGGAGTGGGCGCATGTTTCACCGTAATTATCCTTCCACCTCCAATCCCCAATCTTCCCAATCGGCTGCTGAGCAGGAAGAAGCCGAGCCGTTACCAGGAACCCAATACGATCGTTTGTATCACTTGGATCGGGTTCCCGCTAAGATATTCGTGCTGGAGCTTATCAAAAGATCTACCCTTCACCAAGATGCTCTCAGAAACTTCCTTCAGAAGGTGATGGTTAGTGAAGACGTGGTAGCCGACAGTTTACCTACGGCATTGGTGACTATTTCTAAAGGACCAGCTATAACCTTCTCTGAAACCGAGCTAGCACAACCAGAAGCTCGACAAATGCCACTTTGCATCACCGTTATCTTGAATAAAGTCAACATTGACGTGGCATTAGTCGATACAGGGGCATCTATCAATGTGTGCCCGCTCAGCACTCTCAGGGCCTGCAATCTGTCAGAAGAACTTCTACGCCCGACCCCCACTACTATAGCTGCTTTTGACAATTCTCGGAGGGCATGTCACGGGATTGTTACTATTCAAGCCGAGCTTGGGCCTCTCACCATGCTCATTGAATTTTATGTGCTGGACATCGACCCCATGTTCAAAGCTATCTTGGGTCGTCCGTGGATCGACACTCTCAGTGCCGTGCCCTCCACCGCGCACCAATGTCTCAAGTTCCCTTTTCAAGGGAGGGTGGTTAAAGTAAAAAGCTCATCCACGGCCCAGTCTGTCAAAGTTATTTTGGAGAAGGTTCTGCCCACATTATGGCCCAGCAGCCGGCCCGTTATTTCAGTACTAGATCTGGATTTCCCTTGGGCTTATACACCACGCAAGCCCGCCGCTACACCCGTCAATATCAAAGTGAAACCCCAGATCCGAGATTCCAAGGGTTGGGATATCATATTGAAGCTGGGTTATCAACCGGGGAGAGGCCTCGGTGCACAGTTACAAGGGCGAACTAAGCCAGTACCCAAAGGAAGAAAAATGAGCCGGAGAGGTCTCGGTTATCGAGAGTCCGCACTCTCAATGATGGGAGACTCAGGGCCACTTACATGGGACTACCGCCAACACTTTATAAAAGGACCCCTCCAGCCGGGTACACTGAATCCACCACCAATACAATAAGAAAAGAAAGATACAGCATGCACAGTTGTTATTCCACCTCTGCTACCAAAAGGGCATGTTGATGATATGCCAGATTTCAGTCAGTCATTTGCCAGAATGTTCAGCGAGCCAGATAGTTATGGTCAGAAGGAGAGTCAGGAAGTGCGGCTCGTTCAATGGAAGCCAAAGCAACCTGGCCGTCTACAGAAGAAGGGGAGCTCGCCCATTATCATTTCTTGGTCTCCCTCCCGTCTCGCATCTCTATTTCAACAATTGGAACCCATTCGCCATTCACCCCCGATTATGGTCGATCCGTATTTTACGGAAAGATCACCTGAAATCTTGTTTGTTCCATGTGCATGTGGGCGCTGCCCACCCATTGATCTATCAACTCTATTCACTCCTCCTTCCTCCACCACCCAACTCCATGAGATGTGGTTTCGATCCTCTGATCCATTCTTCCATTGCATCTTCCCCGATTTGTTCCCCATGCAACTTCCTCCTCCTCCATCCTGCTGTATGATCTCTAATGATCTCAAAAAAAAAACGTCAAATTTGAAACAGAGATTTTGGTGGAAGATTACGCTATCTTATCTCCATCCTCCTCCCAGGGGCACGAGTCCCCTGCTCCTTCCTTTCCACTTGGTTTCCTTTCTCCTAGGTTAGGCGTAGGGTCTGTCGAGTCTAGGGAAGTAGGGTCGATTAGAAGTAGAGAAGTAGGGTCCTATTCTAGGTTGTCCAATCCTTCCGAGCTTGAGCCGCGCCCGCTTGCGCTTCCTTCCAAATCCATTCCTGATAGGTTCTTGCAGTATCTGGCTCAGCGATGTCATGCTCTTTTGAAGTGTCCAGAGTTTGTTGCCACAGCAATCATGATAGAGGACGAAGAGGAAATAGAAGGGGTGTGGAGCGATGACGGACTCGATGTCTATGAAGTCTTGGATGAGAAAGACCCGATTGATGATGAGGACAGCAACGTAGATAACACTGCCAATCTATATGCACAAGGATTAAAGTGATTCGATGAGCCATCGTCAGCAGTGGATGAACCTATGAAGGAAATAAATTTAGGAACTGAAGAAGACCCAAGGCCCATCATTATTGCCGCTAATCTCCCTCCGCAAGTGGAAGAAGATCTAGTCAAGGTTCTAAGGGAGTATAGTGATTCTTTCGCCTGGTCTTATGAGGACATTCTGGGTCTTGACCCCTCTTTAGTGGAACACCGACTCGTACTTAAACCAGGGGCAACACCCGTAAAACAGAGGTCGAGAAGATTTCACCCCCACATGGCCTTAAGGATCAAAGAAGAAGTCGATAAGTTATACAAGGCCAGGTTCATTAGAGTTGTCTTATATCCCCAGTGGGTGGCGAACATAGTCCCTGTTATCAAGAAGGATGGAAATGTGCGTATTTGCATCGATTTCAGGGATCTTAATAAAGCATGTCCCAAAGATGATTTTCCGCTGCCTCACATAGACATCCTGGTCGATAACACCATCAGGTACGAAGCCTTGTCATTCATGGACGGTTACTCAGGTTATAATCAGATTCGTCTCGCTTCGGAGGATCAAGAGAAAACCTCCTTCACCACGCCCTGGGCACGTAGTGCTACGTGGTTATGCCGTTCGGTCTGAAGAACGCATGTGCCACCTATCAGAGGGCAATGATGGCCATTTTCTACAGCATGATGCACATTTACATGGAAGCCTACGTAGATGACATCTTGGTGAAATCAAGAACCAAAGAAGAACACCCCTCTATCCTGGCTAAGGTGCTACAGAGAGCTTGGGAGTACAAGTTGAAAATGAATCCGAAGAAGTGTGTTTTTGGAGTCACTTCAGGGAAGTTGCTAGGCTTTATAGTTAGCAAACGGGGGATCCAAGATTGATCTTAATAAAGCAAAGGCCGTCATGGACATGCCTCCGCCAAAGAATATTACGGAACTTCGAGGACTAATTGGTAGATTGCAGTTCATCAGAAGATTCATATCCCAACATTCTCAGAGGTGCCGCCCGTTTTATGAATTGCTAAAGGCGGGAGTCAAATTTGAATGGAATCAAGATTGTCAAAAGGCCTACGAGGAGCTAAAGGAATATCTATCCAATCCCCCGGTTTTGCAACCTCCTGTCCCTGGGAAACCCCTAATCCTATATATCTCGGTTATTGAGGACTCCTTAGGGGCAGTCTTAGCACAAGTGGACGATGAAGGGAGAGAGCGGGCAGCTTATTACCTCTCTAGGTTGTTCAACCCGGCCGAGGCTAAATACACCGCTATGGAGAAGACTTGTGCCGCCCTAGTGTGGGTAGCTCAGAAGCTCAAACACTACTTCCTTGCCCACCCAGTTAGGTTGATCTCTAGAATAGACCCGATCCGCTATCTCTTAGAAAAATCTATCCTCTCTAGTAGGTTAGCTCGCTGGCAGAGCTTCCTATCCCAGTTTGATATCACGTTCGTCATTCAGAAGGCGGTCAAAGGATACGCCATCGTTGAGCATCTTTCCCATCTCCCGATTCCCTGCACGAATTCTATTCAGGATGACTTCCCTGATGAGCATCTTTCTGTCCTGACTCATCATCCCTTCTGGTCACTGCACTTCGACGGTGCACTCAATTCTCAGGGCCGAGGGATAGGTGCTGTTCTGCTCACTCCAGAAGGAGTGACGATTCCTTTTGCTTATCAACTTCAATTTCCTGCTACCAACAATATCGCTGGGTATGAGGCTCTCCTAGCTGGATTGAAGCACGCCTACCTTCTAGGCACGCGTTACTTGAATATCATAGAGGATTCTCAGCTCGTCCTGCGGCAAGTTCTGTCCACTTACCACACCCGTGACCCTAAGCTCAAACCATATCAAGATTTGGTCACGCTACTTGCTAGGCAATTCCGCAAATTGATCTACATCCATACTCCCCGGTCTCAGAACATTCTAGTCGATGCTTTAGCATCCCTCGCTTCCTCTCTATCTTTCCCTCTCAGTCGGAGTACTGAGACTATCGTCATTCAGAGATTGGACGCACCCTCTCTTCAGGATCCTTGGTATGTCAACCTTAGGAAGACTGTAGAGGTGAGGGCTGAGAAGGAAGAGTTGAAGGAAGTATCTTTGACAGAGTTAGAGGAGATCCTGGAGGAGGAAGAGTTGCCCTGGTATCATGAAATTAAGTTGTTTTGCAAAGATGGATCGTTCCCGGAAGAGGCAAATGCCGAGTAGTGCAAGTCAATAAGAAGAGCCGCCTCAAGGTATACTATCATTGCTGGAGAACTATACAGGCGCGCTACTAACGGGATGCTCATGAGATGTTTGGACGATGATGAAGCTTGGAAGGTGGCCGAAGCAGCCCATTCTGGTGAGTGTGGGGGTCATGTTAATGGCCAGGCTCTAGCGAAGAAGATCCTTAGGCAGGGCTATTATTGGCCCACTTTAGAGGAAGATTGCTCCCTCTATGTCCGGAGGTGTCTTAAATGCCAACTCCATGCTGATAAAATTCATGCTCCAGCTTCATCTCTTCATCCTCTATCTGCTCCTTGGCCGTTCTCTATGTAGGCTTTCGACATTATCGGCCCGCTCGGTGATCCCAATTCTCAGATCAAGTAAAAATCCTTCATCCTTACCGCCACTGAGTACTTCACCAAGTGGGCTGAAGCCGAAGCGTACGTAGAGATTAAAGCTACCACGGTGTGCCGCTTCATCATGAAGACCATTATCTCGCGGTTCGGAGTGCCAAGCAGCATCGTCACCGACAACGGACCCTAGTTCGTCTCTCAAGAGCTCAAGGACCTATGTAAGAAGTTCAATATCACATTGCATCACTCATCTCCATATTATCCACAAGGCAACGGTCAGGCCGAAGCCACTAACAAAACCCTTCTCAAGATCATAAAGAAAACATGCGAATCTCATAAGTTCTCTGATTGGCTAGAAAGATTAGTGGAAGCTCTATGGGCTTACCGCACCTCCGTTCGTACTCCTACGGGGAAAACTCCTTATGCTCTCACTTACGGGATGGAGGCGGTACTCCCACATGAGATTTTGATCCCTTCCCTAAGGGTATAGCTCGATAAGGAACTTAATCTCGATGAACGTCGAGAGGCGTTGCTCGTCCAGCTGGAACTCTTAGACGAGAAGAGGATGAATGCGACCGATCACGTATCTGTTAATCAAAAGAGAATTTTACGTTATTTTCAAAAGAAGGTAATTGAGCGCAAATTTCAAAAAGGTGATATGATTTTGAAACGTAAATTCATTTGGTCTGCAGGTCCTAGGTCGAAATTGCAACCTAACTGGGAAGGGCTGTTTATTGTGAAAGAGGCTTATTCAGGGAATGCTTACCGCTTAGTGAACGCGGAAGGTGAGGAGCTCTCTCACGCTTGGAATGGGTTGTACCTTAAGCATTTTTTTCCTTAGAATCTAAACCAGTGCCACCCCGGTAGCGAGGTGTCCGTTCCCTTCCTTGCGAGAAAGAGGACCCCGAGCACAACAATCGCACACTACACGACGTCTCTGGTCGGGTTTCCCACTTTGTAGACAACGTTTCTCCTTGGCCATGCTTTAGGGGGGGAAAGTCAAAAGTCCCTGTCCGTCTCTTTCTTCGGCTGAATCCAGGGGCAAGAGGTGAATAAGGAGGCGACGACCAATCCAGGCACCTTGACGAGAGGAGGTCTCAAATAGGGGTAGTCCGTTATGACCTGACGCCACAAGGAAAGGAAAAGAGTAAAGAAAAGGAGCAATCTTCTTGACAAAAGTAAAAGTCTATCTAGAAAGTCCATCAATTATCAATTCCAAAGCTCCAAAAGGAAAATAATAAAAGCTAGGCATGGCAAGAGTGGCAGTACAGTTTCCCCGCGGGACGCTATGAGTCCGGTCGTATGCGTGCCTAGAGTGGACAAAGGTTTGATGACGGACGCAAAAGCCCCGGCACAACAGACCAAGTCTCTGAATAGGTTGACTGGTGAGGAACTCAAGTCCTAAAAACTTATATATCTGGCCTAAGCTTATCCCTGTGTTCTATTTTTCCTTTTCAGGACTAAGACAAGTACCCTGTGTATAGCCTTGACAGAGATACCATCACGCGAGTTAGGCCCTGGCCAGGGGTTGTCACCCCCATTACACGCCAACCTCGGAAACTCTGAACGGGATTGGGAGGACCCTTATTCCTAGGGAGGCACTGGTTTTTCAAAATCAAAAAAAAATCATATAGTTTTCAAAATCAAAAAAAAATCATATAGTTCAAAAACAAAAAAATCATATATTTCAAAATCCAAAAAAAACCATATATTTCAAAACCCAAAACAAAAATCATATATTTCAAAATCCAAAAAAATCATATATTGCAATATCCAAAAAAATCATATATTTCAAAATCAAAAAAATCATATATTTCGACATCCAAAAACACTAGATATTTTCAAAAACTCACAAAAATCCAAATGATTGCAAAAATTCCTAAAAAATACTATCATATGTATTGCATGCATTGCATTTGTTTCTTATATTCTTCACCTATTTAATAAGGCTCCACCCCTTGATCAAATATCAAGAAATGGTCAAATTCTAACTTGCTTTAGGCAAGGGGTTGAGTCTAAGAACAGATCTAACTTATTTCTTATCTAAGTGTGTGCAGAACACAGGTTCAAGCCCAAGATTGTGAAAATTCCAGGTTCAGGTCTGTAACGCACCAGTCTCAGACCGTCACAGCCTTGTAACGGTCACCCTTTGACCGTCACAGTCTTCTGAACTTTGAAATCCATTGGCTCTCAGCAAACCCTCTCTGACGCGTCTGCGATCGACCGTCACTTCCCTCTAACGGTCTATCTATGACCGTTACATTCTACAGAGAACAGAAACTCAGTTTTCTGAGTTCACTCCTTCTGACGGCTCATCGTGAGACCGTCAGACTGTTGTGACGGCCCTATGTAGAACCGTTACAGATTCCAGAAACTCTGCTTTCAGGTCAAGCCAAGCAACAAACTCATGATTCCATCAAATAGGGCGCTTCTATATCATTCCATTAAGTTCAATAATGCATAAAATTGATTGATAAAACTTCAAGTTCAGAAATATCATAAGAAATCTCAAGCTACATTCAATTTTCTATCCGCAAGAGGGCGGATCTTGCGTAATTCTTTCACGTAGCTACGGCGTCCCTCGTCGTTTTCTTCCACTTCTTCTTGCCACAGGCGCACTTTGCTGGCCTCCCATATGGTCAGTGCGTTCCAGATCGCTCTCTCATCTTCCTCGGTCCCCATCTTCCTAGCAAGAAGGGGAGGGTAGTGTGATAGTGCAAGAACTTCGGTTTGGGGTAGCCCAATTTGAAGATGGCACCGGTGCGGGTTGTAGATCGCCAAGGTAGTGTTCCCCACTAACTGTAGATCAAGGCCTGGTCACTGTGGTACTCTAAGCAAGGTGCTCCGCAAAACTCTTGGACGTATCATGAACTTCTCTATTGGCAAAGTGTTAAGGAAGAGACGCCATTCATCTCGTGTTTTCTTGTCCGCCGTCTTGCACTCAACCTGTGAAGAGAAATCGAAGGCACCTCCAATAAAGAACAAGGGGTGGCTCCCCAAGATCCGGCTGGCTGAAGGTATGTCTTCCTTGGGTTGGAATTTGATTCTCACGCCCATCCAACACTCAAGGAGTATCATAGAGCCGAAAAGAAGTCCTCCTAAGCAAGCTGAACTAAGTCCTTCATAAAGGAATGAAAGGACCGCTTGAGAAATAGACAAACCCCGCCACAATCCGCTGATGATGCTAAGGTTTTGAATATCTAGGAGGTGGTCGGTGGTAGTAAAAAGGAAGACTCCGCATAAGCAAATTGACACGGCTTTGGCTATGGCTTCATATCTCTCCCACTTGTTCTTACAATGAGAGACTATCCATTGAGCCATGGGTATCAAGTGAATATGGTTTGGGCTGATCATGGTCCTTACATCCTTTGGGTTGTGTATGAAATCACTTAAGATCAAGGATGGGTCAATATGTTCGACCGTATGGCACACTAGATCTTCGTCCCCTACTTTAGTCTTAGGAAGGGCTAGGTAGGTCTCTACCTCCTCCAATAGGACTGTAGCTTCAAAGGAAGGGAAGAGGAAGGTGTGTGTTTGTGGATGTCATAACTGAAATGCTTGCCCAATCTAAAGACAATTTCTGGAAGTTCTTGGCCAAAACTAACAAAGGTTGGAGGTGCCATGCCTTAAGGATGGATAAAACTTCTGAAGCGAGTTCTTTGACCATGGGAGCCACCCACTTTAAGTTGGAGTAACACCTTGGACCAGGAAGAGGCTAAAAAAGAAGAGGAAGAAGAAAGAAGAATCATAAGTGGTATAGAAAAGTGCAGAAATTGATGAACTTTTGAAGTCAATTGAGACTTACCACTCTTTGAGCACTTGAACTCAGATGCTTGGGGATGGATGTCAGCCTTTGCAGTTCCCCATGCTCCTTCTTGGCTGCTTTAGGGCCGGTGTAGACTCTCTCCTCCATGCCCATCGCTCCGAAGCTTCTCTTCATGATGTTCCTTGCCCTTTGATGGAGTTCTCAACCCTTGTAGCAGAGAATTAATGAAAGCTACGATTTTTGGGCTTGTTCCTAGTTTATAAAGGCTTGATTTTGGTGTAAGAACGATAAGATTGGGGTTAGAAAGCTTTATCCTAAGCCTAGGAGGGTTCTAATATGGATTAAGGTCTTCTTCCCTCGAGGTTGGGCTCTCACGGTAGAATCCGTGTCAGAGTACAGTTTGTTCTCTGACGGTCTATCGTAAGACAGTCACATGGTTCTGACGCTCCATCTTTGGACCGTCACATTTCCTACTGTGCGTTGTTAGCTCAATCTCGCGCTGTCATGTCTGACGGTCTAATATTGGACCGCCACAGATCCCTGACGCTCCATGTCTAGACCGTCACATTTCCTGCTGCACATTTTTAGCCCAATATCGTTCTGTTATGTCTGACGGTCTAGTCGATGACCGTCACCTGATTCTGACGCTCCATCAGTGGACCGTCACATTTCCTGCTATACAATTTTCAGTCCACTCTCTGTCGTCTCTGACGGCCTGATCTTGGTGCGTTACATGGGTCTGACGCTCCTACACTAGACCGTCACACCTTCTGCTGTAGGTCTCTATTCTTTCCATTATCCTTTGATATCGCCTGCCGGTCTTACACTTTATTCCCATTCATTTACATTCCCATCCACTCATTTATTTTCACCCATTCATTCACACATCCATACTCACATTCATCCATTCATTCATACACACATAAAAAAATAAAACATAATTTTTTTTCATTTCATTCCATTTCATTCACATAAGTCATGTACAAGTATGGGTATCAAAGAAGAAAGAAAATACAAGTCACTCGGCCGGTCTATCTTCCAGACCGTCACTATCGCCAGTGCCCTCATGCCGCTTTGTTGGTGGCTCCTGGACGCTGCTCTCCTCCCCCCGATGTCGTCTCCGGTCTGCCTCCTCGTTCCTCTGATGGCCGGAGGAGCCAGTGAAGTAGTCTCGGAATCCACTGCTGGGTGCAACGCTCTGGCTCCTGCTACTAGTCCCCGACTTCTTCCCTAAAAGTCGAAGGGCCTCTTTCATGCTTGCAATCACGCCCTTCATCTCGATGGTCTGCACTCGGAACTGATCTCGCTCGCCCCTCAAACGCACAACGTCAGCTCTAAGTCGCTCCACCTCCTCATCATCCGCACACCGGTGTTGATTTGTTTTAATTAGATTCCTATCCCGCCTCCTTTAAATACATACATACATAAACATGTGAATCAAAGACAAGGGGGATGAAAGGATAGAAATACTAACCGTGATCGCCACCAAGGATTAACAACGCCGCAAGGATGAAGAAAGGAGAGGAACGGCGCCGTGTACCTTGGAACTTAAAGACTTGATCGCGTTTGAAACAGGGTGCGGGGAATGGTGTGGGATCGACCTCCTCTCCTTCCAGCCGGCTAGATGAAGAGGGCCTCACGTTGTATTCATGCTCTCCGAGGGGAGGTTTTTAACCCCTGTGGAAGGGTGGAAAAGATAGGTGGATGTGTTGTGCATGCATGAGATTTGAAATCACGAGATTTGATTGAGAGAATATAGAGAAATCATTGATGCAAAACAGAGAAAAACACATGTGTAGCAGAAAGTGCAGAAAACTGTGATGATTTGTGATTTTGAGGAGAAGAGAACTAAGAGTGTAGACCATGAAATCAAGCCCAGAAGGATGGAATAGAAAGCCAATACTTCCCTCTCCAAGATAGGGTCGAAGTTGTGAGTTGGAGTTGCAGCATGGCTTCGCCCCACGTCCGGAAAGAGTCCCCCTTCGCGACTGTGAACTGGGCAATTTTTATAGAGTTTTGTAAGAAAGCCTCATCTTCTTATCACGATTCCCGGAGATAGAGTCCAAGATAAATCGAGTTATCTAGATCAAACTCGAGATAATACTAAGGAAAAGAGATAGGAACAAACGGGGATGAATTCGGAGGAGGATTCTAGAAGATATAGCTATTGGAAGGTAGCCTCGGAGCCTTATCTGCAAAGTTTGAGTTGAACCAGGACACATAAATCCTGATGTTGCGACCCATATCTCGAGCAAGATAGCCAATGAAATTTGGAGTTCTTTAGATTGAATTCAAGATAATATCAAGGAGAAACCATAGGAACGAACGGCGCTCAATTCGGAGTAGAATTCAAGAAGTTATGGACTCTATAAGAGGGCCACGGCGCACAGAAACGGAGCAGAGTCCAGCACAAATTGGACTCTCAGGTGTGTGTAACGGTCTATCGTAAGACCGTCAGAGTAATGTAACGGACTAGGGTAGGTCCGTCACACTCTGAGGATCGAACAGGATGATTTTGGGCAAGTTTGAATGTAACGGTCTACTGTAGGACCGTCACATGGACTCTGACGGTCTTACGATAGACCGTTACACTGATGTAACGCACCTACACTAGACCTTCACATCGATGAAGGAAAATTCTGGGCAGACTGCGCGCGGCTTCAGAAATTGAAACGTAGCTCTCAAACGGGACAGAACTAGCGAAAGTGGTAGAAGAAGAAATTGTAGATAACAGAGAGAGGAACAACTTTCATGAAGAAAGAAATTTGAGAAAATGATTGGAAGAGGGATAAAATGGAGCTGGAAGAGAGAGGAAAATTATGGGATGTTGGTGAATAGTACAGCACGCCGGAAAAATGCGAATAGCTCACAATCGGGGTAGAATTGGCCAATGGCGTAGAAGAAGAAATTGTATATCTTTGAAAGAAGAACAACTTTGATGAAGACAACTTTTTGAATATAGAACAGGAAGAGGGTGAAAAAGGACCACTTTCAGGACTACACAGTGAGAGAGAGCCGATTACTTGAGGGAAGCCGACCTAAATGGGCCGTAAGTCGACTTAGAAGCCAGAATTTGATAAGATAAGCTCCAGGGCTCTAAGAAATCATGATCTCCAAGACTCAAAGGATAGGGAATGGTAAAAATGGGCTCAAAATCCATCCAAGGAAGCTCCAAAATAATGGCTAATTCGGGACATCAAAAATGATGAATAAGAGAAATGACACAACTTGTGGGCTAAAACGGGTGTCAACAGATGCCCCTCCTTGATGTCCGCTTTGCAAGGGAACGAGAGGAAGAGGCACAGAGGTAAAATGGAAAGGAGATGGAGTGAAAGTAATAGCGACGTGAAATGGAGATGAAGCGGAGATGAAGCGGAGAGAATTGATAAGCGGCCATCAAGGTAAAAAGACACTCGTCGCAACCAACAAGCGATAGGAATTCTCCCGAAAATGCCGAACTAACCACCTGAAATGGATGACAAGGATGAGACATGCCTGGAGAACTAACTAAGGGAGGGGAAATACGACCAGCCTCATCGGGGACATAATCCACGGACAATGAGTGGGTCGGAAGGAAACACAGCATAAGAGCTGGAAAAGGAGAGATAAGAAAACTGAGATAAAATCCAGACAGGAATCACGCTGGACAACCAGACCAAGCGGCAAGATCAGAGAAATCGTTTGAATTCAGAGTGGAATGAGGAATCTCTTACCCAAGATAATTGAGGTGCAATTAACCATTGCTGAGGAGAAATCATTGAATGGATCACGAGGCATGAATGCTCAAAATGACATGATGCGTGCTGGGCTAAAATGAAGAAATCATTAAAACGAATGCAAAGAAAGATAAAATAGAAAGTACTCAAGGATAATATTACTACACTGAGCCAGACGGGGTCAATAATCTTCTTACAACCACGGTGTGCGAGATAGAGTCTATCGTCCCCCACCCGGCTCAACCAAGCGGCCTATCCAACGATTAACCGTATGCTCCTAGATCATCATCGTTTTTGTTAAAGGGGAACATCAAATCCCAGAACACACGGTCAACCAGCCGGTCCTTGAGAGGCTATAATAATGTAGATACCATATAATAATGCAACAATGAGTAAGGAATAGAGAGCCATACCTAACTTACCTGTCAAGTGAAGCGGCATCTTTTTTAGAATTTTTAATTTCTACTTTTATGGATTTTCATCATAAGACACAACCACATGACATGACATGATGTGAACATGAACGAATATGAACGAGCATGACATGAACACAACATAATAAGAGAAATATGAACGAAACATGGCACAACATAACACAACGAAGATGGATGAAACATAACACACAAACAAATGGCAAGCATACATACGACTAAAGGCACTGTGGGACAAGAAAATACGCACACGGCGGGATAGCACACGCAGTGGTATAAGGACATGGTGGGACAAAGACACGTGGGATGACAATACCACGGAGGACAAAGACACGTGCGATGAATGATATGGCAGGATGGGGACACGCGTGATGAATGACACGACGAGATAAAGATACGATCAACACGAGAGGACATAGACACATATGACAATGACACATCGGGACAAAAGACATGGAGGACCATAGACATGATAAAGACAACAAACACTTTCTTCAATCAAAGCCCAAGATCAGATGAAGCGGAACCGCCAGGTTCAAAATCGTGGGACAATGTCTCTCATGGAGATATGATTAAGCAGATAAGCAAAAGCTGAGAAAGCCATGAGCTTCAGAATAGATCCAGAGATAGGATTGAAGAGATGAGAACATATCGAAGAATATGAGCAGGAGATAGAGCGAAATATAGAGCAAGGAAAGTTTGAACCTGTAACCTGCAGCCTGCACACTTAGCAAATAGATTACGTATCTGTCCTCAAGATAAAAAAAAAGGAACAAAAGAGAAGTATTTTTGGATTTTTGTATTTCTGATTTTTTTTGTCATATTCAATTTTTGGGATTTTTTTGACATATTTGATTTCTTTTTTGGAATTTTGACATATTTGATTTTTTTTTGGAATTTTGACATATTTGTTTTTTTGGAATTTTGATAATATTTCATTTTTTTAGATTTTGATAATATTTCATTTTTTTGGATTTTGACAAAGCAATCTGCAGCACCCAAGTAAGATTAGAAGAGAGCATTAAAAAGCAATTTTGGGAGGCTATTGATAGTTTGATCCAAAATATCCCTAGTGAAGAGAGAATCTTTATTGGAGGGGATCTTAATGGTCATGTGGGTATAGATAATAGAGACTATGAGAGGATTCATGGAGGGCTTGGTTTTGGTAATAGAAATGATATGGGTAACACTATTCTTGATTTTGCTATGGCATATGATCTAGCAATTATTAATACCTTCTTTAAGAAGCGGGACGAACACTTAATAACATACAAGAGTGAAACACATATAAGTCAAATTGACTTTTTTCTCATTAGGAAGGTCGATAGAGTTTTATGTAAAGATTACAAAGTTATTCCTGGTGAGAGTCTAGCCCCTCAACATAGATTGTTAGTAATGGATGTCACTATCCCTAAATTCAAAAGAAAGATCATTATAAATAATTATTCTAAGATTAAATGGTGGAATTTAAAAGGTAAAAGTTTAGAAACATTTAAAAATCATCTATTAAAGAAAAATATTTGAAATTTAGAACAAGAAACTAATGTAATGTGGAATAATGTTACAAATTGTATAACGAGGGTTGCAAAACAACTCTTAGGCGAATCTAAAGGTAAAAAGAACTTAGAAAAATAGACTTGGTGGTGGAGTGAGGAAATCCAAAATACCATTAGAGTAAAAAAAGAATGCTTTAAAGTTTGGCAAACTAACAAAAATGCTCAAACCCTAGAAGCCTATAAAATCGTTAAAAAGAGAGCTAAGAAAATAGTCATCGAAGCCAAATCAAGGGCATTTGACGATTTATATAATAAATTAGGAACCCGAGAGGGTGAAAATGACATATTTAAACTTGCTAAATTAAGAGAAAGGAAAACTAGAGATTTAGATCATGTTCGGTGCATTAAAGGTGAAGATCAAAGGGTTTTAACTAAGGATCTTGAGATTAAAGGGAGGTGGCATAGCTATTTTCCGAAGTTACTTAATGGAGATTCCGTCAAGGATTTATCTTTAGAAGGTACCCAAGAGTCCACAATATTTGATAAATATCAATATTTCAGGCGTATTAAGATGTCAGAAGTGGAGGATGTTTTAAGGAAAATGAAAGTGGGCAAGGCCTTAGGACTAGATGGCTTACCTATTCAAGTATGGAAAGGCCTAGGAGATATTGGTATTCAGTGGCTAACTAAATTATTTAATAAAATTTTAAAGGAACAGAGAATGCCAGAAGTTTGGAGAAAAAGTGTTGTAGTTCCTTTCTATAAAAATAAAGGAGATATTCAAAGTTGTAATAATTATCGTGGAATTAAGCTTATGAGTCATACTATGAAACTTTGGGAAAGAGTAATTGATAAACGCCTCCGTTGTATGACTACTGTATCGGAAAATCAGTTTGATTTTATGCCAAATAGATCTACTACAGAAGCTATTTTCTTACTACGGCAGCTAATGGAGAAGTATAGAGAGATGAGAAAAGATTTGTATATAGTTTTTCTTGATTTAGAGAAGGCGTACGATCGAGTACCGAGAGAATTGATTTGGTGGACATTAAGAAAGAAAGGAATCTCTCAAGGATATGTTGATTTGATTAAGGATATGTACGACGGTGCTATTGCTAGTGTTCGAACTAATGGTGGGGAGACTGGTGAATTTCCCGTTTCTATAGGTTTGCATCAAGGTTCTGCACTAAGTCCGTATCTCTTTGCCTTAGTTATAGATGAAGTAACTAAACAATTGCATGAGGATATCCCTTGGTGTATGCTATTTGCAGACGATATTGTTTTAATTGATGAGAGTATTGATGCTCTAAATGCTAAGTTAGAGCGTTTGAGACTTGCCTTGGAGTCTAAAGGTTTTAAAATTAGTAGGAGCAAGTCAGAATTTATGCACTGTAATTTTAGTAATGGGAGAGTGGTTCAGGAAGACATGGTTCTAATTGATGGACATAACATTCTGAAGAGTAGTAGCTTTCGATACTTAGGGTCTATCATACAAGAGAATGGGGAGATTTATGATGACGTTACACATAGGATTAAGGTAGGCTGGTTAAGATGGAGAAGTGCATCAGGTGTCCTTTGTGATCGTCGTATGCCTGTGAAACTTAAAGGGAGGTTTTATAGAACGGCTGTGAGACCTGCTCTGTTATATGGTACCGAGTGCTGGGCAGTACGAAAGGAACACATCCACAAAATGTGTGTAGCAGAGATGAGGATGTTGAGATGGATGTGTGGCAAGACTAAGAAAGATAAGATTAGTAATGAGCGCATCTGTAAGGACTTAGGGATAGCTCCAATTGATAGTAAAATGAGAGAAAATAGACTCAGGTGGTTTGGACATGTGTTTCGTCGCCCTAACTCAGCGCCGATTAAAAGATGTGATCAAATCTTAGTGGATGCTAGCAAAAGAGCTCGAGGAAGGCCTAAAATGAGATGGTGCGATGTTATTAGGAAGGACATTAGTTCCTCGAGTTTAAATATGAATATTGCACTTGATAGAAATCTTTGGCGGAACATGATTCATGTAGCCGACCCCAATTAATTGGGATAAGGCTCTGATGATGATGATGATGAATCTGCATCACCCAAAGACGGGCTCAAACTACTGGCCAGGGATCGTCGTTCCTACCCCTTTCATTAAAAACTTCCCTTAAGTAGGGCGTGCATGTTAGGGTGACTTACCATAACCAACCGCCTCTAAAGAACGATGCCCCTACTAAGGCCATACCCGGGATACAACCCAGCATAAGAGGGAGAAATAGAAGAAAAATTAGAGACAAGATTTATGCATGATGGGAGACATCAGGACTTGAATTCCTTCGAGGGCACCACCCCTCAAAGAGTAGGTCTGTTGCGCCGGGGCTTTGTGTCTTTGATTTTGAGACCCATATTTATCAGGCATGCATGCGACCGGGCTCATGACGTCCCGCGGGGAACTGTACTGCCACTCTTGCCATGCCTTTGATTCATAATTTTGCATCGATTCATTTTCTCATTTTGGTAGCCCTTATTGGCCAGATATTGCATGAAAACTCACTTTCAATGGTCAAGACTGCCCCTATTTGAGACCTCTCTCGTATTAGGGAGCGCCTAGGTTGGTCATCTTATCCATCAACCTCTTGCCCCTGCACTTGGCCGAGTAGAGAAAAGAAAAAGACCTTTGTGCATACCCATGGTATGGCCAAAGCAGCAACGATGTTGCACTAGAGAGATTGGCTATGGCTTGCCGTGAAGTGTGTGATAAACCCATGCTCAAAGGTCACCCTCAACGATCGGGGAAAGAGCTAGACTCCCAGCGCGGAGCTATCACCAGCCTACGGATGCTGCAGAGGCGACTTCTAAGTAAATTTCTAAAAGCCACTTAACCATGTTGAGGAATAGCGTTATAACCATGTGCAGAAACAATAGAAATAATGAAAATGAAAGCATGTTTCTTTGCCCAAAATAAAGATACCTTTGCAAATCCATGGCGTGGAAATCGGCATCCTGAAGTGATCTCGATCATCGAGCTTTGAGGAGCGCGAGTAGCTTTGTATCATTGCTTGTCAGGATAAAGGATGAAAGGAGAGCAAAGGATTGAAAGATTCCTCGACACAGAGGAACGATAGACACCAAACTAGACGAAGGAGGAATAAAAAAAGGAAGAGAGACGAGGGCTAGAACTCCCTCATCAAGGCACTGAGGCCCTGATAACAAGGAACCAGATACAGAATAAACCAGATTAGCTGAGATCAAGGCGGACTAAATTGTAACGACCCGAGAATCCGATTACCGGGAAGGCCCGATAACCCGAGACTCGCACCGCCACCCACGAGCCCGAAGACTCGGAAGGGTTAAAAGGATGGTGTGGAAACTACACAAGCATCACAAATAATTGCAGAAATTAAACAGTTATGATATTAAGCAGGAAATGAATTAACATTTTACATGGTCCACAATAAAATAACAACAACAGCGACAGTAGTCCACGACTAGTACAGTGACAAGAAAGAAAAGTACAGCTACACGGGGCATCCCCCGGCTCTGACCTCTGGCACTACCTCTGGGCACCCGCACCACGCTTCCGCTGCGCTCCTGACACGCTCCCCGAAGGTGGCGCCTCACCTGAAACACGGTGAAAACACGCAGGGAATGAGTCTCGGAACAAGACTCAGTAGGGATCACTCGAACCCTACCTCGCAAAACGAGAAACCACTACCCTAGCGGTAGGAAGGTACCTCGGAAAGGAAAGCCCTGTACTCTACAGAACTAGACCCAAACGGCACGCAAACCGACACACGTGCCACGGTACGAGAAGACCGAAACTCAACGGTCGAACCGTCAAAACCCGAAGGTCGGAAACACACGACTGACAGTCTGACACTCCGTACTCGACAGGAGTACCACCCACTAGAAGCACAGCCGGTAGCGTCCCCTGACGTCTTACACCGCACCGCAGGTGAACCGCCTGACATGGTAGGTCCTACCCGAGGCGCAAACACCGTACAAGTAACTACAACAAGTGACTAGCTGGGGTCACGCCCGTCGACGTGGGTCCAACCGCCCCCAACCACGTGTGCACACACAGACCGCGCGTCCCTGGTCTGGCCCTCTGACCGGTTTTCCCCTCAGCCGGACTCTGGCTGCAAGACGTGGGGCCCAACGGTAACCGGTCCACAAACCGTCTCTAAAGGTCAGCCCGTACACCACTCCCTGGTGCGACTAGCACACGCGTACTAGTAGGCTACGACTAGTGGAGGGTCACTGAAGGAGTAGACTCTCAAGTCACGGAAAACAACGCCCAAGCCCGACAACGTGTGGGAATCACCCCACGCACTAGTCCCGTCGCACGGAGACCACGGTCGGAGAAAAGCGAGGTTGCCACCCTCATGGGGCAACACAGGAAGTGGCGGTCCGACCCTGGACCGTCACAGCCAAATGGCGGTCCACTCTAGGGCCGTCACTTACAAATGGCGGTCTAAGGCAGACCGTCACACGGCCAGAGGGGTAGGGGAAGTGACGCGCCTGCTCAAGTGCGTCGTTTGAAAGTAACGCGCCTGAGACAGGCCGTCACACGGCGCCCCACACCCTCCAAAACCACAGGGAAAGTAACGCGCTTACCCTGGCGCGTCGCTTGCAAGCAACGCGTCGGGCTCAGTGCGTTACTCGCATGTGACGCACCTAGACCAGCGCGTCGCATGGCCCTCACGCTCGGGATGGAAAGGGAAGTGACGCGCCTGCCCCAGCGCGTCGCTTGTAAGTAACGCGCTGGGCCCAGTGCGTCGCTTGGCCCATCCACATGGGGGACAACAGGAAGTAACGCTCCTGCCCCAGTGCGTTACACGCATGTAACGCGCCTATCTCGGTGCGTTACATGGCCTGACCCCCAACGGTCAAAAACCAACGGTCGAAACGCATGTGACGGCCCAGCCCAGGGGCGTCACTAGCAAACGGCGGCCAGTCGCAGGACCGTTACAGCCCTCGACCCCAAAGGCCAACACCCAGGGAAGTAACGCACCCCTCTAGGGGCGTTACAAGCATGTGACGGTCACTGGAGTGACCGTCGCTTGCCCCAGAGCACGCTACGGCGGGAAAACCCCAAAAACACCAACCACGCCCCCGTACCTCCACCGGAGAGGGGGAAAACAAGGGGGAAGACCCCTGGGGACCCCTAGCATGCATCTAAACCACCAAAACATAGAATCATGGGCTAAAACCATAGATCGGGCGGCTCACCCCAAAACATGGAAAAACCCCAAAAACACCCAAACATGCCTCTCTCGGCCTCCCCGCGGCCTACAAACCACGGAAAAGAACGGCGAAGAGCTAGGGAACGTCACCCTACCTCAATGGAGCGAATGCTCCGCCGGATCGTCCACGAATCGCGAAGAACGCTTGAAAACCCTCGTCCTTCCTTAAGCTTCCCACGCTCGCCGCACGCCCCCACGACCGCCTCGCCGCCGCCCACGTCACCGCGCCGTCGCCCCGCCGCCGTCTGCAGCCGGAGGGGAGCTCGCCGTGGCCAGCCGGGAGGAAGAGAGGGAGAGGGAGGGAGACACGGTGGAGGAGGAAGGAGGAAGAAGAAGAGAGGAAGAAGAAGATGGTGGGGGGGGAGAGAAAAGAAAAAGGGTTTTATAGAAAAACCCGGAAAATCCGTAAAATTCCAAAAATTAGGAAATCACACCCCCGCGATCCTCGGAAAGCACCGATCGCAACGGTACCACTCGTGTCCGTGTGAACAGCCCGGTTCACCCGCAACGAGCGTCCGAAGAGAAAAGCCGAAACACACACCGGGAATCGGAAAACACACGCGGAAAAAGCCGCGGAACGCCTCCGGGCCTCCGAAACGACTCCGGATCGCGCCGATCCGAACACGAAAGATGTCCGAAACGAAATTTCGGACACAACGGAGCCGGACACTCCGAAAACTAGATCCGGGACCCATGAAGAAGGATCCGAAAGGTCCGGGATATTACATAAATCCTCGAAAATAGCAAGAGAAAGGGCGAAGACCCCGTAAGGGTGAAGAAGAATGAGTAGAAAGATGATAAGAAGAATGTGGAAAAGGTAAGGGGGAAGAGGAGTGATCATTCGACGTGGTCGGAGAAAAGGAACTAGGACCACCCGACAGAGTTGGGGAAGGAGAATGAGAGTCACCCGACAGGGTCGGGGAAAGAGAATGAGAAGTCGAACCCGAGGATACCGGGGGAGGAGAATCAGACATAGGCTGAGGCCGAGAATGGTGAGGAGATGGAAAGTCCAGAGGTTCCGGATAGGAAAAGGAAGAATGAGGATTCACGGATCTAAGATGGGAGGAGAGAATCGTTGAGGGAGAATTAGGAGAGGGCAGATACACCACCCAGGGGTGGGAACCGAGCAGAAGAAATGATGAGTGAAATGAAGAAGAAGGAAGAGAAGTGGACCCCTGAGTGCACAATTGACGGCCCTTAAACTTACGCCATCGCCTCTTCTTAGCTGATACTTCTTGAACATGGACTCGCTTGGTGCGGGCTCGAATCCTAGGGCACCTTGCCTTGCAATATCTTCTCAAATAGCGAGCCCATCTAGCAGATGGCCTTGCCCGACTATGGACATGCAGCTTCATCGGGGCAGTTGCCCCTAGACTCCCAGAGCTAACAATAGTAGGACGTTCTTGAACAACTAACTCCTCATAATACTGAATATCATAAAACCATGGAGTCTTGTTACTTGGCACAAGTAGCATGAGATTCGGAAACTCCACTCGGAACTCAGCCTTGAAGCACAACTCCCTTGGTAAAAGAGACGGGTGAAGCTGAAGGAGAGTAATACACGGCATTGACATGGCCGGTTTGCTAATAAACCGAGGAAGATTGCATAACAAGTGCATAATATCCTTGGAAAGTGTAGAAGATACAACCAATTGCCCCTTGAACATAGAATCCATAATCTGCTTGGCGGCCGTATGCGTTAGCACAACACGGGTAGAGAACCCTTCTTGGCTTGTCATCTGAACAGCAATAGAGCAAGGAGAAATAATAGCATCAATGGTGAACTCTCCGACGAGCAAGGAGATTGCCACCAGCCTTGCTCGGGAAGAAACTGGCATCAACTCAAGGGAACTCTTCTTAGCAACTGTCATCTTTGAAAGTAGAGGCGCATCATCCCCAAAATAACCAGGGACGAGGACACGAACCGGCATCCGACAGATAAAATCTTGAATCTTGAAATGCATTGTCGGCACTGAATCATCCTGACTTGGCTTATTGTCTCCCTGGGGATTAGACCCAAGGGGCACCAAAGGAAGCGCACACCCGCTCCGTGGGGTGGAAGTGGTTGGAGAAGTAAAGGGAATATGTTTGGGTGGTATGTGTGAAGGTTTGGAAGGCATGGAGGCTCCAACGGGAGTGGTGATGAAAAGTGAAGGCGCAGGCGATGTGGCGATGATAGGCTTGGGTGGCGACAAAGGCGAAGGTGAAGGCGTGGCTAAGGGTAAAGGTATAGGCAAATGTGTGGCTTGCTCAGGCTCGGGCAAAGGTGATGGCGGAGATGGAGGCAAGGGTGGAGATGGAGGTGGTGATGGAAGCACTGGTGGTGGAGACGGAGATGATGGTGATGGCAATGGAGATGGTGAGGATAGTGATGAAGGTGATGGGGGTAGTGGACATTGAGGTGGAGAGGGTGAAGAGGGAGGTTGTGGTGTCCACCGTCGACGTGTCGACACAACGCGTCGAGCGGTGTTAGGGATAGAAGTAGTGGTAGTGGCGGTGGGAGAAGAAGGGGAGGCACTAGCATGAGCATAGGCTTGGGTTTGTGGCGGCAATGGAGCCGAGGTAAGAGATGGCGGAGGTAACGGAGTAGGTGACGGAGTGAGTGCATTGCTAGATAAAGAACCACAGGGGTGCCCCTGGTCTTGAAGTAACGGAGACGGCTGCCCAGGTTGAACTTCTTGCTGCTGCTGTTGGCTGCGGAGATGTAAAATGACTTTATGCATAGCGGCCCAATCAATCATTTTCTTAGCTTCCAGGTCATAAACATAATCCTGGAACTCAGGACAATCCTCAACCAAATGACCCTGTTGGCGGTGAAAATCATAGAACTGAAGCATATCCCCGACCGCGGGTCGGCAAGGCACAACCGGAGAGAGCGGCAACGTGTGAGTGGCCATCAAAGCCCTAAAAATGTCGATAAAGCACTCCGACAATGGAGGACAAGGAGCCCGCTTTGGGCAAGGTGAATGCTGAGGGATATGTGATGGAGATGGTAGTGGAGACGGAAGTGGAGGTTGCGTAGGCAATAGTGTGTAGCTAGTGGTGGAGGGATTTGGTGAAGGCATATGTGGAACAGAGTGGGGAGGTATGTAGACGGCATCCACCTGCTCGGGATGTGGTGTTCCCTTGACCGAAAGTGGAGACGGAGACGGGTATGTGGACACAGGAGGCTGACTCATGGAAGGTTGATATGCGAAGGCGTATGGGTACGTAGAGGCGGGAGGTTGGCTCGTGGAGGGATATGTGGCAGAAGGCTGACTCATGGCGGGTTGGCTCATGGGAGCGTAGGATTGGCACGTGGAGGGTGAAGGTTGATATGTGGAGGTGGATGGTGGAGACTCGGGGTCAAGGGAATCTTGGATTTGTTGGCGAATGAAGCGGGCTCGGCTGTATAATTGTTGCCAGGAGGTGATGTCGTTGAGGGCTAAGATGAACCGATACTCGGGCACGGCATTGGATATCAGCATCTTGATTTGCTCTCCCTCCGGTATGTGGCCCGGGACCTGCGCGGCAAGGCGATGCCAACGATCGGCAAAGGTAGAAAACTCCTCTTCGGGATTCATCATCTCATGGGCCAGATCCACAATAGAGTACTTGGGCCCAACCTGGCCTTGAAACTGCTGAAGAAATTTCCCTTGCACGGCTTGAAAATTCACGACTTGCTCTTGCGGAAGAGAGAAGAACCAATCCCGAGCCGGGCCTTCCAATGACAGACCAAACAGATAAGCCATCAAGTGTTGGTCATGTCGAAATTGGGCCGACTCATAAACAAACTCCTTCAAGTGCACATACGGGTCACTGACTCCACTATAACGGCGATATGTGAGAATTTGTGATGGAGGTGGGAGCCGAAGACCTTGGAAAGTGAACGGAACACTTAAAGAGGATTTGGGATCGATCCGACGTTGAAGCTCATCAAGCTGGCGTTGGGTTTGAGCAATCATCTCCTGGGTAGGGAGAGATCGAGAAGAATATGGGCCAGCTTGAGCAAGAGGTTGTGAATTAGGACCAGGAGCATGGTATTGGGCCGGATACGAGGATCCGGGCTGAGAAGAAAAAGGGCCCATTCTGGGAATGGAAGGGTGAGCGGGCCTGGAAGAGATGTTGGAACATGGGTTGAATGGGCCAGCAGCAACATGGGCAGAATAATGAGGCCCATTAAGAGAATAATGCCCATTAGCAATTGGGCCAGCAACATATGAAGGAGAAGGAGGAGGCCCATGAATAGAAGATGGCCCATTATGAGAAGAAGGCCCATGAAGATGAGATGCAATAAGACGTTGGGCCTGGGGCGGGTCCATTTGGTGAACAAGGCTTGAAAGATGGGCCATGAGATTAGCCTGTTCCTTGGATGGATCAGAAGGACCACGGGAAGATGGGCCCGCGTGGGAAGAGGATTCCATGCGGGAATAGGAAGAAGATTGAGAAAAAGAATGATACAAGGCATTAGAATGATACTCCATCAGGGCAAATGGAGACTTAATACAAGGAGATGAAGGACAGTACAAATGGGGAAGTAAGGGCTTAATGGGCTTGAGAACAAGGAGGGCTCACCCACTAATGCAAAGACGAATGGACAACGGACCACGGGATAATGGACACACAAAATGGGCTAAGCTAAATGGGCCTAACAACAATAAAACATATGGATGCTGAAAGAATGCAACACAAAAATCACTAATGGGCTTGGACAAGCCCAATCAACACGAACAATGCAATGTGAGAGTGTTCACCCAAGTCAAACAAGTTGATATGATGGGAAATATTTTAGAGATTTTAATAGACCTTTTAATGATTTGAATTAATAATAATTCCCTCAAGATAGGAATCCTATGGGAATAAGGTCCAGACTTTGGGTTGACTAAGGCTAACTCCCTCACACGTATGTAAATGCAAGCCTAAGGGGTGGGAAGGTACAACCGGCCCGGCGTCCGTGTGGGAATCAACGGCTCACAGGGACTTATGGAGGTCCCTGATGTGCTTTCCTGGTCGGCTCCAAGGAATATGGAGACGAGAGGTCCACGCACCAAGGTAGGAGAATGCAACTATGATATGCAATGTATGGCCCTATGTGCACCGGAGTGCATGCAAACTCTAGCTTAAAACTAGAAAATCAAGACTAGATTAAACTATGCAAACATGATCCAACTAAAACAAATAGTATATGGATGGAAAGATAATACAAAGGTCTGCGCAACGGGCTCGAGAACAAATCAATCTGACCCCAGGAGGTCAATCAAATCACTGAGCAAAGTTGCCCCCGTGAACCTGTGTGCAAACCACATGCACATTTTATGCACAAAATGCTAAAATGATGATAATTTTTAACTAAGCAAATGAGACCCAAATAATGTAAATAAGCTATGGATGGAAAGACAATACAAAGGACTATCCAATGGAACAAAAATCAGTGCAATCAGACACCGGGAAGGCAGTCAAATCACTGAGTAAAGATGTACCTGTGAACCTGTCCCTGGGCCTGCCTGTAGAACTTATGCACAAAACTCAAAAAGTTGGACACGATTTGAATATGTAAATGTTAACCAAATGATGCAAATGATATATGGATGGAAAGACAATACAAAGGGCTATCCAACAGAAGAAGAATCAGCTCAATCAGACTCCGGGATCAAAAGTTATGCCCCGACGAACACGGCCCTATGAGCATGCGCGCAGGACTACCAGAAGCTGTAACGGTCTACCAAATGACCGTTACATGCATGTGACGGTCTACTATAGGACCGTCACACTACCAGAGCCCTTAAAACCCCCCAAACAGTGGAAGAATGGATAAAATATCATCCATACATGCATATGCACACACCCAACTCACAAAAGAGCATGAAAACAAACGTGATGTGCATGTTGTCTTGTCCCACCGTGATCGCCAAAAAACTGTTGATTTGTTTTAATTAGATTCCTATCCCGCCCCCTTTAAATACATACATACATAAACATGTAAATCAAAGACAAGGGGGATGAAAGGATAGAAATACTAATCATGATCGCCACCAAGGATTAACAACGCCGCAAGGATGAAGAAAGGAGAGGAACGGCACCATGTACCTTGGAACTTAAAGACTTGATCGCGTTTGAAACGGGGTGCGGGGAATGGTGTGGGATCGACCTCCTCTCCTTCCAGCCGGCTAGATGAAGAGGGCCTCACGTTGTATTCATGCTCTCCGAGGGGAGGTTTTTAACCCCTGTGGAAGGGTGGAAAAGATAGGTGGGTGTGTTGTGCATGCATGAGATTTGAAATCACGAGATTTGATTGAGAGAATAGAGAGAAATCATTGATGCAAAACAGAGAAAAACGCATGTGTAGCAGAAAGTGCAGAAAACTGTGATGATTTGTGATTTTGAGGAGAAGAGAACTAAGAGTGTAGACCATGAAATCAAGTCCCGAAGGATGGAATAGAAAGCCAATACTTCCCTCTCCAAGATAGGGTCGAAGTTGTGAGTTGGAGTTGCAGCATGGCTTCGCCCCACGTCCGGAAAGAGCCCCCCTTCGCGACTGCGAACTGGGCAGTTTTTATAGAGTTTTGTAAGAAAGCCTCATCTTCTTATCATGATTCTCAGAGATAGAGTCCAAGATAAATCGAGTTCTCTAGATCAAACTCGAGATAATACTAAGGAAAAGAGATAGGAACAAACGGGGATCAATTCGGAGGAGGATTCTAGAAGATATAGCTCTTGGAAGGTAGCCTCGGAGCCTTATCTGCAGAGTTTGAGTTGAACCAGGACACCTAAATCCTGATCTTGCCACCCATATCTCGAGCAAGATAGCCAATGAAATTTGGAGTTCTTTGGATTGAATTCAAGATAATATCAAGGAGAAACCATAGGAACGAACGGCGCTCAATTCGGAGTAGAATTCAAGAAGTTATGGACTCTATAAGAGGGCTACGGCGCACAGAAACGGAGCAGAGTCTAGCATAAATTGGACTCTCAGGTGTGTGTAACGGTCTATCGTAAGACCGTCAGAGTAATGTAACGGACTAGGGTAGGTCCGTCACACTCTGGGGATCGAACAGGATAATTTTGGGCAAGTTTGGATGTAACGGTCTACTGTAGGACCGTCACATGGACTCTGACGGTCTTACGATAGACCGTTACACTGATGTAACGCACCTACACTAGACCTTCACATCGATGAAGGAAAATTCTGGGCAGACTGCGCGCGACTTCAGAAATTGAAGCGTAGCTCTCAAGCGGGGCAAAACTAGCGAAAGTGGTAGAAGAAGAAATTGTAGATAACTGAGAGAGGAACAACTTTCATGAAGAAAGAAATTTGAGAAAATGATTGGAAGAGGGAGAAAATGGGGCTGGAAGAGAGGAAAATTCTGGGATGTTGGTGAACAGCACAGCACGCCGGAAAAATGTGAATAGCTCACAATCGGGGTAGAACTGGCCAATGGCGTAGAAGAAGAAATTGTATATCTTTGAAAGATGAACAACTTTTATGAAGACAACTTTTTGAATATAGGACAGGAAGAGGGTGAAAAAGGACCACTTTCAGGACTACGCAGTGAGAGAGAGCCGATTACTTGAGGGAAGCCGACCTAAATGGGCCGTAAGTCGACTTAGAAGCCAGAATTTGATAAGATAAGCTCCAGGGCTCTAAGAAATCATGATCTCCAAGACTCAAAGGATAGGGAATGGTAAAAATGGGCTCAAAATCCATCCAAGGAAGCTCCAAAATAATGGCTAACTCGGGACATCAAAAATGATGAATAAGAGAAATGACACAACTTGTGGGCTAAAACGGGTGTCAACAACCGGCGGGTCACTCCTACGCTCAGTCTGGCAACCTCCGCCCGGAGATGGGCAGCCTCGGCTACCGCTGCAGTCAGCTCTCTCGCCTGCATTTTGCATTGTCAGTCCATTAAGCATTTCATGTTTGCATCATAAGCATTTTAAGTCTAAAAGAAGCATAAGGGTTTATATTCTTACCCACTCCGCGAGGGTAGCCTCCGCCTCCTCGGCCCGAGCTACCGCTCGAGTACACTCTGCATCTCGCTCAGCCCGTCCCCCGGCAAGCTGTGAAGAGGAGGACGATGCATCTGGTCCGGTCCTCTGGGCTCCCTCGGCCCGCTGCATTTAGAAGTCAAAGTTAGCCATTTGCATCATAAGCATTTAAGTCTTAAGTGTACAAACTCACCAAAAGCTCTAAGGCAGCCCGGTACTCATCCCGCTGCTGGATGGTGGCATGAAGGAGTCCCTCGAGCTCGGCTATTCTTCCCTGTGGGTCTAGCTGCATTTAGAAAGCATATGTCAATGCATATAGAAGCATTGATTTAAATAGACAGAGTTTTGAGTTTAGAAGTTCATACCGGCCGTCGAGTGCCTCTGAACACCTGGTCGCCATACCGGTGGGAGTAAGCCTTGAGGTAGGTCTCATCGCTGTCCGCCCGGTCTTTCACCACTCGGCCTCTTTTGTTCCAATCATGCACATATTTGGCTTTCCAGGCGCACCAGTCCACATCTCCGCTAATGCCCTTCGAAGACTTGCCTGGGCGTTCATCGTCACGGCGGGGGAAGGTCACCTCTGGCTGGTGTAGTCCCCGAGTCCTCAGGATCAACCGGTAGTGCAGGGGCTCGATCACGTTGATGCAGTGAAGCCATATGTCTCGCACATTGTATGCCAGGGACGCCTTCACCCAAGGCTGTCCCTCGTAGCCCTCATCCCGGTATGGGGTCATCTCACCTGAAAAGGTCATGTTAATCCATTCAGAAGCATTCATGAACATTTAGAAAGCTTTTTACAGCATTTAAGAGCATATAAAAAGTTTAGGTTTGAAGCTTACCGCTGTGTGTGGGAATGAGTCAAGATCATCCTGGATGGCCCGGGTCAGCCGGTTGATCGATCCCGTGTCCCTCGCTACCACCCACCGCCTCGCGATGGGGATCCGCTCGGGATGTAGCTGACTACCTCGCCCAATCCCCGGGAGGTACATGATGCTCCAGATCTGCATTTAAAGTCGAGTGTCAGTAAATTGCATCATTTGTATTTGCAGAATCATAATCATATAGAAAGCATCTAGAGTTCAACATTTACCTGTAGGAAAGGCGAAAAGCCGCCCAGCATCGTCCGTCGGTCTGTGGTGCTGAGCGACTCGAAGAGGAAGGCAAGCGCTGTCGCTCCCCATGCTTACTTCCCCACTCTACCCAAATCCTCTAGCAGTGGCAGTAGCATGCAGCTGATCACATCGGCTCGGGTCAGAAAAAGCAACTTTCCGAACAACAGCATCAGAAATCGTCTCAGGACTCGGTCTCCCTCCTGTCCTGCCTCTGTCGCCACTCGCGGGCGTACCTGCTCTATCACTCGGTCTATGTGCTGCTCGGGGAGCTCACCGACCGCTATAGTCGCTCCTCTCAGTTCCAAGCTATCTTGTAGTCTCGACCTCGAGAGCTGGGATGATGTGTGCCCCGGCCTGATCAGATCTAAGCCCAGTAGCTCTTGGGCCATCTTCCGATAATCTCCAAATGTCCACCCGGTCATTGCTGCTCCGTGGACTCGCAATCCGCTGATCCTCGCCATGTCTTCTAATGTGGGGATCATGTGGCCCCATGGGAAGATGAAAGCCCGGCTCACGGGGTCCCACCTCTCGTGCAGTGCGTACAAGAGCGGGGTATCCATCCTCGTCACCTCAATGCTAAGCACCTCGGTGAATCCCATCTCGGCTAATCTCTCCCGTTGGTACTCGGGCAATGCCTGGTACACTGCCCGTATCTGAAGCCAAGAAATCCGGGTTCTCCTTTTCCCCTGCACAATTAGAAGCATTAAGTCAGTCATTTAATCATAATTTCATTGCATTGCATAAATAAAAATGAAAACAATAAAAAAATTAGAAAACTGAAAAATCCCAAAAATTGTTTCTGTCTCTGGTTGCTCTGACGGCCCTGAGGTGATGCGTCACAGTGCTATGACACACCAGGGGTGGTGCGTCAGGCCTGTGACGGTCGCTGCAACGACCATCACGTTCTCTGCAACGGGGCATTGTCCACTTCAATTTTTTTGGCTCCTAAAATGTCCATGGAGGCCTACAATCATTCCTAAGGGGTCCCCAGACCCATTTCTACCCTCCAAACACACATGCACATAAAAAATTAAAAATTGGAAGTTTTGGGGAAATCGGCCTACCTCGGGGTCTTGGCTCCTTTTCTTCTTCTTCTCCCTTGACGTGGTCGCCTCCTCACCGATGGCCCCTCCCATGGCTTCTTCGGCTTCCTCCATGGTCATGGGAGGAGCTCCCTCCGTCATTTCTTCCGCCGCCGTCGTCGGTTGCTTGGACGCCGCTTGTGGGATTTCTTCTCAGTCCACCGAGCCCTAAACCGCCGGATGGCCATCTTTTTCTTCCCATTTTCCCTTTTCTTCGGTGGCTGGGATGGCTCGTCGCCGACCATTGCTCCGGTGGATGAGGTGGTCGAGGGTTTGGAGTTGGGGTGTTGAGGTTTTGGTTCGTTTGGGTGTTTGTGAGCGAATGGAGGAAACGACCGTTCGGTTTTGTTTTTTTTGAACGCTCAGAAAATGTGACGGTCTATCGTGAGACCGTCACACTACTCTGACGCGTCTTTTGTAGACCATTAGGTCATTCGAAACGATGTCTTGAAGGATGTGAACCGCCAGACTCTGACGGCCAGAGGTGGATCCGTCAGGGACGTCTAACGCACCCTTACTGGACCGTTACATGCTGCAGAGTGTTTGATGAATGATGATGCTTTGTTTGTCAGAAAATTCATGCTTATATGATTATCTTGTCTATGCAATTCATGCTTATTGATGGTTATGCATGGTTCTATGATTTATATTGTTAATGGCTAACCCTTTCTTGTTGCAAAATTTAAGTCATCATGCTTCGCCGCTCGCCAGGAAGGTAAGTCAGGTATTGTATCCCGATTCCTTTGTCCCTTTATGCATTACCATATGTTATGTATGATATATTATCTCGAGAACCGACTGGTCATTCATGTGTTCTGGGATCTGATGTTCCCCTTAAACAAAAATGATGATGATCTAAGTACACATGTTTAATCGTTGGATAGGCCGTTAGGTTGGAAAAGCTTGGGGATGATGGTTCTATCTTGCACGCCGTGGTTGCAGATGGTGTCCTGACCCTAGTTTCTTCGGTCTAGCAATACTATTCTCGAGTATCTCATTATTCTATTCTTTCTTTGCATTTGTTTTAAATGATTTCCTTTCTTTTAGCCCAGCATGCATCATACACATCTTTTGAGCATTCATGAACCTTCATTTATCCAGGTGTCTCAGTAATGGTGAATAACTATGTGTTTAATGATCTCGAATAAGGAGAGTCATTCCTCTCTGAATTGGAAGGTTTCCTTCGGTCTACTCGCTTGATTTGGTTAGCTGAAGATTCATGTCTGGAGTTTAGTTAATCCTATCTTTCCTTTCCGTTGCTCCGGCCGCTGGCCGTGTTTTCCTTTCCTTAGTTGTTAGTTCCTCCAGACATGTGTCCTTTGGTTGCCTTTCCTTGTGATTAGTTCGAAGCTTTCTGAAAAATTCCTATCGCTTGTTGGTTGAGAACGGGTGTCGTTTGCCTTAACACCCGCTTTTTTAGTCCACTCCGCTTCATCTTCGCTTCATCTCCATGTTCCATTTTTCGCTTTCGCTTCACCTCCGCTCGCTCCCCTGCAAAGAGGACGTTAAGGAGGGGCATCTGTTGACACCCGTTTTAGGACCGATAAGTCGGGTCATCTCTTTGTTCATTCTATATGATGCTCCGGGTTGTTCACCTTTATTGAGCCTTCTTGGTCAATTTGAGGTCTATTTCATGAGTCATATCTCCTTGGTTGGGTCTGGTTCCTTATCCCTTTCCACTGGACGAAGCTTAGCAAGCTCTCATTTTCATTTGAATTCTACTATCTCTAATGGTCCATCATAGGGGCGTTACATTCCTCTAATGCATCTACCCTAGTGCGTTACATCCTTCTAGAGTCCTTAAGATTAGGGCTTCCTTTCAAGCTTATCTTTTGCCTATCCGTTGAGTGTGACGGTTTATCGTGCAGCCGTTACATTCATTGTGACGCATCTACCCTTGACCGTTACATTCATCTAGAGTCCTAAGTTCGTGAACTTCTCTCGTTGTTCTTATCTTATAGTGGATAGGGTTGTGTGACGGTCCAAGACTGGCGTGTTACATTTGTGTGGCGGTCTATCGTGCAGCCGTTACATCCAACAGAGAGTCCTAACAAGCCTGGCCTTTGCTCTGCTATTCCGTGATCGAACTAAGAGTTTGGTTTGAGGGTTTCTCTCCCGATACTCATCCTAAGAAGCTTCCGTTTGATTCTGTGGACTCTGGGGAGTATTATCTTCAAGAGTTTGCTAAGAAACGTCCTACTTTCTAGCTGGATTATCCTCAACTCGAACCTAGACTTTGAGGGTCTATAAATAGAACCCTTGACTTCATGGCTTGAAGGAGGAGACATCTGGAGTTCACGTCGAAGTGCTACCGCATCCTGGAGCTAGAACCAACCAAGGAGAGCTGCTTCCCACGTCCATCTACTTCCAAAGTTCAGGGAGTGTTGTTTCCACGGGTTTAATTCAGTCAAGTTGTGTTCTTAGTGTCTTTTCTCTCTTTTCAAACATCAAAGCATTGTCCCTCTCCATCTCCTACGTTCTTGCACTTGCTGCATTCATTCAAAACATCCTCCCATCTTTTAAAATGCCCCAGAGGGGTTAAAAAACCAACCTTCCCAGTATTTCCCTTTCTTTTTGCATGTTCTTAAGCTTCTTGGATTTATTGATACTACTGTGTCTAAGGGCTAATCTGGGTTGTTTTTCTTATGTTCTACACTCTTTTGCAGGTTTACAGAGTCCATATCACGAGGCCCAAGTTCTCTGGCCGGCTGGAAAGCTTGGAGATCAAAAGATTCCCAACTTCTTATTCTGCAGACGCTCTGACGGTCTGGAACAGGCGCGTTAGAGTGTTGTAGCGGTCTATCGTAAGACCGTCACACTTGCTGTGGCTCATCTTCCCTCGACCGTTACATCTGACGGAGCTGCAGTTTCCTGGTTGTTCTCTCTCCTGTGGGCGGGTGCATCATCCTCCTATTCTAATGTATTTATCAGGTCTTTGACTTGTTTCTACCTTGGTGGCTATCACATCTTTCTTTAGTTTGGGCATTAGCTTTCTCTTTCATCATATCTCTTCTATACTTTACTTGTTCCACCTATACGGTGTGTTTTCCTTTATTCCTTATTCCACGCTCTGGCGTGTGTTTTTCTTTATTTGCTTAGCTTAGTCTTGATTGAGATAGCATGCCCATGCTAGAGCTTGTGTTGGTTGCCTAGGTTCATGATTCGCATGTTCATAGGTTGATTGATTTCATTACTTGGCTCATTATTTGCTCATAGTTGGCATCATAGCCCATCTTCCAAAAGAAGGGACACATTAAAACCAACAATGACGACCCCAACTGGGCATTGTCTGGGTGCTGAGCATCCTAGCCGTCATCTTCGTTCTCAAAGAACTCGTCAGCTAATTCCTGTTCCGCCTCTTAGCTGACTGACACACGCCTTGAAGATGAGGCTTCTCCAACCTGCGTGTCCCCAATGACTAGAGATTGACGAGTGGGACAATGGCTTGCAAAGTGGCCAAACCCATTGCAGCGATAACACTGCTGCCATGATCCACTAGGCTCCCCTATCAAAGGTCCCTTACCGTTATCCTCCCGACGGACAGGAGGTGTAGGCAACAGGGGATGGGAAAGAGGTGCGGGCGCCGGTGGACGGACAGTGCGTGCAGGTTGTTGGGGTCAAGGAGGAAGATCCCTCGGTGGGGGAGGGTGGGGCCTTGGAGCGAATAGCTCCGGACGGGTGGGCTCCTGAGGTCGGACCATGGGGGCCCTCTGATATGCGCCTGAAGAGCTGCGGGGCTCGGCACTACAAAGAGGGAAGGGGCCCAACCGTTGGGTAGGCTCAAACTCGGCCTCGAATTGCTCCAATTCGAGAGCAACCTGATACGCTTGTTCCAAAGTGGCCACATTGCGGCGAAAAAGTTCATATTGATAGTGTGGCCGCAGACCTCTTCGAAAGCGTGAGATGGTCATGGTGCTCTTTTCCGTAACTCCACACCGTAAATAGTACTCGACAAACTCGGCGGTGTACTCAGTCATGAACCGGTTCCCTTGGGTGCGACTTTACCATTTGTCTATGAGACGCTGGCGGTATGTGGCAGGAAGGTACTTCTGCCTCAACTTGGTTTTCATATCATCCCAAGTACCGATCTGGGGTTGATGTCGCTGCATCAACAGGCTCTCCACATTAGTCCAATAGGTTTGCGCTTGCCCTTGCAACTTCATCTTTGCGTAGCGAACTCTTCGGTGGTCTGTCATCTCAAACCACTCGAAGTACCGATCCATGCCGGCCTCCCAATCTAAATAGACCTTTGGGTCTAAGGACTCGTCAAAAAGGGGAGGGTCCGTGTTGACACCCGTTTTTTGCCTGCAGTTGAGTCATTTCTCTTACTCCCATTTATTGATGTCTCGAGTTGTCCATCACTCGCTGGGCTATTTTCTGACACGTTCTGGGCCAATTTTATGGGTAGCCTCCCTCCCTGGCTAGGTCCGAATTGATTCAGGGCTTAATGGGCCTTGGTTTTGGTTGATTAAGCTATTCTATGAATTTCAAACGCCCACATACATGTGCGGTCAGTCTCCAGCCGCTCATAACACAGACGGTTGACTTTGAGCTGTTCATCTATTTATTGGATATTTAGCTGATTTCCTGAATTATCACCGACAAGCATTTGTACGGTCGTGAGTTTGCCGCATAAGACCATTGTGCGGTACCTCCTAAGCTGTCTGTCTCCCAGAATCCTAACGTCGCTGGTTTTCAGATAATTATCTAATTATCTAATCTATTTTGATTTATCACCGACAAGGAATGGGCGGTTTTCTCTTGGCCGCTCTTGTGGATGTACGGTCTACCCGCAACCGTTTATCTATGAGAGTCCAACGGTGAGGTTTTCAGTCATCTCGATGGATAGTTGGATAATATTTTATGTTTATTGAATTTCCACCGACAACGTTGGACGGCCTAGGAGATGGCCGCTCATCCCGTTGGGTGGTCTATCGTGCGACCATGCATCGTCTCGAATCCTGAGCATTTCAAAGATTTTCTCTCTCTATCCGTGGTTTTATCCCTAACTTCTCTCGTCATTTTCTCCATGGATACTGAACCAAATTTGGTGCCGTTTCTTCTGGTTAAGAGATAATCCGATTATCTTCATCTTTTCTTTGATAATTTTGACCTAAAATGGCTAGAAACCCTAATTTTGGGGCTGGCTTCTTGTCCTCTATAAGTAGACCCTAAAGCCAAGTTTCGAATGGGGGGAGAGATTTTTGGTCGACGGTGAAGCCCTGCCGAATCTTTGAGCGACCTAGCACCAAGGAGGGAGGCCTTCTACGTCCATACAGACCTCCGGTTCAGGGAGTAGTTTTTGTTTTGAGTCTTTTACATTTGATAGTCCCGTCTCCTCTAGTTGCATGCTGGTTTCTTCATATCCGTTCTCCACGTTTTTCTTCATTTGCACTATCATGCACACACTCTCCTATGTTTTTGATGCCCCCAGGGGTTTAAAAATCCCCAGGTATCCCCCATTTCATTTAGTCATATTCATTTCTTTCCATTTTAGCATTTGCTACACTCTCTAGTTCTAATTCGGGTTTTTCTTCGTGTTCTACATGTTATTTTGCAGGTCAGCAACACACTAGCACGAGGCCCATCCTTTCTGGCCGGCCGGAAAGGGTGGAGGTTGGACTCTCGTAACTTCTGGCGTGATGGTTTTGTGCGGCTTCTTCCGGACCGTTCAGGGAGACGTACGGCCTAGTATCAACCGTTCTTCCTCCTCCTGCGGTCACCATCAAGCCGTTCAACCCTCCATCCATCTTCGTCCCGCGTTCCACCTTAGCACCGAAGAGCGGCCTATCGTGAGACCGTGCGTACCTCCAGGCGGTCCATCAGAAGCCGTTCAGAGCATCAGTGCTGGTTTTAAGGCGAGTACCTCCCTCTTTCCAAGGCACGGTGTGCGTTCATCGCATGTCCAGCATCTTGGTGGCGATCACGATCACAGGTTTATACTCCTCCCTTTCCCTCTGTCTTTCGTTCATTTCCCATATTTTATGTGGTAAGATAGACATGGGAGGGCATTAAGAAAGAGGAAGGAAAGAAAAACATGTCAACAGTCCGCACGGACGTTCCTAAGAACGCGGTCGTCGTCATCGTAATCACGATTCCATCGTGGGGCTCGACGGTCACGACCATAACCCCCATGTTCATTGTCGAATGCATAGTCATTCACCTAGGGCACCCGCTGCCTCCTATCATCTACCCCTTGAGCCCTTGGAGCAGCAGGTTGCTGAACCGGCTCCTGTTGGCCATTTGTCGGCACGGGTTGAGCCTCAACCGGGGCCCTCTCTAGGACAACAACTCTCCCCACCAGACCCTAGATAGACTGGTCCGATGCTTCTACCCGATCCTCTAGGGCTTTCATCCTCCCTTCCAGACGCGTACCTATGCCATCTACACGTGTACTAAGCCCATCCATACACGTATCGAATCGATCCATGAGAGATCGGAACATCTCGGCCACCGAAGGCTCATCAGAACTATGGGCTCGGGGATCCGCCATAAGTGGTGGTGATGAGTATTGAGTACCCCTACGGGTGGGCATGCAAATGACACAGTGACTGGGATACACGGACTAAAGCAAAGATGATGAACCTAGACTTAACCCATATCCGGTACATGGCGAAGGTTTGATCTGAAGATCGCACTCACGCAAGTGTGCTACCTTCCTAATAGGCGTAACCTATCGTTCCGGGAACACCTTTTAATATACCGGGTATAGAATGGAATGTGACACTACCCTAGACTCAAACTTCTCTGATACCAAACTGATGCGGGATGAATGAGGGACTCGATGTCAAATGATGCGAACCTTGGACTCTAGGTGACGACGTGAACAATTGGATGACGCGACCAGCAACACACGAACAATAGAGCTACCTCGGCTCGACACTAAGGGCTCCTATGGGGTATATGCCTTTAACAGAAAAGCAATCCCACGAGTCGTCCCAAGTGAGGGAAACGTGGATCCACGAGGTTGAGAAACTGACAAAGTCAAGGGTGGTCAAACTCACTTCCATGCTCGGATCGAGTCACGGGACGGGTTCGCTCTCTCTCTCATAGCGATGATTAAGAATGATTTAACGAGCTAGAATTATAACACACTCATGCAGCGGCATATAATCATATACTAAGTAAGCAAATGCCGAGGAGGAGAGATCGTTACCTCCACGCTCCAGGCGTGGGGAAGATAACCCCAGCCAAGATCTGCACTCCCGATTAGACAATTACCAAATAAATTAAAGAATTCAATTTTATTGCCCACTCCACGCAGCGAGGTAAAGGGCTACAATGGGACCCAGGAGTAATGCTCTTGGGTTGACGGGCAGCGTTTTGAATCGCCTGGTTGGTGCTGGCGCGCTGCTACTTGATGCTGGCCGGACGGCGTGGGCTGACGGTTGTGGGGACCGCGCTCTGCTCGGACGACCGGTCTGGGCGGGGTGGGTCCCGTTGTGAAGGGGACACCTGGAGGAACGATCCCCGTGAGGCGGTTGCACTGGTTCGCCTTGTGGAAGGCGAGATGGCTCAGCTCGTCAAGTGTTGAAGCTTGCTGCCACGGGCCAGTTCTGTAGTTTCAAAACTGCGCGACCCGACGAGAATAAATCCTACGATCAGATCCAACGTCGGATCGATGCGAAACGGGCGCCGTCGCGAAGCCCTCTCAGAGATCTACGACCATAGGCTATTACAGAAATTTTTATGGCCTTGGATTTTTCATGGGGTATTTATGAACAGGCTGACTCCTAAACTCAGATCTGACTGGGCAGATTCAGATCTGCCTGATGAAGAACATTGACTGAGGTTGAAACTTTGGATCTGGGAGTTGGAATTTTTATGGAAGATAGAGGGGGAAGTAAAGAACATGAGGATGCTTTTTTTGTAATTTTCTGAGGGGGTTTGAGGGAGGAAATGGATTTTAGAACAGGGGTTGGTCAGATCTGGACTGTGGGAAACAGAACAAGGTCCGATTTTTGCAGTGGTTTTAAGAAAAGGTAAACGGACTCTTAAAATCTTAAAAACATTTGTGGGATGAGGGTTGGGTGGACAAAAGTCCCAGTCCAAATTTCAGCTCGATCTGAAATTGGAAAGGGAATCTGATAGGCGAAGAGTTAGGCTGCTGGAACACAAGTCTGCACAGGGGCAGATTATGTAGGCTGTGAGAATTTAGAGGGAAAGGGGGGCAAACGACGAGGAAACAACTTGAAATTTTTTGTGGGACGTGGGAACTACAAGGGGAACTCACCCTAAAAATTTCAGCCTGGTCAGATCTATGAGTTGAGAGTTAAAGTTCGGCCTTTGGCTTGCTGTCTGGAGATGGACAGAACTCCGGTGATGAGGCGGTGGTGGTGCGACGGCGGCACGATGGCGGCGGCGGCGGTGGTGCTGAGCTTCACAATCTGATAAGGAAGGCTTCACACCTCAGAATAGCAGCCTTCACAGCTGCAAGGGGAGGGAGATGAGAGAGAGAAGGGGCAGCCTTGGCCTTGGAGCAATATTTACTGAAATTCTTTGATTAATTGTGTGAAAAATAGAAAATACAAGCATTATATATGAATGGGGAACCCTTGGCTAATGACCAGCCTTACCCTCAGATCTAGGGTTAGGGAGGGGTATATTGGGGATGCCAAATTCTATTTTTTTTCCATGTGGTCAAAGCACATAAAAAAATGCCTAATAGAGACAAAAGAGGGGGCACCCCCTTTAAAGAAGAGAAATGGAATTTCCCTTCTCTTGGTCCAATGGTCCAAGTCCAAGGTGGACAATGGGCCAGCCCCTATGGGTCCCTAGAAGTTAGGTGGCCCAATGGGGAAGAGGGTGAGGGGGGCCCGCTGGGCCGAGGTGGCCCTTTTACAAGGAAACCTATTTATTTATCCTAATTACACTCTCTTAAACCCAAATAAAACCAAATAAGCACACATTACATACCAAATAAAACCCAATAAATACTAAAAATACTAGGACTCAAGACGGAGACTCCAGACTATCTCCAAGCTATAGAGATGCCTGTGTAGCTCGAGTGGTGCTGCGTGTTCGGTACCGACGGCTCGCCGACTCATGCTTCTCGCTCGCTCTGGTGTCCGCACCAGTTGGCATGGTTGTGGCATCGTAGGTTAGGCCATGCTAGCTACCATGTGCCGCATATACTAGTCAAATTTGATATGGTAAAAGGATTACCTGATGTTTCATTTAAAAATAATAATAAAATTTGTGAGGCTTGTACCCAAGGAAAATAAACCAGAAAGTAATTTAAAACCAGAACTGAAAACTTATCTTCAAAACCATTTGAGTTGATCATATGGATTTGTTTGGACCTACAAGGTCAGCTAGGTTGAATGGTAGAAGATATGGATATGTACTTGTAGATGACTTTTCTAGATTCACATGGGTATTTTTCTTGTCTCACAAAAATGATGCATTTTGTGAATTTCATGTATTCTTTAGAACAGTAAAACAGGATGGTAAGTTTTCAATTTCCAACATTTTATCTGATCATGGTGGTGAGTTCGAGAACTCAGAGTTTGATGATTTCTATAGGAAACATGGAATAAGTCACAGATATTCATCACCAAGAACTCTAGAACAAAATGGAGTGGTAGAGAGGAGGAACATAACATTGGTGGAGATGGCTCGTATAATGATTGTGGAGAGCAATTTACCTAGAAGGTTTTGGGCTGAAGCTGTAAACACCTCATGCTACATCATAAATAGAGCTATGGTAAGACCTTGTAGTAAAAAGACTCCATACGAAATGATGAAAGGTGAGAAACCTTCACTTGCACATTTTAAGGTCTTTGGAACCAAATATTTTATTCATGTTAATGATAAAGGAGACCTTGATAAATTTGAAGCTAAAAGTGAATCAGGAATTTTTCTTAGTTATTCTGAACATTCACGAGCCTCTAGAGTTTTTAATTTGAAAAATGAATGTGTTGAAGAATCTCCACATATTACATTTGATGAGTTTACTGATAAGTCTAAAAAAAATTCTTGCAGGAACATAGATGATGGGGAGATTTTGGAAAATAAAGAGGAGTAAGGAACTAAAAGTGCAGAAACAAGGACTGAAGGAGAGACTGAAGGGTCAAGCACTCGGGGGAGTGTAGATTATGGAAAATCCACTTTAAAGAACAATAGCATAATAAGATAGAAAAAGAGGGGAAAAGAGATAGAAATAGGGAGCATGCGTAGAATGCTATAAGGAAAGGTGATCGCCAGAGACGCGAGGGCCTCAAATGAATATAACAATAATAATATGGAGGGATCGCGAAGAATACCTTTAAAGTGCTGGAGAGATTGTGAGTATCACCTTCTCTTTCTATCGGCCGACCAATGAAGAGAGTTCTTCTTGTGTAGATTACCCTTGCAAAATAGATAAACACCAAATAAGAGAATTGATTGGAACCAAGGTGAGTGTAGCATCAAATTCATAATAGAAATAAACATGGAAAGCATGTATAAGAACACACCTTGTTGGGTGTTGGCCCTTAAACCCCTATGCAAAGGGTGGATAAAAGATGATGATAGGATGAAAAAGGAGGGTGCAAGTGTTGAACAATTGGAGGTGTGCTAGAGTGCACAAGTGGGAGATCTCAATATTGAGATGATAAAAATAAGAAAAGGAGATGATGCATGCAATGCTTATGATAATAAAAATAAAGAGAAGAGGAAGGGAAAGCTTATTGATTTTCTCTAAAGATGGCTTCAGAGGATGAAGATCTCCAAGGATGTAACTTTGAGGATCATGGGATTCTTCTCCTTGAGCTCCCGATCCGGCAGCACCTCCCCTTGGTTGATTGTTGATGCGTTAAAGACATGGGTCCTATTTATAGGGCTGAAATTCAGAGTTTAACCCAAAGGAAATTAGGAAATCAAGTTTAAGTTGGATATGGAAAGAGATAAACATTAGCCAATTCTCCATTCATCCTTGGAAAGTCTTAGGACCCCTTTCCCAAGTGAAAGAGGGCTCAAAATGGAGAAAGAAGGAGGTTCTGCCGGAGTTCGGAACTCTGCAAGAAATGGCGACCACTCAGATTTAAAAGGGTGGCAGAAATAAGCGTTGCCAATTCCAAGGCATTTCGAGACGGATTAGGACTTTCTGAAATTTGAAAAGAATTGGCGACCAAGAAGTGGTCGCTAATTAGAAATTAATATGAATTTCGGACGGAGTTAAAAACTTAAAATATGGCAATAGAATTGGCGACTTTCCACACGGGCACCCATTTATGAAATGGCGACCTTCTAGGAAGTCACAAAATAAAAAATAATTCGGTTTTGGCTCAAAATATGAAGAAAAAAATTGGCGACCTTCCGAACATTCGCTATTTAAAGAATTGACGACTTTCCGGAGTGTCACTAATTCATAAAATTCCAAAAACTGGCCAAAAATCACACAACTGGAAATTGGCGCCCTCTGGGCTGCCATGTCTTAGAAATTGGCACCCAGAGGCCAGCCATGTCTTAGAAATTGGCTCGGAAAAAATGGAGAAAAAGCTCAGAAAAATCTGGAAAAATAGAAAAACGTGTGGGAAAGCTAGGGAACGTTAAATTGTGACGACCCGGATCCCGGATACAAGGTATACCCGATAGGATAATCGAATACACCTGATACCACTTGGAACCCGCGAGGCCTCCCTAGAGCGGTAAAGCTCCGAAGGGAAAAAGGATTGTCGTGTAGTACATTGAACTGACAGATATAGCAATAAGCAATTAAATTTCATTAGACCGGGTTGCTGAAATAGTAGAAATAAAATTACTTTTTAATTAACAGATTACAATTAACAATTATATACCCAGAGTCAAGTCCAAAGGAAAGATAGCAAGTCTACCAAGTACAGTCGACAGAGAAGAAAGACGTACCAGAGAGTCAGGGGAAACCCGACGAGGGTACCAGCTGGCCACGACAACACGCAAACCCAGGAGCCACGGAAGCAGAGCGAACATCACCCCACCTGAAAAGCAGGAGTGAGCCTCGTGTCACTGGCTCAGTAGGGGTCACGCGGATCCCCACTGAAAAACATGCAGTAACACTCTAAAATTGCAGGTAAACTACAGTAGTAGCAAAACAGGAAAGCTACACTAGAAAGCTGCAAGTCTACACTAGAACGCAGTAAAGGAATAGACGGGTAGCAGGAGTAGGGAGCAAGATAAGGAAGAGGGGGAAGAGCCCGTGCCAAACAACGGCTACCAAATTAACCTCGGCACCCCAAACTACTCCAAGCAACAGCAGGAAGGCGACTCAGAGCTGACACGGTCAGGAGTTGCCGATCTACCGACAAAACGCCAGGCCTAAAGCGAAGACCTTCAAGGACAACAAGAAAGCCTAGGAAAACCTAGACTGGCTACCGACAACATGACCAGAACATCATGCACACTGCCCCACGCACGACCAGAACGTCACGGAGGCGACAGAACACCGACCTCGAGTACAGCCAGAGAAAGGCTAACCCGGGAAGGTAACGACGCACAGAAACGCTGAGAGTCACGTGTCACGTGATGGGAGTGCCTCTCCATAGCCAGCTACGTCCACTGACGTCTTATGCTGCGCTCCACGTACCGAGTCTAACAACGCCTAATCAAACAGGCGGAGACTCCAATACACGCTGACCGGACCCAAACCAGAACAGCAACCAAATTCGAGTAACTAGTCAGGGGAACGCCCGTCGGCGCCTCGTCCACAAGCCCCTAACCACGTGTGCACACGCTGGCTCTCGCCTAAGCCAGGCCTCTAACTAGTATTCTCCCCCCGTAGGACACTACGGTAACCGAGCCAGGAGCCCACAAAACTAGCTTAGGAACCGTTTAACGGGAACACCCCTCCCACCACTCCTGAGGTGGGTCGACAACTGAAAGTCGAGGGTAACAGAAAGTGAAGGCTCACGAACACAGAGACCCAAAACACAAGGGTCGAAGTATAAACAGGTTAAATAGACACTGTCACCCGTACTTCCAAGCACTAATGGCAGTACAGACAACAGCCGACCGACTCCGGACAAGGAAACTAGACCTACCAGCGCAACGATCCTTGAGTCGGATGACTCAAAGGCAAGATCATCACGAACAGCGGAACAAGCCGCCAATCGGTCTAACTCCTAAGCCACAGAAATGACACACTCCGTAAGAGACGACACACGGAGACCTGAGGGAACACCGAACACCCTAAGCAGGCCTGGACGCGTAGACCGAGGTGAGAACAACACCTCGAGGCATCCAGAACCAATGTCTCGAACTGGACAGAACTGTCGAGACACGCAAGGCCACCCGTCAACCCCTGGGTAACCCCCGGTTGACCGAAGCCAGACAACACCGACACACACACGACATGCACAAGCACTCCTGGCTATCCCATCATGGTTATTGCCCTCATAGGATGTCAACAGACACCCACGGGTCACGGGCAAACCACAAGATCAACCCAAGATAAGCAGAAACTGAAGCAGCAATAACAACACTCTGGCCGAACGGACCGTCATTCAATCGCTAGGTAGACCCGACAGTCAAGGAACCGCCACCACGCAACCAGAGGCAAGGGCATTAGCAGTTCTAGATTGCGTCGTTAGGGAACTGTCGCAGTCAGGGAAAAGACCGCACCCAGTCACCTAACCCGACCGATCCAGAAGACCACTGCCACACAAACACAGCCCTAGAACACAAACCTATGACCGACCAACACAAGGGCGAACACCGAACAACCCAGCGGCCATCACGGCACAACAGGACTGTAACGGCCTTGCATAGGCGCGTTACACGCTCTGACGCACCCAACTAGGGCCGTCAGGGCCAACAGGCCAACGACTACAACACGAGGCACGTAACGCACCAGGCCAAGTGCGTTACAGCACCTGACGCACCCGGACAGGGCCGTCAGGGCCAGCAAACCCGAAGCCTCAACACCGATAAACGGCGTGTGACGGATCAGCCTGAGTCCGCCACAGCCACCTGGCGCACGAGGTTAGGTGCGTTACACCAACCGACGCAGCCAGTCAAAACCGGTCAAACAACATGTAACGGCCCAAGGAAGGCGCGTTACAAGGCTGTGACGTATGAAGGATGGGCCGCTACACAAACCGACTGACACGATTTTCGCGGAACGCCCAGGCTGTGACGCACCAACATAGGCGCGTCAGAGGTGTGTGACAGTCGAAGATTGGACCGTCACGCTCACCCAGCCTCGAAAGGACTAACACACCGTAACACACCTCCCCTAGTGCGTCACGACCATGTGACGGTCTAGGCTAGACACGTCACAGAACGCTCACCCCGAAAGACCTAAAGCAAGCAGCGAGCGTAACGGTCTATCGAGGGACCGTTATAGCAAGTGACGGCCTCTGGAACGACCGTTACAGCGACCCGATGCGCAGAACAGGGGAACGGTCGAATCGGCCCGTTCCACGCTCCATTCACACCGTAGCGCAGGGGAAACAACGCCACACGACTGGAAAACACCCCTGGAGCCTGAAAACGCCACAGGCGCGCACCGAAATGCACGAACGGGGCGATTCTGACGAATCGACCCAAAATGGGTCACCGGGGTTCCCGGACTCCTACCGGCCCCGGATGACAACCGATTGACACGAAACTGACGTGAATGGGATCTAGACATCCCAACGGTCATATTGACGCTAACTACGCCGCGAATGGTTGCCATTTTTCGGCGAACCCTTAAGACCCCAAAAACTACGATTTTCACTAATTCGGCCCAACCTCTCCCGATCGAGCACCAAATCGCACGCATGGGTAGGGAAAACGTACAGAACGCAGTGGCGGTCCATCTCCCTACCTCCACCGAAGAAACCGAGCACCGAAGCGACTAAACCGCGCCGAAAACCACATCACGAACCAAACCGCCAGCTTTGAATCCACCGTTCGGGATCGCGCCCAAACCGCACCAATCCTCGCTCCACCGAGGGCCTCAGCAGCTCCCCGACGTCGCTACCTCACCCACGGTCGCCTCCGTCAGTAGCCGGAGTCGAGTGGGTGAGAGAACGAGAGAGAACGGGAGAGAGAGGGAGTGAGGGCGTAAGTGAGAAGAGAGAGAGGGAGGTGGGTTAGAAAAGGAGAAATTAGAAATTTTTCTAATTTTTGAAAATCCGTAAAATGCGTCAAAAATACACTAATTCAGAAAAATATGCAAAAATAGTCGAAACGATTGGCTCGAAGAGTACATCGCAACTGCGGCGTCCACGAGTCGATGAATTGAGAAATAAACTCACCGTAGGGTTCCGTAACTAGTACGAGGGAAAAATCCACACGGATCGTAAAACTCAACTCGGGAGCTACAAAAGTGATCCGAAACTCTCCAAAAAGGATCCGAAAGACCTGATAAAGATCCGACAAAGATCCACTAAGGATCCAGCAAAGCTCCGGGGCATTACATCCTCCCCTCCTTCAAGAAATTTCATCCTCGAAATTAAAGGACTCACAAGAAGGAAGAAGCAGGGATGGACAACCCAACGGATACGACCACAAAACAACACAAATCTCGAGAAACACAACTCAGAGGAACACAGTCAGACCACCATCACAAGCACACGCTCTGGGTAGAGCACAACGGAAGTGAACATAAGTCTGACACCTCCGAAACAAGGCAACGTCGTTCACGTCTCACCAGAAATAGAGACACGACTGCCACAACAACAGACAATCGATACCGAGAAACACAACGACAGCATGGCAAGGAGCAGCTTACACAAGGAGACACAGTCCTCTCAGCTGCAAGCTCGACCACATCATCGGCTCCAGTGCCAACGGCTGCAGGGAATACCTGGCACACAGGACGCCAATGCCAACAATGCCACTGGACCACAAGCGTAATCAAGTCAGTCCTCATCAGACAACACAATCTGATCGAGTCACGAGCTACTCTACCAGGAAAGAAGAGTACGGCAAGCTTCTGACAAGACAATGGTCCAAGGCAAAAACACAAAATCACACAGCAGCGATACTCATAGGATTCTAGCTCTGTACATCACACAGAACTACGGAACACGACTGTAAGCAGGGTCATATCAAAACACAACGGTAGCTGATCACACGACTATAGAGAACAAGTCATGCATCGAGCAGCTCGCCAAGAAAGACCCACAACAACGAGAAAACGACAAGGAACGCCACAATCTCGGGGAATGCATCTCAAGGACCACCGACATGCCTCGAGAGTACAACACCCACGAGAAGAAATGCAGAGTAGAGGGTACTCAAATAGCAAAAATGTCAACAAACTCCCCAACACTCACAAAGGCCAAAACCGATAGCAGAATAACTCCCACAACAGCACGGCAACAGACAAAGTCAAGGCACAAGAAGCCAAGATGAAGTCACATCGAGAAGAAGCAAATCTCTCGATCGGCCAGAATCTAACAACAACGATCTTGGACCAGTGGGTAGCAAACCCACACGCTTCCGCCGCGCACACAAGGAACGCACTTAGGCAATAGAACAACCTCGGCAATCGCATCTCAGCACACACTAGGCCCCATCATAATCTATGAAGATCACAAATAACATGCCACGAGCACCGATCCAGCGAACACCCGATCACAAGAGCCTGAGTGCAACAGGAGAAGAGCAGCAGCTTTGGCACAAGGCCTAAGGAAAAATGTTAATCTTAGCTTACCTCCACGTCCTGAAACGATAAATGAGCCCTCACAATACATCAGTCGCTAGACACGGCACGACAGAACACGGCACGCGACAACTCTCGACACAAGGATTAGGTCCAAAGCCAAACAACCGTAAAATGACGAACAAATCAGGCTCAGAGTAAAGCTGTCCACACTTAAGTAGACACAGGACAAAGGCACCACTAAGACAGCAATTCCAAGGCCAACCTCGAAAAGACTCCACCAGTAGGAACGAGAAGCAACAAGCTCAACAACAAAAGCTCACCAGGAAGGGAAAATCCTAGCTCGCCTGAGCAACTTCTCAATCACGGAATCTAGTCGAGCACTTCAACAGAAGCAGGACACATCATGAGCTGAACAGACTTAAGCCGGGATGACCAAAACAACGTGGAAACGTGTACGGTCATCAGAGCAAGGCCAAAGGTCAACAGCAACGTGAACACTTACAAGAAAATCCTCGAACAACGTATCTCAGATTCAAGCCTTCCGACAAACATTGCCAAGTACGACATGATCGAGACGGACATCACAACGATAAAGAGGCACCTCGTCACTTCCTGACGAGAGCAAAACCACTGCGCACAGTGCTAGAACAGCACACACAAGACAACACGCAGAAACAAAGCGATAAGGAATCGCAAAACCCAAGCCAGCTGAGGACTGTACTGGACTTTAATGACTCTGGTAACTGCATATCTGAGATCCCCATGTACTTCACACAACAACGGTTCTGATACCAACTGTGACGACCCGGATTCCGGATACCAGATATACCCTATAGGATAATTGAATACACCTGATACCACTTGGAACCCGCGAGGCCTCCCAAGAGCGGTAAAGCTCCGAAGGGAAAAAGGATTGTCGTGTAGTACATTGAACTGACAGATATAGCAGTAAGCAATTAAATTTCATTAGACCGGGTTGCTGAAATAGCAGAAATAAAATTACTTTTTAAGTAACAGATTACAATTAACAATTATATACCCAGAGTCAAGTCCAAAGGAAAGAGAGCAAGTCTACCAAGTACAGTCGACAGAGAAGAAAGACGTACCAGAGAGTCGGGGGAAACCCGATGAGGGTACCAGCTAGCCACGACAACACGCAAACCCAGGAGCCATGGAAGCAGAGCACACATCACCCCACCTGAAAAGTAGGGGTGAGCCTCGTGTCACTGGCTCAGTAGGGGTCATGCGGATCCCCACTGAAAAACACGCAGTAACACGCTAAAACTGCAGGTAAACGACAGTAGTAGCCAAACAGGAAAGCTACACTAGAAAGCTGCAAGTCTACACTAGAACGCAGTAAAGGAATAGACGGGTAGCAAGAGTAGGGAGCAAGCTAAGGAAGAGGGGGAAGAGCCCGTGCCAAACAACAGCTACCAAACTAACCTCGGCACCCCAAACTACTCCAAGCAATAGCAGGAAGGCGACTCAGAGCTGACACGATCAGGAGTTGCCGATCTGCCGACAAAACGCCAGGCCTAAAGTGAAGACCTGCAAGGACAACAAGAAAGCCTAGGAAAACCTAGACCGACAACATGACCAGAACGTCGTGCACACTGCCCCGCGCACAACCAAAATGTCGCGGAGGCGACAGAACACCGACCTCGAGTACAGCCACAGAAAGGCTAACCTGGGAAGGTCACGACGCACAGAAACGCCGAGAGTTACGTGTCACGTGACGGGAGTGCCTCTCCATAGCCAGCTGCGTCCACTGACGTCTTATGTTGCGCTCCACGTACCGAGTCTAACAACGCCTAACCAAACAGGCGGAGACTCCAGTACACGCTGGCAGGACCCAAACCAGAACAGCAACCGAATTCGAGTAACTAGTCAAGGGAACGCCCGTCGGCGCCTCGTCCACAAGCCCCTAACCACATGTGCATACACTGGCTCTCGCCTAAGCTAGGCCCCTAACTAGTATTCTCCCCCCATAGGACGCTGCGGTAACCAAGCCGGGAGCCCACGGAACTAGCTTAGGAACCGTTTAACGGGAACACCCCTCCCACCACTCCTGAGGTGAGTCGACAACTGAAAGTCGAGGGTAACAGAAAGTGGAGGCTCACGAACACAGAGACCCAAAACACCAGTGCCGAAGTATAGACAGGTTAAATAGACACTGTCACCCGTACTTCCAAGCACTAATGGCAGTACAGACAACTGCCGACCGACTCAAGACAAGGAAACTAGACCTACCAGTGCAATGATCCTTGAGTCGGACGACTCAAAGGCAGATCGTCACAAACAGCGGAACAAGCCGCCAATCAGTCTAACTCCTAAGCCACAGAAACGACACACTCCACAAGAGACGACACACGGAGACCTGAGGGAACACCGAACACCCTCAGCACGCCTGGATGCGCAGACCGAGGTTAGAACAACACCTCGAGGCATCCAGAACCAATGTCTTGAACTAGACAGAACTGTCGAGACACGCAAGGCCACCCGCCAACCCCTGGGTTGTTGGGTTAGATGGATGCAGTCTATCTCCACTAAGTGTGGATCTAGAGGGGGGTGAATAGATCAACTTGCCTAATTTAAAACTACTGTATGTTCTAAAGCGGAATTTAGGCAAACATCAGTTAAGCTAAATGAAGAGTGCTAAGCAAAGGGTCGACCCATGAAAGCCATTCACCATATCTTATATCGAAAGCTAGACATAAGTATGAGCGATATAATCAATGAAGCTAAGCAAAGGATACCAGCACACACAGTTCACAAGCAATCACACAAACACAATGCACACACGATTTTTAGGTGGTTCGGTCAACGACCTACGTCCACCCCACACTCAACCGAGTATGGCTTCCTGCTGCGCAGCACAGCTTGCGTCCGCTGGGCTTTACAGCTTGGCCAAACAATCCGCTGATACACAGCTTCGCTGTGCACTACAGCTTGCCGACCAGAGGATCTGATCCTCTGCAACCGCTGGGGAAATACAGCTTAACCAGTCCAGTGGAGACTACCACTGCAAGACCGCTGACACAGCTTGAAGAAACAGTATTTGGAAATGAAAGACAGAATCAAAACGAAAACAGAAAAACTCAAAAGCAATATAGCTCTAAGAGTAAAGCTCAGCTCTGGTTTTGAACCACGAGACTGAGATACAAGCTCACTCTCAATCTCACTCTCAATCAGCTCTCTCTCAGCTCATCTCTCTCGATCTCTTCTTCTCTCGTTTTCTTCTTCTCTATTTCTTTTCTTCTTCTTCTCTGTATCTTCTTCTTCTCTGTATCTTCTTCTTCTCTCTTTTCTCTCTGTGGATTGAAGGCTCACTGCTGCTGAGTGTATAGACTTTCTCTTCTTCTCCTTCGATCTGTCTTCTTCTGTGGAAGAAGGCTTGTTTATATAGTAGCAACAGCAGCAGGCGTGTGCTCTCCACGTTTCCCGCCCAGCAATTTGGACCACGTGGCAGCATCCAATCGAGTGTCAGTACACGTGTCCTCATCTGGATACCTTGTCCTTCTCGGATCACGAGCCAGGTACCTCGGATCACGTGCCCTTCATTTGTCTCTTCAGTCCCTGTCAGACAGATGAAACGAAGTCATCAGTTTAAGTCTAAAACCCTGTACGGACTCTGAAGAATGCAAAGCATTGTATAGACTTTGCTGTGAAGGCGAAAGCAATGTAGAGACTTCAGACTACAGGCTTTGCAAACACGAATGCAGTGTATAGAGTTAATGCATGTAAAGGCTTCAAAGAAGGAAATCAGTGTATAGACTTAATGCACGTAAAGGCTTCAAAGAAGGAAAAACCAGTGTATAGAGTTAATGCATGTAAAGGCTTCATGCGAAGGAAAGCAATGTATATACTTGAGGAGTTGACGCTGCATGAAGCACTGAGTTGACGCTGCATGAAACACTGGGTTGACGCTGCATGAAGCATGGACAGTGTACAGACTTTACCCACTGTATGGACTTCATGTAATGCAAGCGAATGTGAAGACTTCAGTGTATAGACTTGGAAGTCTTGAAGCCAATGTATGGACTTGAGCAAGCTAAAGGGCTGTACAGACTTCGGAGACAAGGGCCGATGTACAGATTTGCCAAACAGTCCAGTGTATATACTTTATGCAAGGAGGCCAATGTGTAGACTTGAAAAGCTGAGGCCAGTGTACAGGCTTGCCACCGACCAGTGTGTGAACTTGCTCAGCTTGAGGCACAATATGGACTTCAACTCTGTATATCGAATGTATGGACTTCAAGTATGAAGACCATTGAATAGACTTTGGATTCGAAGACAATGTGCAGACTTTGAGTTTGAAGACTACTGTCCAGACTTCAAGTAACACTGTGGATGTACAGACTTGGTGGAGCGAAGCGATGTGTAGACTTGAAGCTCCTGAAGCAATGTACAGACTTCAAAGATCACTGTGGATGTACAGACTTCATGGAGCGAAGCGATGTGTAGACTTGAAGCTCCTGAAGCAATGTTCAGACTTCAAAGATCACTATGGATGTATAGACTTTGGGGACATGAAGCGATGTACAGTCTTCAAAGAAGTTGGCGAGTCAATGTACAGACTTGATGTGTAGCTGAAGCCTTGAACGTAGGAATAGGCTGGAGTGTATAGACTTCAGGCTTCAGAATCGAATGTTCAGACTTCGCCTAAGAAATGTAGGGAAAGTCCCCAGTGTATAGACTTTGCCTTGAGCGAAAGGTAAGTGATGAATGTATAGACTTTCACGATGTGTAGACTTGAATATGTGAAAGATACAGTGAAAGAGTGTATACACTTGACCAAATCAAGGGCAATTCAGATGTACAGACTCTGAGGTTCAAAGCCAACGGTTGTACAGACTTAGAATATTAAGACTGATGTACAGACTTCATGCGTTGACGCTGTACACACTTAGCCAGTTGACGCTGTACACACATCCAATGAAGTGCGTTGACACTGTAACATGAGCCAGTGAGATGCGTTGACGCTGTACACACTTAACCAATTCAAATGAAATGTAGTGTCTGGACTTTATCTGAAATGGACGATGTATAGACTCAATCGATATGAGAGTTTCCAGTGTATAGACTCAGTCTAAACAAGTCTGCTGGAGAAGTCGACCCATCCTCTGATGTGTCGACCCATGACAGTGAGAAATGCAGACAGCGGTGTATTAAATGCAAAGAACACATAGTCAATCTGATAGAGCAATTTCATCAAATCAAAAGCAGTTGCCAATCAATCAAAACAATGGTGTTGCCAATGAAATAAAACAAGTGTCAACATCATCAACATAGAGGGGTCACAACATGGGTAACCCCCGGTTGACTGGAGCCAGACAACACCGACACACACACGGCATGCACAAGCACTCCTGGCTGTCCCATCAAGGTTACTATCCTCATAGGACGTCAACAGACACCCACGGGTCACAGGAAACCACGAGATCAAGCCAAGAGAAGCAGAAACTGAAGCAGCAATAACAACACTCTGTCCGAACGGACCGTCATTCAACCGCTAGGCAGACCCGGCAGTGAAGGAACAGCCACCACGTAACCAGAGGCAAGGGCATTAGCAGTTCTAGATTTCATCGTTAGGGAACTGTCGCAGTCAGGGAAAAGACCGCACCCAGTCACCTAACCCGACCGATCCAGAAGATGACTGCCACACACACACAGCCCTAGAACACAAACCTACGACCGACCAACACAAGGGTGAACACCGAACAACCCAACAGCCATCACGGCCACAACAGGACTGTAACGGCCTAGCACAGGCGCGTTACACGCTCTGACGCACCCAACTAGGGCCGTCAGGGCCAACATGCCAACGACTACAACACGAGGCACGTAACGCACCTGGCCAAGTGCGTTACAGCACCTGACGCACCCGGACAGGGCCGTTAGGGCCAACGAACCCGAAGCCTCAACACCGACAAACGGCGTATGACGGATCAACCTGAGTCCGCCACAGCCACCTGGCGCACGGGGTTAGGTGCGTTACACCAACTGACCCAGCCAGTCAAAACCGGTCAAACAGCATGTAACGGCCCAAGGAAGGCGCGTTAGAAGGCTGTGACGCACGAAGGATGAGCCGCTACACAAACCGACTGACACGATTTTCACAGAACGCCCAGGCTGTGACGCACCAACATAGGCGCGTCAGAGGTGTGTGACAGTCGAAGACTGGACCGTCACGTTCACCCAGACTAGACGCGTCTCAGAACGCTCACCCCGAAAGACCTAAAGCAAGCAGCGAGCGTAACGGTCTATCGAGGGGCCGTTACAGCAAGTGACGACCTCTGGAACGACCGTTACAGCGACCCGACGCGCAGAACAGGGGAACGGCCGAATCGGCCCATTCCACACCCCATTCACGCCGTAACGCAGAGGAAACAACGCCACGCAACAGGAAAACACCCCCGGAGCCTAAAAACGCCACATGCACGCACCGAAACGCACGAACGGGACGATTTTGACGAATCAACCCAAAATGGGTCACCGGGGTTCCCGGACACCTACCGGCCCCGAATGACAACCGATTGACACGAAACTGACGTGAATGGGATCCAGACATCCCAATGATCATATTGACGCTAACTACGCCGCGAATGGTTGCCGTTTTCTGGCGAACCCTGAAAACCCCAAAAACTACGATTTTCACTAATTCGGCCCAACCTCTCCCGATCGAGCACCAAATCACCGCATGGGTAGGGAAAACGTGCAGAACGCAGTGGCGGTCCATCTCCCTACCTCCACCGAAGAAATCGAGCGCCGAAGCGACTAAACCGCGCCGAAAACCACATCGCGAACAAAACCGCCGGCTTTGAATCCACCGTTCGGGATCGCTCCCAAACCGCACCGATCCTCACTCCACCACGTGCCTCAACAGCTCCCCGACGTCGCTACCTCACCCACGGTCGCCTCCGTTAGCAGCCAGAGCCGAGAGGGTGAGAGAATGAGAGAGAACGGGAGAGAGAGGGAGTGAGGGCGTGAGTGAGAAGAGAGAGAGGGAGGTGGGTTAGAAAAGGAGAAATTATAAATTTTTCTAATTTCTGAAAATTCGTAAAATGCGTCAAAAATGCACTAATTCATAAAAATACATAAAAATAGTCGAAACGATCGGATCGAAGAGTACATCGCAACTGCGGCGTCCACGAGTCAATGAATTGAGAAATAAAATCTCCGTAGGGTTCCGTAACTAGTACGAGGGAAAAACTCACACGGATCGTAAAACTCAACTCGGGAGCTACAAAAGCGATCCGAAACTCTCCAAAAAAGATCCGAAAGACCTGATAAAGATCCGACAAAGATCCACTAAGGATCCAGCCAAGATCTGGGGCATTACATAAATAGTCAAGAAAAATGAGAAAAATCACTCAAATAAGTTGATTTGAGGGTCAAATGGGGCATCGTAGTGCGATAGGAGATATGCTCAAAATGATGTCAAATTTGGCGTGTCTACTGTTGGTCCTGGGGTAGGCGAGCGGACAAGAAGGGGGGTTGAATTATCCCTGATACTAGATGATAAATTAAAACAACAACGCAGTGGAACTAACAACTTTTAATTAGATTGAGGAATTAACTAAACAACATAAACTTGTTCTCTCAATCTCGCCGCACTCACTCGAACATACAAGCAAATAGAACGATTAAGCACACATCCACAGATGCAAACCACAAGACACAAGATTTTTAAGGTGGTTCGATACAACGACGGGCTCTCTACGTCCACCCCTCACCAAACCCGGTGAGGCTTCACTCGGGGATAAATCCCCAAAACGGAGACGATGCTCCAAACACACACGGGACGACGCCTGCACACACGCACACACGGAGACTCGGTCTCCAACACAATCCGATGATCGGATCACAACACACACACACACACGCTGCAACAAACGCAACACAATAACCATACGACTGCACGCAAGCGATCAAGCATGACTGTATACACAGACAGTCGCACATACACGTATATCTCTAATGTTCGGAAGATAAACACAAATGTTCAAATCATGCTAAACCCAAGATATAGAGCATGAAAAACATCCCAAAGAATAAACAAAAGATATAGAGATGATCCCCCTTGGTCTTCAATGGCCGGAAGATGATGTTCTTTGATGCTCGGGTCAGAGGGAAGCTGGATGCTGCCGATATGAACTTCACCGCGATCCTCTCTTCGATCTGCTCCACTTTCTCTTCTATCACGATCACAAAAGCCTCATGAATGTAGATGATATCCTCATATTTCTTCAGCTCCACTCCTTTCTTCCCTTTCCTTCTTCCTTGACCTACAAAATAGAAAACATTAGCTCACTTAGGGTTACAATCTCCCAAATTCGTAACTCCTATATAGGCCAACAATAGAAGTATGAAAAGACCTATAAACCCTTCACCAAACCCATAGAAAACCCCCTAAACATATGTATATTAACCCTAGGGGCAAATGGGCAAGGTTGGAGCACAAATGGATTGGGTTTTGTGGGTTTTCGGATGCATTTCGTGAAGCCCGATTTCGTAGCAGAGAATTTTCGGTCGACCGGATTCATTGGGGCGGTCGACCGGGCCAACACCCATTCTGTTTTGGGCGTAGCAGAGAAAAACCGGTCGACCGATTACACAGGGTCGGTCGACCGGTGCCAACACCGGTCGACCGGTGTTACTTGGCCGGTCGACCGGACAGAACTAGGTTCTGTCTGGTTCTAGCCGGTCGACCGGATAAAGGGGGGCGGTCGACTGGTTGGTTCTGCACTTTCACAAAAACACATGTTTTAGGCTCTAAAGCCTATGCAAACCCAATGGTATAAATGCAACCAATGTCCCTTGATTCCAGATGATTAATTTCAATGGGTTGACCCTACAAACCCATAGAAAAACCAAATTAGTATAGATTTGAAAATCAAATGAGCTTCTCTCTTGAAACTAACATTTCTAGAATGAATATGAACAATATGGCATGCAAATCAACCCGGAACACCATCATCTCAACTGCTATGATCTTAATAGTGAAAAATTGAGTTGAAAATAAGAATGTATCAAGTTAACATTTCATAGCATATGAAAACATGAATAACCATTCAATTCACATTCACTCAAGTTTTATATGAATAGATTAAACATGAAAGTACTAGCAAAACTCAGTTTTCTCAACCAACACTCTTAGCACATTCACATGATTTACCAAAGCCAAACTCAACAGAGGTCGACTCTTGCCTCATCATTAGTTGACTTTGCATGCCCAAAAGCACCATATAGAAAGTGCAATGAAAACACATTCATGACTATGTCAGCCCATTCAACGCTTCATATATCTCAACTAAGAATTCAGATCCATTGGCCATGCATTTAGACTACATGTGAGCACATCATTGAAGATAAACTTACACCAAGATTGATGTAATAGAGGTGAACAGATTATGAGCCTCAATATACATGAGGAAACCATGAACATCAAACATGTAAGCCTTATCATGCACAAGTAAAGATCAAGATCATGAATGCACACTCATAAAGTTTAGTTGTCATCAAAACCATATGCAAGACACACAACAATCTCCCCCTTTTTGATGATGACAAACTTTATGATTCTACTCAAGTTTCTCCCCCTTTGACATAATCAAAAAGCAGGAGGAAAGCAATGAGGTTCAAATTTCAGCAAGATGAACAAAGCCAATTCATGAATCAATAAAAGCCCACTCCAAAATTTCTGATGATGCAATAGCAAAGCAAAGGCAATATGTTTGCCAGATTTTTAGATTTTTAAATTTTCTTTTGAAATGCATGAAGCAATATGCATGCAAATGATGACACATGAGATGTACAAAATATAACCAAGCAAAGATATATATACATACATGCAACATATCTCTACCTTACTTATTTAAAAAGGGAATGTGTGTAAGAAAAGTGCATGAGAATCATGACAACCGGAATGATCATGTATAGCACCTAGGAGGTTGTGCAATCACATCTAAGAGTCATGCAATAGCCAATACAGTCAATCAATTTTCTGAATACATATTAAATCAAATTTTCAAATGTGTAAATGAATAACATGAAAATCGACTATATCCATATAGATATTTAGATTTTCAAATCAACATAATGAGAGATTTCACAGACTGCATTTCAATTTATGAGAACAGCGTATCGGAGCTACGCTCTACCTCAATAATTTTTCAACGAATTCTCAAGAACAATCAGAATTTTTCTAAGAATGATCAGGTTCAAATAATTCCTTTTTACGCGAGGAGACACATAGAGCTCATGCTAGAATCCCTGATTACTCAGAATACTGAACCATTTCATTTCATTTTGAACAGAGGTACTTTAGTCAACACTTTTTACACGAATGAACCACATCACGTCTCAGGTGACATGTATCCAGTTTACTCAGTGAGACCAAGCATTGCTCTACCTTTCATTTTCAATTTAAATTTTTCAACAAGGATAGGTAGGTAACTTTTTCCTCAACTGCCTCTTCAACATATATGCAGCAAGTTTAATATCTCTAGAGTGTTGAAAGGAAATTCTTATATCCTTATGTTTAACACTCATTTTCACATTTAGTGCATGAAGTGTATGAATTTGATTCAACATATATACCGAAAATATCATGAACGCATAACAGTGCAACTCCCCCTAAATAGATGCACTTATCAGGTATTTACTCCCCCTAAGTGTGTGATATGAAACACACCAATGATGACTCAAATGCAACATTGTTTAGCAAGAAGGCATAAGGTCCTAAAAATTTCAAGGACGGGGGTAAATAACATATAGTAGCATGCAAGCACATAATGTGAATAGATGCAATATGTAGTGCAAAATGAAAGAATATGCAATTCTTATTAGTTCTAGAGATATGATACCATTGTTGGAAGAATTCACTTTAGCATTTATGCAACATGAACAATGTTTAAACTGATGCATTCCAAAATATGCACTATAGACATGATATGCAATCATGCTATGCAAATCTGTAATGTGATGTAAGATTTCAAATTTTCATTTAAATGTCCTAAATACAATGCAAAATGTAAGATGTAACAAGGGTGCAAAATGTAATTTTTTAGATTTTCATTTTAATGAACTAAATGCACCTAATGTATGAATTCTAATGCAATGCAACCTATAACAAGATGCAAAAAGTAATGAGAATGCAATGCAAGATGCACGCGTTTTATTTTCAGAAAATCATGATGAATAGCACAAGAGAGCATTCACATTCAAATGATGAACAAACGAGCATTTTCCATGACATGGCCTTGTGAACTAGGGTGCATAATATGATCAAAATAAAGCAATACAACCTAATTTTTAAAAGTTGTTCAAACACAGATTTTTCAATTAAAATAGCTCAGCCCAAGAAGTCATTCACAAAACAACCATTTGATTTCTCCGAGTTCTGGTACGAGACGGAGAACTTAGGTCCGAAAATCACCTCACGCGTAGTGAGAGTTTTCAGGTGGACGTAATCCACCCTTCCACTACACACCATTTGAGATACCAGAACCACAATTAATCTCAAATATGTTCAAGCAATTCAGATTGAAAAATATTCAATAGTCAACAAAATCTTCAAAGTTTTCAATTCCATTCAACCATTGACCAAATTCATCACAAGAGGCTAGAGAAATGACAAATCAAGTTTTAGAATCAATACCTGAGTTCAGTAGGCATCACCATATGCCTTCAAGCATGCTAGCTTAGCAATAGCCTTAAAAGAGGCTAGCATTCCATTGTTAGTCCCACAAATCACATAATAATGTCATGATCAATTCAGATGTAGCAAAAGGCATGAGATGCATTTCCACAGGGATGAGTTCAATTTTCAATTCCACATCAAAAACTAACTCCCCTTTTCTATGTGCACAGATTTCACATTTGACATTTTCTGAAAATCATGCAACCTATGACCTAAATGAACAAGTGACTCATGGTACGAGGCGGAGGCACATTCTCACGCATGGTGATAGATTTCAGACAGGAATGACCTGCCCTTCCTCAAGTCACCATTTAATATACCATGTAGTCATGCAACTGAAGATCAGAAAGATGCAATGCAAACTCATAAGAAAAATAGATTTTCTTGATTTTCACGAATGGAAATTCAAATAAAATAAATTTCAAATTTTTAGAAATTTAATTTCAAAACCTGTGCCTTGAGCAGCCATTATTTTCCAAGCTTTCCACTTGGCCTCAAGGCAATCCTGCAACAAAGTTCTCATTCAACAGTTTTGGGTACCCAAACCTTTTTGGGTCCCGGATGGTTAGTTGCACCTCCAGTGGGTGTCTCCCACAATCTCTGGACAAGCATATCATCAAAATTCATCAAATCACATTCATGCCTAGTATGCCCAAGCATTCTACAATAATGACAAAAAGTGTTTATCCTTTTGAAAGCAAATTCATTTTTCTTAACATGATAGGCATGGAAATTTCTCTTCTTCATAGCATGGGTGTCATCATTCTTCTTTTGAAAGTAAGAATTCATTGTGTGACCATATTTCCCACAACAATAGCAATGCAATGAAGGAAATCCTTCGAATGGTCTTCTTGCATGAACTTTAGAATTTTCATTTTTCATGCTAAAATAATTTTTCATCTCATGTCCGAACTTTCCACAATAGAAGCAATGAACTTTGCTTTTGTTGACAACATGATTTCTAGCATGAGCATGAGACTTTTCAAAAGTTCTTTTTGAGTTCGAAAATTTTCTTGACTTTTTAAACCCGTTCATTTTCTCGCATGCTCTCAATTCATCAGTTTTCATAACAAAACAATCATGCATCACATGATCAATTTTACCACAATAAAAATATGTAATTTTTTTTATGGATTCATGTGTGTATGTAGCATGATTGTGCTTCCTAGCATGAACATTCGTGCAAGCAGAATTGATTTTCAGATTTGAGTTTTGATTCAATTTCTGCTTAACATCACATTCCTGGATATTACTTTTAGCATGCTGAACATGTTGAGCATTTGAAGTACCAGAGGAGCAAGAAGCATGCACAAAAGATGTTTGAGTTTTTAGACCAAAGACTTTCTTTTTGGTGGGTTCATACCCAAGTCCTTTTCTTTGAATATTCACCTTGGTCCCCAAGATTTTATCCATGTTATCTTTTCCTTTCACAAATTTTGACAATGATGCATTCAACTCAGTAATTTCAGATTCAAGAGATGAAACATGCAGTTCATAACTAACTATCTCATCTTCACAGGAAGTAATTCTTTCATTCAACATGACATTCACAGATTTGTGACTTTCTATTTCCTGTGCTAACTTAAGCAGTTTTTCAGTTTCATCAACACTCACAGATTTCTCTTTTTCAAAGCCAAGTAACTTTTCAGATAGAGTAGAATTCAAATGTTTCAATTTTTCATTTTCTTCTTTCATAGATGCAATGGTTTCTTCATGTTTTTGAATATCAATCAAGAGTGATTCACTTTCAGATTTGAGTTCCAAGCATCTATTACATGAAGAAGTTTCATGAATGAATTTTTCAAGATGTTTTAAACTGCCTTCAAGCAAAGAGTTTTGAATTAACAAAGCTCCATTCTCCTTTTTAAGTTCTTCAAGTTCAAAACACTTGTCACAAGGAGCATTCTCAAGAAAGGTATTTTCACACTTCTTTTTCAATTTTATATTTTCAGATTTCACCTTCTTATGCTTATCAGCCAACTCTTCATAAGCATTCATCAACTCTTCATAAGTGAAATCATTTTCATCATCAAAATCAGAAATTACCCTTGAGCTTCCCTCGCTTGATTTATCGTGCTTATCGGCCATCAAGCACTCACTTTCCTTTGTCGCTTCATAGTCCTTGACCAAGCATTTCAATATCTCCCTGGCCGTCCTACATGATGAAACGAGTGAAATTTATGAATATCAATTGAACTTCTAAAAATATGCAAAAGCTTAGCATTAGCTTTATATCTCTTTACATGTTCTATAGTTCACTTAGACTCATCACTAGGCATCCCATATGAATCATGCTCAACTAAATCCCAGAGTTTGGGATCAATGGATTTAACATGACGATTTATATGCCTAAGCCATTCAATGAAATTTAAACCATTAAAACACGGAAGGGAAGACACCACACTTTCAATCATGATGCTAATCAAATCAAACACGCCTACAAAGATCACTCTGAAGATCATTAGATCTTGAAATAACAGAGTCTCGCTCTGATATCACTTGTTGGTCCCGGGGTAGGCGAGTGGACAAGAAGGGGGGTTGAATTGTCCCCGACACTAGATGGCAAATTAAAACAACTACGCAGCAGAACTAACAACTTTTAATTAGATTAAGGAATTAACTAAACAAGATAAACTGGTTCTCTCAATCTCGCCGCACTCACTCGAACATACAAGCCGATAGAACGATTAAGCACACATCCACAGATGCAAACCACAAGACACAATATTTTTAAGGTGGTTCGGGACCACGACGGGCTCCCTACGTCCACCCCTCATCAAACCCGGTGAGGCTTCACTCGGGGATAAATCCCCAAAATGGAGATGACGCTCCAAACACACACGGGACGATGCCCGCACACACACACACACACATACACGGAGACTCAGTCTCCAACATGATCCGATGACCGGATCACAACACACACACACACGCTGCAACAAACGTAGCATAATAACCATACGATCGCATGCAAGCGATCAATCACGACCGTATACACAGATGGTCACACACACACGTATATCTCTAATGTTCGGAAGATAAACACAAATGTTCAAATCATGTTAAACCCAAGATATAGAGCATGAAACACATCCCAAAGAACAAACAAAAGACATAGATATGATCCCCCTTTGTCTTCAATGGCCGGAAGATGATGTTCTTTGATGCTCAGGTCGGAGGGAAGCCGGATGCTGTCGATATGAACTTCACCATGATCCTCTCTTCGATCCGCTCCACTTTCTCTTCTATCACGATCACAAAAGCCTTCTGAATGTAGATGATATCCTCAGATTTCTTTAGCTCCACTTCTTTCTTCCCTTTCCTTCTTCCTTGACCTACAAAATAGAAAACATTAGCTCACTTAGGGTTGCAATCTCCCAAATTCGTAACTCCTATATAGGCCAACAATAGAAGCATGAAAAGACCTATAAACCCTTCACCAAACCCATAGAAAACCCCCTAAACATATGTATATTAACCCAAGGGGCAAATGGGTAAGGTTGGAGCACAAATGGATTAGGTTTAGTGGGTTTTCGGATGCATTTCGTGAAGCCCGATTTCGTAGCAGAGAATTTCCGGTCGACCGGATTCATTGGGGCAGTCAACCGGGCCAACACCCATTCTATTTTGGGCGTAGTAGAGGAAAATCGGTCGACCGGTTACACAGGGTCGGTTGACCGGTTACACAGGGTCGGTCGACCGGTGTTACTTGGCCGATCGACCGGACAGAACTAGGTTCTGTCTGGTTCTAGCCGGTCGACCGGATAAAGGGGCGCAATCGACCGGTTGGTTCTGCACTTTCACAAAAACAATTATTTTAGGCTCTAAAACCTATGCAAACCCAATGGTGTAAATGCAACCAATGTCCCTTGATTCCGGATGATTAATTTTAATGGTTTGACCCTACAAAACTATAGAAAAACCAAATTAGTATAGATTTAAAAATCAAATGAGCTTCTCTCTTGAAACTAGCATTTCTAGAATGAATATGAACAATATGGCATGCAAATCAACCCGGAACACCATCATCTCAAGTGCTGTGATCTCAATAGTGAAAAAATGAGTTCAAAATAAGAATGTATCAAGTTAGAATTTCATAGCACATGAAAACATGAATAACCATTCAATTCACATTCACTCAAGTTTTGTATGAATAGATTAAACATGAAAGTACTAGCAAAACTCAATTTTTCTCAACCAACACTCTTAGCACCTTCACATGATTTACCAAAACCAAACTCAGTAGAGGTCGACTCTTGCCTCATCATTAGTCGACTTTGTAAGCCCAAAAGCACTATATAGAAAGTGCATTGAAAACACATTCATGACTATGTCAGCCCATTCAACGCTTCATATATCTCAACTAAGAATTGAGATCCATTGGCCATGCATTTAGACTACATGTGAGCACATCATTCAAGATAAACTTACACCAAGATTGATGTAATAGAGGTGAAGAGATTATGAGCCTCAATATACATGAGGAAATCATGAACATTAAACATGTAAGCCTTATCATGCACAACTAAAAATCAAGATCATGAATGCACACTCATAAAGTTTAGTTGTCATCAAAACCATATGCAAGGCACACAACATCTACAGTTGTCCCGCCTTGACGTCTGCTTTGCTAGGGAGTGAGTCGGAATGGAATGAAATAGAATGAAGCAGAGTGAAACATAGAGGATTGAAATGTAATGTAAAGAAGTGAGAGCGAACTAAAAAGTAGATGCCAAGGTGTGATGAGACACGCAATCAACATTACTTGATAAGAATTGAATCAAAAGCTCGAGATGAAGTAATCTTGGGGAGATTCAATGAAAGCAACAATTGTTTGGATAAAAGGAGGAAGTGTGCACGCGGGCACGAAGGAGATAAAAGAAGCGATCAACTTCCAGCATGATGGAAGTACCCCAGGTCACAAACTTGTAGGTTTCACCATTGGGGAGCAGTTACCAGCCAACGTGGACGTGCTGCAGCCAAGGTGGATCTAAGGAAAAGGATGAAATAAGAGGATAGAAATCTAAATAAAGGAGTTTTCAAAGAAATAGCCCAAAACGACAAGGAAAATTGAGGACACAATTCGGCGTGGGATATCTCTTATCTTGAAACATTAAAGATCAATTGACCTCAAAATCAAGTTATCAGAATGATTTTCCAACGTTAATTCAAAGTCCTCATGAACACATGCTGGGTTTAAAGGAAAAAGTTAAAATAAATGAAAATATAAGATAATCAAGGATAATAGTATTAAGCTGTCAAGACTGAGTCAAGAAACCGATTTCGTGAACTGATACTAAGCCGAAGCCCGTTTATCCGTGCACCAATTCCCAAAAGGGAACCATCATCCCCAGTCTTGGATGGCTCAATGACCTATCCGTGCGACTAAGATTCCTCTGAAATCATCATTATTTTTGATGAAGGGGAACTCAGATTCCAGATTTACCAAAGCCACAAGGTCCTTGATATAATCTAGTAGCGTAAGTAGCATATAGTAAAAATGCATACAGGAGGAGATGGTGATAGCAATAAGCATGAGGGGAACTGAGAAATGAGATGCGATCACCGTCACCGTGGGACCTGAGTGATGATGTCGGGACGGTGGGACCAAAGAGCTTCTTCCTGCGCTCAAAAGTTGATTAGCCAAGATATATGAAGTATAACGAATTAACAATTGAGCATAACCTGAATAGCATTTAATGCATGTATCAAAACATCCATAGCAAAGCATAACTAGCATTCAAGCATATATAGCATCCAAAGCAAAGCGTGAATAGCATCAAGGAAAGCATGAATAGCATGGATAATATAAGTTGAAGCGTAGCATTACATTGAATATCACTGCAGAGATAGCATTGAAACATGAAACATGCAAAGCATCATTGTTTGTTGTTTGTCATGAGGATGACAATCTTGACAAATCAAGATTTTGAGTTGAAAGATCGAGATCAAATAATGCCTAGAATGGCAGGAGTGATCCAGTGAAGTCAGCATGAGTTTACTTAGAAAGATCAGAGTGACGATGTCCAATGGCAAATCATGAAGATGTGATCATTGTTAAGAACATAGGAGATTATCAAAAGATATATAGTAATGAATGGATAGGACTCATCCCGTGTCCTTGGTCCTTTGTAAAAGTTGTTCCTGTAATAACACCATCAGAAAATACAATGCATTTTTTTCCTTTTGGAATTTTGAAATATGCAAATTTTTGTGGGTTTTGAAAAGTATCCAAATTTTTATGTGAATTTTAGAATATTTTATTTTTTTTGAATTTTTTGAAAATATTCAAATTTTTTTGGATTTAGAAGATATTCAACTTTTTTTGAGATTTTAGTTTAGACATGCTAATGCAGCATCAAAGGGTGTTTTTAACCACTGAATAGGTGTCTTTGTTCCTTCCCCTTTTGCTAAAAACTGCCCAAAGCGGGCGTGCATCGAGGGTGGCGCCCTATAACCGGCTACCCTTAGATAACGGTGCCCCTACCAAGGCCATACCTGAGAAGCACTCGATCTTGGAGGTAGAAGAGAAGAAAAATTGGGGATAAACTTGATGTGAGTTTAAGAAGATAACATGTTTTGACTTCCGTCCATAGCACAACCCCTAGAGATTCGGTCTGTTACGCCGGGACTTTGTGTCATATTATCGAACCTTACATTCTCTTTTAGGCATGTAGCATCCCGAATATTTAAAATGAATAAAGATGTAAATATCTGAAATTTCCTGATTTAAATAATATGTATTTGCTCAAATCAAATTTTTAATTAAGTTTGATAATATTATATTTAGACCCTAAATTCAAGATTTTTCTAAAAATATGGAAAAATATGTATCTCATGTAAAATTTAATTTACAACAACTTTCTCTAAAGGAACGAACCCAAAATAAAATCCGTTTAGGCCCAATTTCTAATCTAAGGTTAAAAATCGTCATTTTATAAGAACAACTTAAACCTTTTAATTAGGCCTTAATTCGCGCTCTATTAGGCTCAATTCGGACCCAATTTATTGGCCCATCTTAGTAGATTGTTTTGCCCTTCGAAACCCTAACCGTAGACCTCTCCTTTGGCGGCGGCGGAATTAGATAGCTCCCGAGATTTTCGTCGATTTTTTCCAACTAGGACTCTTTGACCTAATTCGATATCTAGAACGACCTATAGGCTCTATAAATAGAGGGCTTCGACGACTAGGGTTCTCTATTTGATTCCTTGGCAAGTTGCGTGGGCGATCGTGACCGGAGTCGGGCGAATTTGGGGCTTTTGGGGGTGGTGCGATTAGGGTTCCGGCGGTGATTTTTCTTCTTCATTTTTCGTCGATCTAAGGTAGATTTCTCTCAGGCTAAAGAAAAAATCAAAACATGTCATCTTATAGATCTCGAAGTCAGCTTTCGTTTGGTACTAGTTTGCCTAAATTCCATGCACCCTACTGTTTGTATTTACCATTCTAATCAAAGGTGTATAAAATGTCTCGACTTTACTTTATCTATGTACAACTTATTGTTTCCTTGATTAAAACTCTAATTAATATATGCCATCATGTTCTTCTTCGAATTCTCTTTTCAAGGATGATAGTTTGCCCAATTTGTACTTAGCATTTTGATAGAATTTCTCATTTTAATCTGGGTCGGTCGGGTTTCGCCGTTGAGCGTTTCTGTCTTTGCTTGCAGCCCTAACAGGGACCGCTAGGTTTATTAGCGGTCACGCGATAGACCGTTTTCATCATAGATCGTTGTTATTTTTTATATATTAATAGGGAAAGCGGCCCTCTCATGACCGTTTCACTCAGAAGACGGCCCCTCGATAGACCGCCTCTTGGCGGGGGTTTTAAAAAAAAACGGGTTAGTCAGGATATTAGCGGTCTTATGCCTGACCGTTTTACACACCTTGCGGTCTTCCTGAGACCGTTTTCTATCATGTTTCAGTAAAAATGTTATTTTTTTTCCAGCTTCTTATGTTTAGTCTCTCTATTTAGACAGCATGATATTAGAGCTAATTTCATGGTAGAAACACACTAATGATTAGGTCTTATGAGATATTTGATTAAAGTCTAATTCTCTTCCAATATTTTGTGCTTTCGTGTTCATCATTCATGTATCCTAGCTTGATTGAAAAGAGAGTAGAATAACATGTGTAAATATGTCATTAGTTGCAAATTCATTTCTATTGTATAGTTTAGAACTTGTTTTAAGGTCGTGCCTCTCCGGTGGTGTCGACTGGACCGGTCACTTCATTTTTCGATGATCTTGAACCATTAATCTTGGACATCGAATGTCTCTCCGTCGGATATTCCTTCAGCCGGACTAGGTGTTCATATTCCGAGGCCTCCATAAGACCTTGCGAGCCTGAGATTCCCACTAGGACGCTGGGTAGGTTGTATCCCAAAACCTGAACTGATTGACTCGATTGAACCGCGTGAGTTCGCAACTCGAAATGGGACTGTTCTGCCTGTTGCGGCCATCCCTGGACCGCTACTCTCTGGTAGCGGCCATGCGGTGGACCATTTTTGTACTTTAGCAGTCTAACCTGACCATTTTCCTCCTAATTTCGTCCTTTGTTAGTGAATCACTTTTGCGGCCTGGTTCAGACCGTTACTCTTTATTAGAGGTCTATTTTGGACCGTCTCTTGATCCCTGCGGTAGTTTGGTCGACCGTTTCAGTCTATAGCTTTCTAAACGACCCGTAATTGTAGCTGCGCCTTCTTAGTCCCTCCGGGTCGTCATACTTTGAGTTCTGGCCTTTGCTGGATCTATTTTGATACTATATTCCTTGGGAATCTTTCCTGATGGAGATTTTCCTTGGAAGTTGATAGGTCTAATCTACTTCCTACTTATTGTTCCTTGATTACATGAGCTATACCAAAATTCCGATGCCAATTGTAAATTGTCTGGAGATATGTTATATGGGACTATGGGTCCACCTTGATAATCAATGCTAGGCTGAAACTATAAGGGCGCGGATCTGGTCCTAGGGGCGAGGCAAAGCCCAGACATGTACCGTTATAATGAATGATCAGGTGTGACATTGCACCAACTATATGCAAGATTTGGTCTAGACATTTTTACATTTCGGGCATCTTCCTTACACATGTGGATTGATATGACATGATCCGATATGACTTGATATGTGGTCCGGAAGGGACAAACCTGTTGAGAATGAATATAAGTACTTGCTATCTTGTTCCTGGCTATGTGAACTTGTCATAATTTCTTGTACTTGTTCTAGCTCTTGAATTCATCTTCTACCTTGTTCATGCTCTTATTTCTCATTATTCTTAATTAAGCCCTGTTACCTTGCCATTTCTTTGATATTATTTATGTTCTTGTCTTACATTTGTTAAGATCATGCATCATTTTTGAATTGGTTAATTACTTAAAGCATTGCCTAATGTTAGAGAGTAATTCCTACTGAGCTTTCGCTCATTCCCTCTTTCCAATCGTTTTCAGGTAATATTGAAGATGTGACCACAGATGGGGGCGGGGAAGAGTGATGAGTTGGCTTGTTCACGAAGAGTTGGTCTTTTGTTTTATTTCAGTCTGGTGTGGAGTTATTTACATCTAGTCCTGTAATTCGAATCTTTCTTTTATCTAATCGAGTCTTTTTCTTTTATTTACTGTAAGAATGTTAAGAGCTGTAATATTGGTTTTTATATGAATAAAAGTTATATTTATTTTGGTGCAATTCTCTTGTGTTATCTCTTTTGTTCGGTTCTGTATCATGAATGAATCACTGCCACGTTCCGAGCATGCTTCCCGCTACTATCGGTTCGGGGCGTGACAAGGCACGCATACGACTGGGCTCATAACGTCCTGCGGGGAAACTTTACTGCCCTCTTGCCATGCCAAATTTATTGATTTTTCTCTTGATTTCACCATTCTTTTTCTTTTTTTCATGATTTTCATTTTTCTTCTGGTGTCCTTTGGACTTGAAAGATATTGCAATTGAACTTAATATTTTGAGAATAAGGTCATAATAGACTACCCCTATTTGAGACTTCCTCTTGTTGGGGTGTGCTTAGGTTGGTTGTTTTACCCAGTCTACCTCTATCCTCATATTTCAGTCGAGTTAAGAGGAGAAAAAGACTCGTGCCCTCAAGCATGGCCCAAGTAGCAACGATATTTTATCGAAGGAGATGGCTAAGGACGCCGTGAAGTGTGTGGAGTGCCCAGCTAAGGGTTGCCCTTAACAAGCGGGGAGAGAATGCCGAACTCCCAGCACGGGGTTCTTATTAGCCAAAGTGCTGCATAGCAAGCCTAAAGACTCTTTTCGAAATTGACATAATTAAACCAAAACGTAAGATAGAGGTCTAAAATAACCACTCTTAATCATGTTAAGAAGCACTTCATGTTGAAAATCGTGCGTGAATAAGGATGAAAATGCATAAGAATGCATACTTACGTAAACATATTACCTTGCGACCTTTGTAGAAGCAGCTGTCGGAGGCGAGCTTGAAAAACATGATATTTGTTGTCCTCTTTTTGCAGATAAGGAAGGATAGCAAAGTTTTGAAAGTGACTTAAAAAGAAGAAGCGGTGTCTAGACCGGACTTAGATGAATAAGGAGAAAAGGAAAAGAGGTGAGGGCTAGAACTCTCTCACTAAGGTACAAAGACCCTGATCAAATAAAAGGTCTACAGAAGGAAAGGGAAAATCAAGAGATGGAGTGAGGACTAAAGCCTTGGAAGCAGTGGGAGAATGGGCAGATGCCCAAAGCAGTAGAGGTGGAAGTAGTCGGGTCGGACCCAGGATCAGGAGGAATTAAGAGGAGAAATTGGTAGATGGAAAGCGGTAGATCTGGAGGGTCCGAAGGCAAAGGAGGAGAATCATGGTGTGGGTAAGAATCATCCGGAGGTTCCGGAGGAGGAAAATCCCGAGGGACGCGATGCCCTGAGAAAAGTTATGGAAAAAGATGATTGAAGAGGAAGAAACGAATGAAGGATGCAGTGTCCTAGAGGAGTAAGAAGACAAATCAGAGGAAGCAGATAAAGAGATCCGGAGGTATAGGAGGAAAATCATGACAGGAGGAATAACAAGAATCCGGAGGTTCTGGAGGAATAGATTGAGTAGGGACTTGATGCCCTTGGAAGAGAGGAAGGTCCGAAAATTCCGGAGGGGGAAGATACCATGGGACGCGATGCCCAAGGAGAATCAGTGAGACATCCAGAGGTTCCGGAGGAATAAGACACCACGGGGCGCGATGCCCCGTGAGGACGGGAGAGAAATCCGGAGGGTCGGGATGCAAGAATTGGGAGTGGGCGTGATGCCCTAAGAGAAATCTGGAAGGGGCACAATGCCCGACAAGTGTAAAGTGTTGGTCTGTGAAGACTTGGTGCAATGGTGCTGACAAGGATTCAGAGAGGGGGGTGAATGAAACCCTTTCAAAAATTCTGGCCAATTTAAAAGATTAAGCTACAATCAGTAAGCTATGCGGAATTAAAGACTGATTAGCTTAACTGAATGTGAACTATAATGAAACACACGATCAGACAGATGATAGCTGACTATGGGCTATGATGAGGCATACTGTCAAACAGATGGTCAGCGTATGCAATGAACTACTTAGCAACTTCTAAGCTGTTTGCAGAAATAGACTAAGCACACTATGAGTTCTATAGGCACTCAAACAGAACTATCAATTGGAGCGCACCTAGGCATTCATCTAATGAAAAACAGATAAGCAATCAAACCATAGTAGACAGGAAATTTATATGTGGTTCGGCCCTCCAGACCTACATCCACCCCACACTCAAACTTGAGTGTGGATAACTGCTGCCTAACAGCTTGAATCCGCTGGGCCTCACAGCTTGCCAACCGCTACGCAACACAGCTTGTGTCTGCTGGGCCTCACAGCTTGTCGACCGCTGATACACAGCTTAGAACAAGAGTTTAAAGAAAAATAAGAAATGAAAACCACAGCACCGGAAAGCTAGAAATTAAACTCAACAATGTAGCTAACTCAAGAGCAATGTGGCATGGATCTGATCTAGAGGCCACATACAATTCTTAGCGGGTATCCTTCGATCAGCATCCCACTTCTTTCTCTTCCTTCTTTACTCTTGCTGCTACACCTTCTCTTCTATAACTCTCAATCCTCTCACGATACTCTATTTATCTTCTTTTCTCTCTCAGATCCCTATCTCTTTCTTCGACCGAGCTGGCTCTCTCTTCACACTACTCCACTGCTCCCTGATTCTCTTCTTTTCTTTTTCTCCGTCTCTAGCCTCTCTCAGGATATTCTCTGGCCGCCTCTTGTCTGTTCTCACTTTCTTCTTCTCTTCTGCTCTCTCAGACTGCTTCTATTCTCCCTCTCTTCGAGCTTCCTTGCTCTATCTGCCTTCTCTTTTTCTCACTCACTCTTCCATCGATCTCGCCTCTATATATATATATAGGCTCGCGGGAGACCGGCGTGTGGGAAACATGTTCCCGCCCAAAATTGGTGCTCCGATGGAGATCCATGTGTTAGAAGGAGATGAGTTACTTTCCTCATGGCATAATCTCCAGTCCTTACTTCGCCTTGGATCACGTGCATTGGTAAAAGTCTTGAATCACGTGACTCCATTAGGTGTAAAGCTCCCTACTCGAACCTGGGTTCTTTAGTTACTTAACCCTATCAAGAAGGAATAAGACCTTATAGTCATAGCATGAGAGAGAGAATATATGCTTAATCAATATTCAGAAGCCTTAATTGATCAGATCAAGCCTAGTACATGTGTACAGACCTTACCTAATGCGTGTGCACAAACCTTGTAATGCCCCAGGTTTTTTTTCGGATATTTTAGTGGGTCTCGGAGTGTATTTTATACTTTACACGTGTTTTTCCCTCATGTGCCTTCGGAACTCTGTGCAGGGTGAACCGTGGCGTTCTTCGACTCTGGGACAGTACCACTGCGTTGTGTTCCTTCCGAGTATTACGGAGGTAATTTTTCATAATTTTTTGAATTTCTGTAATTTTTGGGTTTTTCTATATATTAACCCTTTTCTCTCTCCCCCTCTCACTCTCTCTTTCTCACTCTCTCTCATCTCTTTCTCTCCCCCTCTCCTCGGGCGGCCGACGGTGGTGGAGGAGGGCGAGGCGGCGATGGCGGGAGGTGAGGAACGGGGAACGGGTCGAGGATCGAGGGCCAGTGGCGCATGGAAGCTCGGCTGCGGGTTCGTGGAGCGGCGAGGGTTTCACGGCGTTTTCTTCGTGGATCGGCGAGCTCGGGGCGCGAAATCTTTGGTGGAGGTAGGGAGATGGACCCCCAGCTCGTGCGCTTCCTTTACAGCAAGTTTTGTAGGCTACGGTGAGCCGGGCGGGTTTATTTGAGCGGTTTGGGGAAAATCCATGTTTTTGGGGTTGAGCGTCGATCCGCCGTTTCATTGCATTTTTGGCCGATCCGAGGCCATAGATGCATGCCAGGGGCTATTTGGGGGCTTCCCCCTTGTTTTCTCCCTCTCCCGTGGAGGTATGGGGGCGTGGGATGATTTTTGTGTCGTTTCCTGCCGTAGCGTTCTCGGGACGGTGTGACGGTCCTTCCAGTGACCGTCACAGTCTGTAACGCCCCAGGGTGGGTGCGTTACGTGCTGTGGCGCCCCAAGGAGGGAGAGTCACAGGGTCCTGTTCTGTCGGTAGGGCGTCGGTTGCTCTGGTAGTCTTACGATAAACCGCCAGAGAGTGTGACGAGCCTGGGTTCGACCGCTACGTCTGTTTTCATTTTTTCGGACCGTTGGGGTCACGAGTCTCTGACGCGCCTAGGTAGGACCGTCAGAGCACTGTGACGACCCTGAATGGGAGCGTCAGAGCTGACGTAGCCCATTCTTCTGACGCGCCTAGGTAGGACCGTCAGAGGCTGTGACGCCCCGAGGGGTGTGCGTCACAACCTGTTTCGTTTTGTCTTCTAACGCACCAGGCTTGGTCCGTTAGAGACTGTGACGCCCCACCCTAGGGCGTCACAGTCAGTGTTGCCTCTCTCGCATGACGCTCCTGTGTTGGACCGTTAGAGTGCTGTGACGGTCTAGCCTTGGACCGTTACAGATGTGACGGCCCAAAGGTAGACCGCCAGGCACTGTGTTGTACCGAAGTGGTCCTTCGTGCTTGCCGTGATCGTTTCACGTTGTGTAGGTCCCTAATCGACCCGGTTGCGACCCAGTGGTCGAGTTGCGGTCTCGTGAATGCCCCAGACACCTGGGGGATTCTGTGTCTGTATTTTGAGGGTGTCGGGAGGACCGTGTTACCTCATTTAGCATGCCCATGGGTTTGAGAGTCTGGGTGACTCCTCGTGTGTCGGGCTTTTGTGTTACGCTTGACCGAGTCACCGTGTATCGGTGTGTGCGGTGGGGTCTCCCCCGCATGCCGTGAGTTTTCCTGGAAGGTGATTCCCCAGTGGGCCATGTGTTTGGCCTTGGACTACGAGTCCAGTTATCGACGTGGCAGCTTGTTCGTTGCCCTGGGAATCATGCTTCTGTGCTTTCCGCGTGGGCCATGTGTGTGGCCTTGGACTGTGAGTCCAGTTGCCCAGCCTGGAGCTGGAGGGTTCCCACCTTCCCTTGAGAGTGGGATTCGGTTTGGCGGCCTGTGAGCTACCTTGGGAACCATGTTTCCGCATTTTTGCGTGGCCGAGCGTGCGACCCATGGACTGTGAGTCCCTTTTCTTCTCCGACTGTGGTCACCGTGCGACGGTGCTGGTACGTGGGACGGTCCCCGTACTTCGTCGGGTTTGGACGTTGTTTTCTATTGTCTTGAGAGTCTACTCTCTCAGTGACCCTCCACTAGTCGTAGCCTGCTTACACGCGTATGGTCCCACCAGGGAGTGGTGGAGAGGCTACCCTTAGAGACGGTTTGTGGACCGATTTCCGTCGGGCCCCACGTCTATCAGCCAGAGTCTGGCTGAGGGGAAAACATGTCAGAGGGCCAGACCAGGGACGGACGGTCTGTATGTGCACACGTGGTTGGGGGCGGTTGGACCCACGTCGACCTGCGTGACCTCAGCTAGTCACTTATTTATGGTTACTTGTACGGTGTCTCAGTTCCCGCTGGGCCGGAGGGAGACACCTGAGGTGCGGACTAAGACGTTAGTGGATGCATTCGGCCTTGCTTCTAGTGGGAGGTACTCCTGTTGAGTCGGGAGTGACGGACTGTCAGTTTCCACGACTTTGACCTTCGGGTTTTCGGTCGTGTTGATCGATGAGTTTCGTTTGTTTCGCCGTGGCGCGTGTGTCAGTTTTCACGCCGTGAGACTAGTGCTAGTGGCCTTACCGAGGTTGCGTCTTATTGTGCGGTACCTATGACCAGGTGGTCAGGGTTGCACCTTGGACAGCGTGTCCAGGTTAGCCGTGTCCTAGGAGGTAGGCCTCTACGACGTGGTTGCCGTGGGTTTTTACTTCGGTAAGCGGTACTAGTGTAGTTCGGTAGCCCCCGACCGTGAGTTCGGGGTGTGTTTCTGGTACAGTAGGAGTAGCTGTGGTGCCGAGTTTTGACCGGCCACCGGTTCGTTGTTCCTGCTGTAGTTGTAGCTCTCCTTTTCGGTACCGCCATTGTTTCCGGTTGGGGTTCCGCGGGATCCCTACTGAGTCTCTATTTTGGAGACTCATTCCCTGCTTTTTAGGTGAGGTGGTTCTTCTTCCTCGAGGTTCGAGGGCGCGGTGCGGAGGTTCTCAGTTGCCAGCTCGCCGGGCCGAGTGTTCACTCGGCATGTGGTATGTTTTTACTACTTTAGACTGTACTTTCTGTTGGACTGGACTCTGTTGTAGCTGTAGTTGTTTCTTTATTTATGTTAATTGTTGAATTATCCTGCTTTATTTCCTATTTCTTTGTCTCCACACTCCTTTTAGCCCTTCCGAGCCCTCCCGGCTCGTGGGCGGCGGTTCGAGTCTCGGGTTATCGGGTCTCTCTCGGTAATCAGATTCTCAGGTCGTTACAGTTGGTATCAGAGCAGTGGTTGTGGACGTACATAGGAATTCGAAATATTGTAGTGATCAGAGTCCATAAGGTCTAGTACAGTCGGCAGATGGCTTAAGGTTTTGTGTTCGCTTTCTCGTTTGAGAGCTCGAGTGCGTTGTGCAGCGCTGTGAAGGTGGTTGATGTCCGCGGCTTTCGTGCCAGCATGGGGTCTAAGGATCGAGGTCGAGAGCCTTCTCCCTCATCAGTGATGGCCCTGGTTATGCTACGTTGGGCAGAGGTTGCTGGCAGGCGTGAACTCGTGGTGCTACGTTCGAGGAATATGCAACGTGGTCAGGTGGCTGGAGAAGATTGTTCGTGGTTAGGTGGCCTTGAGCGTGCTCTGAGGGAGTTATTGTCGGTTTTGGCCACTCCAGCTTGAGGTTTGTCCAGCCCTTGAGGTGTTTAGGTCGTAGTTTAAGGTGGCAGAGCGGGTGTTCTGATCGAGAAGTGTGCTCGGGTGAGCGAAGGATCTTCTCGGTGAGCTGCTGTCTCGTCGAGCCTGGTGTTGTTGTCGTGCTCTGTGGCGTCAGAAATGACGTGTTGGTCCCAATTATTCTTGTGGATTTTGAGGCAGGATTGGGCTGTGGTGTCCCAGTAAGTCTTGCTATTGCGCTCTTGTGTGCGAATGGGTTTTGTTCGCCTTGGATTTGGTCCAAGATGAGAAGGTTCTACGGTGATTTCGGGACTCGAGGATGAGCGTCGACGGTTGTCGATTATGGCTCGTGTTACGGCTCTTGGCGTGGTGCGTTGCAGTTTGAGGAATTGCAGCGGTGCTGCATCGAGAGATGCTGTGATTGTGGTCCGATGTGACACTTGCTGGGTGTGTCGGAGGCGCTGACCTGATGGAAGCGATGGTTTTCCTTGGTGTTGGATGGTGCTGTTTCCAGTGTGCACGAGGTTCGAGGTCAGGTCGAGCGTGGAGTTCTTCCACTGGTCAGAGGAGTGTCGGTTTCTCCTTTGGATGGAGAGTATTGTGTTTGGCTAGGATTGCCGTCTTGCATCATGTGCTCGGATTGGTTGGCCTTGTGTGCCATGAAGTCTGTGCGAGACGTGCTCTTTGTCTTGGCCAAGTGGTTGCCTGTGAGAAGTTGTGCCCATTCCCTTGTCGTGTGAGGGAGTGTTGGCGCTTTTACGAAAGGATGAGTATCGGTTGGGCGGTGTTTCTGGGAAATTGCGGCTGTGCGCGTGGATCAGAGTGTGCAGTGGAAGCCTGGTGTGTTTGTGACCCACTGGTTCAGGATCGTAGCATCGGTTGCTATGGGCGGATTCCTGAGTTTGCGTTGAGCATTGGAGGATTGGTTCCTCGGTGTGAGACGTGTTGTTGCCATGCCGTTGCTCGAGATATCGTGGTTCTTGGCACTGGTAGGATGGAGTGTTGGGGAATGTGTTGGCTAGTGCGCCGCATGAGTACCCTGTTCCTGTGATGGAAGCCGTGTCAGGCGTCGGTGTTAGACCTGGATGGGGTTGTTGAGGATGTTGCCTGACGGAGGTCGAGGGATGTGATGAGACCGGACAGAAGAGTGACACCTATGGGCGGAGGCCTTTTAGTGAGAGTGGCAACAGATTGGTGGTCCTTGATGGGACGTTGGTGTCACAATGGTTATCCCTGGTTTGGTGACCAGCATGGGATGGTTCCCCTGTAAGTCTGAGTCGAGTGAGGTGATGACTGAAGACACCTAGATCTCATCAATTGGTTTCATCATACTCCCCGAGAGGGTCGAGTTGGCGCGATGATTGAGTTCGGATGTGGAGTCCGAGAGGAGTGCGGCTCGAGGTGTGGTATTGGCCTGTGTGTGAGTCAACGGATGGCTTGCCGAGGTTTGGAATGTTCCCTTCGGATCTGGTGGAGGACTAGGAAAGAAGGAAGAACCGGAGCAAGCGGAGGTTTCCCATTGACGTGTAGCTGGCGACCAGTGGATGGTCTTTTCACAGACAGAAGATGCTGGTTGTCGGGGCTCGAGCGTGGCGAGAGCCGTGTGCCAGCGAGGCCTTGGGTGGCTGATTTTGAGGTGTGCCTTTCTGGACTGGATCTGGGCTTTGTCGAAGTTTGTCTTCTGACAGAGTTGGCACAGTGATATGTCGGGCTTTCAGCTTGCCAGGTGTGAGGTTATTTTTGGTGCTGAGCCGATGTCCTGGTTGCGGTTGGTCGAGATGGCTGCGTGAGCCGATGGAGGCTCTGTGTTGGTTGTTCCCTTGCGAAGGGTGTACGACCTGTCAACTGGTTGTGAAGCTGGTGTGTGTTTTGTCTGCCGACCATAGGATGGATCGGTAGCTGTTTCTCGTGTCGAGGGTGTGTTTCCTCGGTGGGCGAGATGGTGGCAGCGGTGCCATGTTGGTTTTCGTGGTGTCTGAGGTGATGCCGGACTGTGTCCTCTGGTATATGCCTGCTCTGATGGCCGGTGTGCACGACGCGTGGAGCGAGGTGTTGTTTGTGATTGTAAGTCTGGCTATGTCCCTCAGGATCGGTGTTTTTGTGAGAATCGAGGTTTTCTGTGCTGGGGCTCTGACAGCGTTGTCATTTGGTTCAGTGTTCTTTCCCTGTGACTTCGTGTTAGGTCCTGAATTTCGAGGATGAAATTCCTTTAAGGGGGGAGGGCTGTAATGCCCCAGGTTTTTTTCCGGATATTTTAGTGGGTGTCGGAGTGTATTTGTGCTTTACACATGTTTTTCCCTGATGTGCCTTTGGAACTCTGTGCAGGGCGAACCGTGGCGTTCTTCGACTCCGGGACAGTACCACTGCGTTGTGTTTCTTCCGAGGATCGCGGAGATAATTTTTCATAATGTTTTGAATTTTTGTAATTTTCGGGTTTTTCTATATATTAACCCTTTTCTCTCTCCCCCTCTCATTCTCTCTTTCTCACTCACTCTCATCTCTTTCTCTCCCCCTCTCCCCGGGCGGCCGACGGTGGCGGAGGAGGTCGAGGCGGCGATGGCGGGAGGCGAGGAACGGGGAACGGGTCGAGGTTCGAGGGCCGGTGGCGTATGGAAGCTTGGCCGCGGGTTCGTGGAGCGGAGAGGGTTTCACGGCGTTTTCTTCATGGATCGGCGAGCTCGGGGCACGAAATCTTTGGTGGAGGTAGGGAGATGGACCCCCCGCTCGTGCGCTTCCTTTCCCACAAGTTTTGTAGGCTACGGTGAGCTGGGCGGGTTTATTTGAGCGGTTTGGGGAAAATCCATGTTTTTGGGGTTGAGCGTCGATCCACCGTTTCATTGCGTTTTTGGCCGATCCGAGGCCATAGATGCATGCTAGGGGCTATTTGGGGGCTTCCCCCTTGTTTTCTCCTTCTCCCGTGGAGGTATGGGGGCGTGGGATGATTTTTATGTCGTTTCCCGCCGTAGCGTTCTCGGGACGGTGTGACGGTCCTTCCAGTGACCGTCACAGTCTGTAACGCCCCAGGGTGGGTGCGTTACGTGCTGTGGCGCCCCAAGGAGGGAGAGTCACAGGGTCCTGTTCTGTCGGTAGGGCGTCGGTTGCTCTGGTAGTCTTACGATAAACCGCCAGAGAGTGTGACGAGCCTGGGTTCGACCGCTACGTCTGTTTTCATTTTTTCGGACCGTTGGGGTCACGAGTCTCTGACGCGCCTAGGTAGGACCGTCAGAGCACTGTGACGACCCTGAATGGGAGCGTCAGAGCTGACGTAGCCCATTCTTCTGACGCGCCTAGGTAGGACCGTCAGAGGCTGTGACGCCCCGAGGGGTGTGCGTCACAACCTGTTTCGTTTTGTCTTCTAACGCACCAGGCTTGGTCCGTTAGAGACTGTGACGCCCCACCCTAGGGCGTCACAGTCAGTGTTGCCTCTCTCGCATGACGCTCCTGTGTTGGACCGTTAGAGTGCTGTGACGGTCTAGCCTTGGACCGTTACAGATGTGACGGCCCAAAGGTAGACCGCCAGGCACTGTGTTGTACCGAAGTGGTCCTTCGTGCTTGCCGTGATCGTTTCACGTTGTGTAGGTCCCTAATCGACCCGGTTGCGACCCAGTGGTCGAGTTGCGGTCTCGTGAATGCCCCAGACACCTGGGGGATTCTGTGTCTGTATTTTGAGGGTGTCGGGAGGACCGTGTTACCTCATTTAGCATGCCCATGGGTTTGAGAGTCTGGGTGACTCCTCGTGTGTCGGGCTTTTGTGTTACGCTTGACCGAGTCACCGTGTATCGGTGTGTGCGGTGGGGTCTCCCCCGCATGCCGTGAGTTTTCCTAGAAGGTGATTCCCCAGTGGGCCATGTGTTTGGCCTTGGACTACGAGTCCAGTTATCGACGTGGCAGCTTGTTCGTTGCCCTGGGAATCATGCTTCTGTGCTTTCCGCGTGGGCCATGTGTGTGGCCTTGGACTGTGAGTCCAGTTGCCCAGCCTGGAGCTGGAGGGTTCCCACCTTCCCTTGAGAGTGGGATTCGGTTTGGCGGCCTGTGAGCTACCTTGGGAACCATGTTTCCGCATTTTTGCGTGGCCGAGCGTGCGACCCATGGACTGTGAGTCCCTTTTCTTCTCCGACTGTGGTCACCGTGCGACGGTGCTGGTACGTGGGACGGTCCCCGTACTTCGTCGGGTTTGGACGTTGTTTTCTATTGTCTTGAGAGTCTACTCTCTCAGTGACCCTCCACTAGTCGTAGCCTGCTTACACGCGTATGGTCCCACCAGGGAGTGGTGGAGAGGCTACCCTTAGAGACGGTTTGTGGACCGATTTCCGTCGGGCCCCACGTCTATCAGCCAGAGTCTGGCTGAGGGGAAAACATGTCAGAGGGCCAGACCAGGGACGGACGGTCTGTATGTGCACACGTGGTTGGGGGCGGTTGGACCCACGTCGACCTGCGTGACCTCAGCTAGTCACTTATTTATGGTTACTTGTACGGTGTCTCAGTTCCCGCTGGGCCGGAGGGAGACACCTGAGGTGCGGACTAAGACGTTAGTGGATGCATTCGGCCTTGCTTCTAGTGGGAGGTACTCCTGTTGAGTCGGGAGTGACGGACTGTCAGTTTCCACGACTTTGACCTTCGGGTTTTCGGTCGTGTTGATCGATGAGTTTCGTTTGTTTCGCCGTGGCGCGTGTGTCAGTTTTCACGCCGTGAGACTAGTGCTAGTGGCCTTACCGAGGTTGCGTCTTGCTGTGCGGTACCCGTGACTAGGTGGTCAGGGTTGCACCTTGGACAGCGTGTCCAGGTTGGCCGTGTCCTGAGAGGCAGGCCTCTACGACGTGGTTGCCGTGGGTTTTTACTTTGATAAGCGGTACTAGTGTAGTTCGGTAGCCCCCGACTGTGAGTCCATGGTGTGTTTCTGGTACAGTAGGAGTAGCTGTAGTGCCAAGTTTTGACCGGCCACCGGTTCGTTGTTCCTGCTGTAGTTGTAGCTCTCCTTTCTGCTACCACCGTTGTTTCCGATTGGGGTTCTCGTGGGATCTCTGCTGAGTCTCTGTTTTGAAGACTCATTCCCTACTTTTCAGGTGAGGCGGTTCTTCTTCCTCGAGGTTCGAGGGCGCGGTGCAGAGGTTCTCAGTTGCCAGCTCACCGGGCCGAGTGTTCACTCGGCATGTGATACATTTTTACTGATTTAGACTGTACTTTCTGTTGGACTGGACTATGTTGTAGCTGTAGTTGTTTCTTTATTTCTGTTAATTGTTGAATTGTCCTGCTTTATTTTCTATTTCTTTGTGCCTCCACACTCCTTTTAGCCCTTCTGAGCCCTCCCAGCTCGTGGGCGGCGGTTCGAGTCTCGGGTTATCCGGTCTCTCCAGGTAATCGGATTCTCGGGTCGTTACAGACCTTGCCTTATGCATGTGCTCAGACTTGATATCACTACAAGTGTTGACACTCCTAGTATGCATAGACCTTCCTATGTGTATGCACAGACCTGAACAAGCACAATCCAAATGTGCACAGACTTTGAACGCTGGACATGCACAGACCTTTCAATGTAAGCTACTGGATGTGCATAGACCTTGTTTTGCATTATGAGGGATGTGCACCGACCTTGATGTGTAGTAAAAGAAAGTATGCACAGACTTGGTTTGACATCATGCATGACTGTGCACACCTTGGCAAAACGTGCACCGACCTTGTATAGATACAAGGCAAATATGCACTGACTTATGTATGCGTATGACAACACATGCACCGACCTATATATATATGTATGAGACAAAAGATGCACCGACCTTGTGTGCAGTCGCGCAGGATGTATACTGACTTCATATGCCTAGGGCAGATATGTGCACCGACCTTGTGTAGAATGACAAAACTTGCACTGACTTCTACATGAGTGAATAGTGGTATGCACTGACCTTATGCGCACTTCTACAAAAACATGCACCGATCTTGTATAGAGTCATACAAGACATGCACCGACCTTAATGCAATATCCTAACCATGCATCGACCTATATGAGCAAGCTACAGGAACGTGCATCGACCTGTGCTTTGTGCAGTTGTACACCAACTATTCGACCAAATGATGTGCACGCAGGCTGTTCAATGAGATGACATGCACATATACTTTATGCAGATGCATTGACTTTATGTGCACAATGTTGACTTTACGTTGACCTGTGGTGCATTGACTTACATGAATAGTTGTACGAGAGTATATGCAGACCTTATGCATACAGCATATGTAATGATATTAATAATGCATTAATCATTCATAGACAAACACATATGACACAAGACACATGTGTGCAACAGTTATTCCATGTAACTCATATATACAACAATACAATCACTTATGACATGATACATATGAGTCATAGTGTTTGTCATCATCAAAACACAAGATTCCAACAATCTCTCCCTTTTTGATGATGGCAACATTATGAGTCATATGAATCATGTAAACCAGACAATGAGACTATGACATCATTTAATCAAAATGCAGGTATGAATGAGACCCAAAACTTATGCTGACACATATGTGTACTACTCTTCCATTCTCCCCAAACACAATGACAATACATAAATTCATTCTACCCATATGACAACCAAAACATTCTCAGCCTATGAACCGGCCAAGCCTACAGATGACTCAAATCATTCTCCCCGTTTGACATCATCAAAAAGAGGATAGACAGAATGATACTAATTGAACAGAAAGTAGCATAGAAATGCAATACTGCTCTGTATGACATAATGAAACAGTGAAAGGAATAGATCAGGAATGAACTAAAATGAAGATAGCAGAAATGGAACCAATTCTCCCCCTTTGAAAGATGAATGCAATTCATGTAGAACCTAATGCTTACGTGATGCAGATGAGACAAAGATCAATCAACCTTAATCTTCACCCTGACTTAATCAGATAAGGCCAGAAATTATCCTCCCCCTTTGAAAAGTAATAAATGCAGTCTAAACAAGACCTGTCCTCTCCTTTAGCCCAATAAAAGATACGGTGAGGTGTATGTCAGGAGAAAATTCAGAAGGAATGTCATGATAGAAGTTTGACAGAAGGTGGCAGCTACACACAGGTTCTTTCAAAGATTGTTCAAATAGAGGTCAAGAAGCAGCAAACATAGTGACCAGGATCTGAGCCAATGTAATGACAGATATATGTTCACAGAATTTCCAAAAGACATAATTGAGAAGAAGAGATTTTCAGTGAGATACCACTTCCATAATTCCAAGTTTAAGTTTCAGATTCTTCTATTATAAGAGCTTATGAAATGACTTTAATTGACAAGCATAGTTTAAGAGTGATGTATACAAAGTTTGTCAATCAGATTCAATACTCATATCTGAAACAACTTTTAATAAAGACCAATTGCTCATATGACCTTCTAGTCCAACCTCCTTTCATCTTACTCAATTATTTTCAATGATTTCCTTAGGAGTTACACAAAGTAGTATTGAGATTAAACACACATGAATCCATCCGAATTTGACATTACTTGTAAAGATGTTTCTGGTTTTTTTTTGAACATCAATCTATTTTTCAATGAGCAATTTTGGTTAATCAACACATTTTTACATGAGTCACAACATGTCTTAGGTGAAATGACCCAGTTACCTAGTATGATAACTCTATGCTTCTCAATTAAGAGAACAAAGTTAACATTAGAAGTATCTTTTTACGTGAGGAGACACCTTGGTTAGAGGCAGAAATCCCTAGTTACTCAATACAACCATGCCATTGCTCTGTCAGATTTTCATACAATTTTTAACCAATTTTCAGCAGAGTTAACTATGGTACTTCATGACACAATCCTTTGGACATGTTTCTCGGTAATCATAGTCATTGCTCTATCCATAATTTTCTTTAAGATAATTTTAGACATATTAAATATTTAAGAACAATACTCACATTATGTATTCCAGGAAGGTCTTGCATGAGTTTACATGAGACAGTCAGCTAAGGTTTATTAAAAGACTGATTCAGATATTTTCAAGTCCTTCAAATTCAAACTTAGAAATATATTAGACTCAAACCAATTCAAATCAACAAACATTCTTAAGCCTGTATAATAGAAGATTCTTCATTAGAGATGATTTCTGATTTATGAAAGTGAGCGCAAACTGATGTTTTTTCAAGTCTTAGTTCAATCAACATTTTGACAGTAACATTCAGCAACAAAGACATTAACAAGAATGCATAGAAAGTGAGAGAATTGGAGCTCATGCTTGTAGCAGATGTGATCAATATGCATCAGACGGATTTTCAGGAAGATCAGTTAAAGAACAATGAATTTACAAAGATGCAGCAAGAAGTTTGCACTTGAGCAATGTAGTTCAAAATTAACTGAATTCAAATAAAGCTCTCCTTCAGTAGGTTGAGGAGTAGCAGATAGAAATTTCAGATTCAAGAAAGGTATGAATTCTGATGATGAATAATTCAGAAGCAGTCAACAGAAATCATTTGATGATGTGAATCACTGACACCTAGATATAGCAAGATGAGTTGAAAATGTGTAGACAGTGAGAATTCAGACAGAGATAGACTAATGAATTAAAATATTCCCCCTGTCTATATACAGTGAGTCACTTCTTTTTGAAATTTTCTAAAAATAATTTAGCAAGATGAGTTGCATGTCTTCATGCCACATGTGATCATGTAATGCACTTAGCTAAAGGGAAGACATACTCATCTAATGCACTTAGCTAAAGGGAATACACATCTAAACATATGATTTTATGATTCATGCTCATGATCATTCAGACTGCCCTATATGCAATATGACCCATGGTACTAGGTAGGGGACTTGGTCTAAAGGACCACCTCACACATAGTAAGAACCTCCAGACAGATTTCATTTGCCCTTTAGTAGCTTACCATTTGATATACCATAATGGTCATGCATGACAATGCAGTACCAAAATAGTCCTATATGCATCAGATTTTCAATGGCTATATGTCAAACACATGTGTAAGCAGACAATTGACATATGCAATTCACATATATGCACAAATATGCAGACTATGCCCATGAGTTTCTAACCTCCTCTATGTGCACAATCAAGTGACAAGACATTAATGCATGCAAATGAGAAATGAATTCAACATGTCTTCAATGAATATGTGCACACATAGCTCAATATATGAAGAAGCTCATATTGTGCAGTGCAAATGATAAAGCAGTTATGAACATGTATGCATGAGATTTTATTTAACAACTTAAGCATGAAATGCATCAAACGAGATTTCTAAAAAATTCAAATAAACAAGCCTGAAGAATGCAAGAATGTTACCTGAAAAGTGCAGAAATGGGGTTTTCATAGTAGGGTGCCTTGGTTTATTTACTCCTTTTTATTCCTCAGTCACAAGACACACTTGCAAAGCAGTTCCTTATTTTGCACCAGCAGGTACCCAAGACGTCCTGGGTTCTGAAATAATAGTGGCACCTCTGAATGGTGCTTTCCACATTTTTTGAGCTTTCAGATCATCACTTATCATCAAAGAGTAGTTATCCATATAATGCCCGTATTGTCCACAATAATGACATAAAACAGTAGAATTAAAATACTCTCTATGCACATTACTGTAATCATGGAGTCTATGTGCATTTTCATGGAAATTTCTGTTAACAGAATGAGCATTCTGTTTACTGAAGTCAGCCAGCCAACAATTAGCAGCTCTGTGACCTGGCTTTCCAGAATTAAAACATGTAATGGATTTTTCTTTAAAAACTGATTTATTCTAAAAAACACTTAGATTTATAGGGAATTTAACACATTCAGATTTAAAATTCTTTCCCTGAGCATGCCAATAGTTCTTGACTGTATGGCCATGCTTTCCACAGTGAGAGCAAGAGAAAGAATTTCTTCTATGATAACCTAACCAGCATTTAGTAGCCTTGTGACCAGGTTTGTTACAATTGAAACATGTGATATGCTGGTTTATTGAAACATATTTATTCTTATTAACACCACGATGGTTTGCAAGAAATTTAGCATGATATGACTGTGAGTTTTTCTTATCATTTGCAAACCAGCACCGTGCAACAACATGTCTTACCTTACCACAATTAAGGCATGTGATACTCCTTTTCTTAGTGGCAAGAAATTTCTTGACATGAAAGTCCCTAGCATGCATTCTATTAATATTCAGATCATCCTTTTTCAGCAGAGAACAATCATCCATGTAATGACCATGCTTACCATAGTAATGACAAGAACTATTAGATTTCCTTGTAGCATGGTTTCTATCAGATGAGTTTTTAGCATGCATTTTTCCAAAGTTCTGATTCTCCTTTTTATGTGTATGCATGTGTGTGTTCATTTTATTTATAGCATGCACATTCTCAACATGAGGGTGAATCAACTTTTTCTGCAAACTACCATTCTTTCTACCCATTTTAGTTTGTTTCTGATTTGTCTTAACAGTAGCTTGCTTGGGATTCTTTTTTGCCGTGAATTCAAAAATAGATGGATTCTTGGTTGTCAGGTTTTTATTTTCTATTTGAATTTTATGAGATGCCAATTTTTTCAAGAAATCATTAGTAGTGCTAGCTCCTTCTAAACTTCACACAAAGGTTGTATACAGTTGATTCCTCATAACCCTTTTAATCCTAGAATCATAGCCTATCCCTTCTCTTTGTTTAGTTACTTTATCATTCAAGGGAGCTTTTAACTTCTCTTTTTCTTTAAGAGTTTTTGACAGAGAGTCTTTCAGGTCACAAATTTCTTTTTCTAGAGAAGCAAGATGGATCTCATAACTAGCAATCTCTTGTTCACTGTAATTAACACATTCACTTAGCACTTTGTTTGCAGTTTTATATTTCTCAATTTCTTGTTCCAGATTGCTCAGTTTTTCAGATTCTTCATTACAAATAGTTTTTCCTTTTTCTAAGGCAAGAAGTCTTTCAGACATGATATTGTTAAGCTCCTTCAATTTCTTCATTTCCTCCATTAGCTTCTTATTTTGGATGACTTCATTTATTAGAACCTGATCATTTAAGTTAATCCCTTTTTTCAGATCAATTTTTGCCTCATCCAGATTCTTTTGCAGTTCAACATTAACAACTTTAATGGCCTCCAGTTTTTCGGACATTAAATTGTTTTCTTCCTGAAATTTTTTCAATTCTTCTTCATTATCTTCAATCTTCCTTTTGTGACTTTCATTTTCAGACTTCAGTTTATTCAACTCCAGGTTAGTATGATCAAGATCTTTCAGTAATTTTTCATTCTGAATAGAAATTTTAGTAAAGAACTGATTATCACTAGTTGAGCTAAGCTTTTCTTCTAGTTCAGAGATCTCATTTGCAAGTTCTTGATTTTCATTTTTTAACAATCTAATTTATTTCTTAAGCATTTGAATATCAGACAAGCAAGCATGATGAGATTGTTTCAACTCCAGACACTTTTCATAAGAGAAATTTGAACTATTCAAACCAGTTGTCTTTATCATTTTTTTATATTATTTTCTTAACATATCATGTGACTCTAACAAATCAACATATGCATCCTGCCAGGCATCTAGTGAGAAATTTTCAAAGGGGTTTACTTGATCATCGTTCTCCTCTTCATTTTGGTTGCTGCTATGATCGCTGCCATTAGCCATCATGCATCGATCTTCATTTCCATGGCAAGCAGTCTTCAGTTTGTTCAGGATGTCCTTAGCTGATCTGCAATCATGAAAGCAAGAATGGAAGGCCTTGTCAGTAGCTGCTTTCATTAAGTCAAAAACTTTCTGATTTTCTCCATACTTCGATCTGTGACTGTCAGTCCATTTGGACTTTTTCTTTGGTACTTTGTGAGGACCTTGTGAAATTAACTTCCACAGATCAGGATCAATCAATTTAACATAGCCATGTAGACTACTAAACCACAAATTAAAATTAGAGCCATTGAAAACCAGTGGATGAGCCATGGAAATCAGTTCAAGTGTAATTCAAGCAATAGACTAAACACAAATAGAAATGCACCTAAAAATAGGATAGCAGGATCCTCCACAGATCGTTGAATTTGATGAATCAGAAACCCGCTCTGATACCAATTGTTGGTCTGTGAAGACTTGGTGCAATGGTGCTGACAAGGATTCAGAGGGGGGGGTGAATGAAACCCTTTCAAAAATTCTGGCCAATTTAAAAGATTAAGCTACAATCAGTAAGCTATGCGGAATTAAAGACTGATTAGCTTAACTGAATGTGAACTATAATGAAACACACGATCAGACAGATGATAGCTGACTATGGGCTATGATGAGGCACACTGTCAAACAGATGGTAAGCGTATGCAATGAACTACTCAGCAACTTCTAAGTTGTTTGCAGAAATAGACTAAGCACACTATGAGTTCTATAGGCACTCAGGCAGAACTATCAATTGGAGTGCACCTAGGCATTCATCTAATGAAAAATAGATAAGCAATCAAACCATAGTAGACAGGAAATTTATATGTGGTTTGGCCCTCCAGACCTACATCCACCCCACACTCAAACCTGAGTGTGGATAACTACTGCCTAACAGCTTGAATCTGCTGGGCCTCACAGCTTGCCAACCGTTGTGCAACACAGCTTGTGTCCGCTGGGCCTCACAGCTTGTCGACTGCTGATACACAACTTAGAACAAGAGTTTAAAGAAAAATAAGAAATGAAAACCACAACACCGAAAAGCTAGAAATTAAACTCAACAATGTAGCTAACTCAGGAGCAATGTGGCATGGATCTGATCTAGAGGCCACATACAATTCTTGTCGGGTATCCTTCGATCAGCATCCCTCTTCTTTCTCTTCCTTCTTTACTCTTACTGCTACACCTTCTCTTCTATAACTCTCAATCCTCTCACGATACTCTATTTGTCTTCTTTTCTCTCTCAGATCCCTATCTCTTTCTTTGACCGAGCTGGCTCTCTCTTCACACTACTCCACTGCTCCCTGATTCTCTTCTTTTCTTTTTCTCCATCTCTAGCCTCTCTCAGGATATTCTCTGGCCGCCTCTTGTCTCTTCTCACTTTCTTCTTCTCTTCTGCTCTCTCAGACTGCTTCATTTCTCTCTCTCTTTGAGCTTCCTTGCTCTATCTGCCTTCTCTTTTTCTCACTCACTCTTCCATCGATCTAGCATATATATATATATATATATATATATATATATATATATATATATATATATAGGCTCGTGGGAGACCGGCACGTGGGAAACATGTTCCCGCCCAAAATTGGCGCTCCGCTGGAGATCCACATGTTAGAAAGAGATGAGTTACTTTCCTTGTGGCACAATCTCCAGTCCTTACTTCATCTTGGATCACGTGCCAGTGGGTAAAAATCTTGAATCACGTGACTCCATTAGGTGTAAAGCTCCCTGCTTGAACCTAGGTTCTTTAGTTACTTAACCCTGTCAAGAAGGAATAAGATCTTATAGTCATAGCATCAGAGAGAGAATATATGCTTAATCAATATTCAGAAACCTTAATTGATCAGATCAAGCCTAGTATGTGTGCACAGACCTTGCCTTATGCATGTGCTCAGACTTGATATCACTGCAAGTGTCGACACTCCTAGTATGCATAGACCTTCCTATGTGTATGCACGGACCTGAACAAGCACAATCCAAATGTGCACAGACTTTGAATGCTGGACATGCACAGACCTTTCAATGTAAGCTACTGGATGTGCACAGACCTTGTTTTGCCTTATGAGGGATGTGCACCGACCTTGATGTGTAGTAAAAGGAAGTATGCACAGACTTGGTTTGACATCATGCATGACTGTGCACACCTTGACAAAATATGCACCAACCTTGTATAGATACAAGGCAAATATGCACTAACTTATGTATGCGTATGACAACACATGCACCAACCTATATATATATGTATGAGACAAAAGATGCACCGACCTTGTGTGCAGTCGCGTAGGATGTACACTGACTTCATATGCCTAGGGCAGATATGTGCACCGACCTTGTGTAGAATGACAAAACTTGCACTGACTTCTACATGAGTGAATAGTGGTATGCACTGACCTTATGCATACTTCTACAAAAACATGCACCGATCTTGTATAGAGTCATACAAGTCGTGTACTGACCTTAATGCAATATCATAACCATGCATCGACCTATATGAGCAAGCTACAGGAACGTGCATCGACTTGTGCTCTGTGTAGTTGTCCACCTGTTCGACCAAATGATGTGCACGCAGGCTGTTCAATGAGATGACATGCACATATACTTTATGCAGATGCATTGACTTTATGTGCACAATGTTGACTGTATGTTGACCTGTGGTGCGTTGACTTATATGAACAGTTGTACGAGAGTATATGCAGACCTTATGCATGCAGCATATGTAATGATATTAATAATGCATTAATCATGCATAAACAAACACATATGACACAAGACACATGTGTACAACAGTTATTCCATGTAACTCATATATGCAGCAATACAATCACTTTTGACATGATACATATGAGTCATAGTGTTTGTCATCATCAAAACACAAGATTCCAACATAAGGGGACCCGGAGATCCCAAAGATAGAGGTGAACGAGATGGGGAATGTGGAGGATCTGGAGGTTCCGGAAGGCGGGGAAGATATGGGTTCGGAAACTCGGTAAAGAAGGAATGCAAATGCATACGAATGCAATGCAATGGATGCGATAGATGTATAGAATGCAATGAGTGCAAAGAATGCATGGAATGAGTAGATGAGATCCTTCTCCTCACCCGTGGAGTGGCCCATAACGGAAAAAGTGTGGATGGAATAGAATAAAGAGTGAATGAATTGGTGAGAGGCCCTTTATCCAAAGAATGCCCACCCTTCCATGGCAAGCAAGGTGCTCTGCCAGACGACTCATGAAGTGGACTCAACGATCGAGTGCTCTCATTGAGAGTAGAATGTGTGACTATGATGCCAGAAGAAAACCCCTTAGGAAGTTGTATAATGACGGACCGAGGGGTAATGAGAGCATTAAAAGAGTATCATCCAATGAGTAAGGTAACAATGGTAAAAGGCCGATATGGCATCAACTTGGAATAATTTATCTTGGTGAGTTTCCATGGAGACTTCTCAAATGTGCCCGGTACAATGACATAGATTGGCATCCAGGAAATAAACTCTTGAACCTTGAACGGCATGGCCGCGGCCAAATCCTTCTTGCCCGGCTCTTGATTATCGTCCTTGGCACAAATACTCGTAGAAATACACCCACTCTGAGTGATGGAAGACGAGATGGAAGCGGTAGGCTTGATGAGTGATGGAGGTTTAATGGAGAGTGTTAATGGAAGTGTAAGTGGAAGCGGGGGTTTGAACACGTTGGGCTTCTCCCCTTGCTCAGAAACAAGCGGGGTTGGCTTGAGTGCAAAAGGAGGTGGATCCTGCTCAGGATTAGTCACGGGTTCAGGTAAAGGTTTAGATGGAGTGATAGGCAAAGTGGGGTTTAGGATAACAGAGGGCCGAGGTGGCGGCAATGGGTGGTTAATTGGTTTACGAGATGGTTTAACGGAAGGTTCGGCGGAGGCTGATGGTGTGGAGGTAAGCTCGGATGGCTTAGTGGAGGGCTCAACGGAGGCCGGTGGTGAAGTTGTTGACGGAGGGAAAATGGTAGGAAGGGAATCATTGGAGGGCCCAGAGGGCTTGGTGGAGGTTAATAATGTGGTATTTGGAGGTGCAAAAGGAGGGGGTTTGGTGCATGGGAAAAGTCAGATTTTGGTGGTGCATGAAGGATTGAAGGTAATGGAAGGATCATGGTGCGCTGGTGCGGGTGATTGAAGTATTGACCCATCATCATAACACCAACTGGTTTCATAAACGGGGTTTGGGACGGTGGCATCGTCCTGAGCAGGGAGTTCATCGGGTAATGAAGGGAGTGGAAAACGAAAGAAACTCGGAATGGGTGCCTCTTGAGGAACTTCAACATCTTGTGCCATCTCCAATTCTTCACAAAGAACTTTCAAATCATCATTATCATTAAACTCAAGTAGATGCCGCGGTGGTGGCGTAATAATGGGTGGTGGAGTACAATGTTGTGGTGAAGGATTTTGTGGAGGATTTGGCGAATATGAACGTGGAGGCTAAGGGTCATGATATTGTGGAAACTTTTGTGGAGCTGAATGCGGAGGTGAAGGCGGAGGGCCATATGAACGAGTGGGATGAATGGGAGGAGGGCGGACGGCATCTACTTGATCATTGTAACTTGTTGAAACGTCTAGCTCACATGTATTATTTATGCCATTGTCTCTCCTCTCCTTCCAATCTTTTTCCATCTTAGTGATATTGTTCATGAAAGTGTGAAGAGGATTGACTTGAGGAGGAGGAGGAGGAGCGGGTCGCGGGCTTGTAATCCTCTTTAATTATTCCTTTATGGAAGTAATTTTATCAAGGAGAGTTTGTTGGAGGGGTGTAACATGCAAAATAGTGGGTTGGCATGGTGACCTTGGAGGAGTGGCTTGATGTAAAAGCCGTAAAGGAGGGTTAATGGGCCATCCCACAAAAGGACCTAGACGGGCCGGGTTGCAAGGAATGCATGGGCCTTGGGGCCGTGGAGGAGGAGGAATAGAAGGAAGCGGGTGATGGATCACCCGAGGAGGAGTATGCGTAGAAAAAGGTGGGTTGACTCTCCGAACAGGAGTGTGAATAAAAGAGGGAGGCGGGTGATGGGCCACCCGATTGGGAGTATGTATAGAAGTAGGTGAGTGATGGGCCACCCGTGAGGGATTGGAAGGAGGATGTGATGAAGGTGCACCCTCGACAATGGCCTTAAGGGCTTGAATTTTTTGAGGGGTAAGATGATCTAATGCATGCAAAACTTGGGAGACCTTCTCATCACGAGGAGGAGATGGTCCCGGGAGAATGGTGGCTCGCGATGGATGTAAGGAACCATGAGATTGGACATTGCCCATGGGTTGGGCAATACTATAAGAGTGAGGACATGGTCCCTTAAAAGAATTGTAATGGGGATTATAAAATTGAGGATCATAAGATGTACTAGGTTGTTCATCCCCATGATTGTATATTGAATTAGACATGTTGGTTTGATTATCAAAGTGAAACATCATGCAAATTAAGCAATAGTTCAATCAAAACAATTTGCAAAGATCACACAAGTTGGATGATTACGCTTGATTTCTTAAGTTAAACCTTGATGTGAATTAAGTGATTTTGACAAAATTTGATATAGTTCACACAAGGTAGGAACCTAGTTTCAATGTGATTTTCTTCAATGCCAACTAGGTATGCTCTCTCACCACGTATTAGGCCAACTAAACTCGGGGAACTTCAAGGTACAACCTGCCCAAGCTTCCATGAGGGAATCCACGGGTGCGGGGACTTATGAAGGCTCGATTTAGGAATTTCTGGTCCAAAGAGATGGAATGCTCAATGGAGGGTCCTTCCTTAACCAAGAGGGGGTATGGTATCCTAGAAGTATGGGGAGAGGAGGTCTCCCAAGCCAAATGCAATATGAATGCAAAACTAATGCAAAATGGAGAGAACACACATGAATGAATAGAAATATGAGAGAATAATACAAGATAAGTCACAGAAATAGGGGTTTCTGTAAAAAAAAACACAGGGAATTAGCGCCCCTCCCAGGAGGGTCCAATTCCTGAAAGGGTGCCCCTGGGTTGGGTGCTAATTCCTGTGCAATTTTTTTTAGAAGGGGCAGGGAATTGGCACCCTGCACCTTGCCATTAATTTAGTAATGGGCACCCAATGGATGGGCGCCAATTCCATTTTTTTTTAGTGGGGCAGGGAATTGGCGCCCATACAGAAGCCACCAATTGGGGAATTGGCGCCCCCTGTGTGGGCACTAATTACACCCCTCCCAGAAGCTGCACCAACGGCCAGAAAGATCAGAAAATATGCAAAACCAATAGAAAAAGGGTATGAACACTCACCAAATCACAAGATGACTCATGGCAATCAATCAAGGCATGGAATAAAGCATGGCATGCACAATTTTTTTTAAGAGATGGATAGATAAATGGAATTTCTAAAACTCTATCAAACTAACCAATCACATAGGGAGAGTGCTACGTGGAGCACAAAGGGAGGTGCACCGTGGGTGCAAAGGGGAGATGGCGCACGTGGGTGCCCAAGGGGAATGGTAATCAAAAGAAAAATAAAAGGTGTCCCACCGTGATCGCCAATTTGTAGATTATGAAAAATCCACTTTAAAGAACAATAGCATAATAAGGTAGACAAAGATGGGAAAAGAGATAGAAATAGGGTGTAATGCCCCGTAAATTTTATAAAATATTTCTGAAGTATTTAAGAATTTTTTAGGAATTTATAAGAATTTTTAAAGACCAAAATGGATTAATAAATAAATTTCTGGGTTAAATAAATCATTTCTAAAGCCCAAGTATGATAACCAATTTACCTAGCCTATTTAAATAAAGTCCAAAGGACTTAAGGACCAAGCCCATGAAGTTTGGCCCATATTCTAGAAGGTTAATTAGTTTATTCACGGAATATAAGGGATAAATACTCCCTATTTAGATAATTAAGTGGATAAGATGAAAATAGAGTTTGAATGAATTTCAAATTCGGTGCCCAAACATAATGGCGGTCTATCGTAAAATTGCTAAGGGACATATGGCGGTCCAGTTCTAGACCACTACTTTATGTCAGTTCCGTGAGTTGAAGAAAGAGCAAAAAGATTGGATTTTTAATGTTTTATCTCTTAGAGATCGAGATGGGAGGACTAGTAAGCATCTTAAGGACTCTTAGAAGTTGGGCTAATAGCAAACAAAGACTCTAGAATTAATCTAATCCATGAAACCCTAGCAAAACCCTATAAATGGAACCCAGATTTGGCCTGTGTGACCCTTACTTTAGCTCGCATAAAATCAAGGTAAGGAGGTATTATTTTGGATAAATTCTTTAGAAGTTTTTAATCCTAATACATAGGACTAACATCCCTCAAAATTTCATGCTAGGAGATCAAGCTCACAAGAAGTTAGAAGCCTACAAAGTTGCTAGTTCCACATTAGCGACCCAGGAAACTGTGCGAAAGTCCGGTGAAGATCAAGGAATTAGGGAACTAAATCGAGGTATTTAGAACCTGATCCTTTAGAACTTTTGTTCCCCTTAGTATCTTCTTCTTACCCTCCAAATTTCATGTCCATAGGTCAAGAGAGTAAGGAGTTAGGGCAACGTGAAGTTGCTAATTTGTCACAAGAAGTGCAAGGAACTAGGGGTAGCATCCAGCCTTAAATTTGAAGTTTAAGGTCCAGGACAAAGGTAGGTCATCTCATGAACGGCTAAAATATCATTCTAGGGATAAACGCCCTCTTATTTTACTAGATTTCATGATCTATGCATCAAGAATTTCATATTTTATGCATCTAGTATACATCCATGCATATTCTTAGCCCTAATTAAGTTAAGAGAAACTCTGTCGTTAATTCACAGAAATCCCATACATATTGTTAGCCTAACCTTCGTTCTATCATGATAGGGAAGTTTATACATGTTGATTTTCAGACATGATGCGTTTTCAACATTAGTTTCTTCTTATTTAATTTACTGTCAGGCGTGCTCTTGCGGCCTAATCTTCGACCGCCAAACTTGTGCAGCGGCCCTACGATAAACCGCTAGTCACCTTGAAACACAATTTTTAGAAAACCTCTGGCGGACCAGAAATAGACCGTTAAAGTCCCTCAGGCGGCCTTACGATAAACCGCCAACTTGCGGTAACGGCTCTATAATAGTCCGCCAATGTTCTGATTTCTGTCAACCCGAGACAGAATCAAGAGCAGTCCATTTAGCTTATAAATAAGCCTAGTTAACTATGTTCTAACCTGTCTTAATGTTATTTACTACTCTGAGTTTTTATTTACTGATTCGTAATCGTGAGTTAATGTTCTTTATGGTGCTTGGGATTATTTTTAAGCATGTGATAATTTCATGCCCAAAAACCATATAATATTGTATTAAATCATGGTTTAAATGCTACATTAATGAGATTGAACGTTGGTTTATCACAGTACATATTCTCTTCTTATCTCAGAGTCAATTTCTGTAAGTTCATGGCATATATCCCGGTATATGACCATTAGTTACACGTTGCACATTAAGAACACAATCTTGGACTTGATAACCTTTCCTTTGGATATTCCTTCCAATGGACTAGGAAATCTTGTTTCAAGCCCTCCGTAAGTCTCCGCGAGTCTGGGATTCCCACTATGATGCCGAGCTGGTTGTACCATTAAAGCCCAACTGTCTAGATAGTATTACCGATGTTTTCTGAAATTCTGTCCATTAACAGTTCAATACTCGACCGCTACATCCCATTAATGGTCCAGTATCTGACCGCCAAGTTCTCTGAGTCCAAACCGATTTCTTTCTGGATTCAACCCACTGTAGCGGCCCAATATTAGACCGCCATATCAATATAGTGGCCCGATTTTTGACCGCTAAATTTCTGGAGTACTGTTGACCCGAGGGTTAATATTCCTATAATCCTAGATTGACTAATGATAGTCTAGGACTTGTAACTTTGTTCAAACATATCTAAGATAAATTGTGAAAGATGCAGTTCGAGCACTGATTGTGTTCAAGGGCTCTATGCCAGTCCCCTCGGCTGATTGTCAGAAACATACTATTATAAACCATGGGGTATGATGCTACTGGCGTCGCATTGCGTTGTGAGTACTTTCTTTATAAATAAGTGAAATATCCACGGCTCATGAAGTGAATTATCAACAGAAATTCACAAAGTACTTGCTATTAAGCGAAAAAGTACTTCCTTGCTTGTTACATGACGTTCTAGTACATTCTCGTTACATTCTTGTTCATGAAAGGCCATAATTACATTCTTGCTTGATTATGCTTGCTCAATCATATCTTAACTTGATCATGTCTTGTTACTTTGGTTTATTTACATGATTTATCGCATTCGCATGATTTTACCTTATTCTTTAGAGCTAAAACGCTAATCACTTTAATATTGCTTTCATGTTGATGCGAAGATACCTACTAGGCAAGTGTGCTCATTACCTACTTTCCAATCTTTTCAGGAGATGCAAGTGATTCGGATTCGAGTTATTCAAGTGATGGGTTCGAGAGCGAATGAGTCTCATAAAATTGAGAGTGAAGACTTAGAAAGTTAATGATGTCTAGATCGAGTTCATGTAATTTTCTTTTTATTGAGTCAAATAGATTTAAGTGAGTTGGAATAGTCTATGTACTTGGATTTTTATCAGTATTAATGGAAGTGAAAGTTGATTAAATTGATGTGCAATTACATCTTATGTGTGTGATTGTCTTGTGCTCTGATTATTCTTTCTTGCAAGACGCTTACCATGTCGGCTGTTCATGTTTCCCGATATTATCTTCCACTGTATTAAAAGCTCGGGACGTGACACTTAAGTTGGTATCAGAGCCTAAGTCTAAGGACTTAGGGAGAAAGCCAGGTCATAGGATAAGTCCAAGGTTTAAGGACCCTTACCTATGAACTAAGGAAGAAATTTCCCCACCCACGTGAGAATTGGGTAGAGCCCGGGATAAGATAGTAAATTAGCTCTAGATTAATTCCTTTCAAAATTCCATGGGAATTAACAACTTGTTATTTCTCTCAGGTACCTTATTGTTATAATGGCTCATCGCGTAGACTGGGATGGTATGCAGCAGACTGTTGCGGGCCTCACTCAGGCACTATAAACGATAGCCCAAGCGGGCACAGGAGCAAGAGATGGGGACTTACATCGTAATTTCTGAAGCTTAAATCCTCCACGTTTCTATGGTTCTTCGAACCCAGACGAGGCCGAGAACTGGATCGATGAAATGAACCGAATATTTGACGTCATACAATGTACAGATCGGGAAAAAGTGCATCTTGCTAACTTTCAACTCAACAAAGATGCACGTACATGGTGGAAGTCGGTTCCGACACCGCCAGCTGACACACCACACACATGGGAAGGTTTTCTTACCTAATTCCGTGCAAAGTATTTTTCAGAACATGTTAAGGAGAGAAAGGCTATGGAGTTCGCTTCTCTACGTCAGGGAATGATGACAGTTGCCGAGTATGAATTACAATTTTCCAGGCTAGCACCATATGCAACTCATTTAATTAGTACCGAATTATTGAAGGCCAATCGATTTATGGACGGGTTAAGACCCGGTTTCATTCAGCAGCTCGGGACTCAAAATATCCGTACTTATGCGGAGATGGTCCAGCGGGCGTATCTCTGTGAGAGGACCTTAGAAAAGGTTGAAAAATTAAAGGGCAAAGGTGAAGAGTCAAGCCGAAGGTCGGATCGACGTAATAAGAAGGAGAAATTTAGCATCACGGAGCCCTACAAACCCTGTGATAGCAGGAAGAGGTCGAGGAACGGGAGTAGGAGTAGCTACCAGAAGAATAAGAAAGTCAAATAGGAGGAAAAGCAAGTCATGGCGGCTTGCACCTTTTGTGAAAAGTTCGGCCACTCGGCCGAGGAATGCTGGAAGCGCCTCGGCGCTTGTTTAAGATGTGGAAGTCGGGAGCATCGCATGCCAGACTGCCCTCTCATGAAGGATCGATCATCCAGTGACGGACGTAAGAGACATGCTTGTCTCAATGCTATTTTAGATGAAGAAGCGCCCCCAAATGATGGGCTGATGGAAGGTACTATTCACATTTGTTCCCATCCTACTTTTGTACTATTCGATACTGGTGCTTCTCATTCCTTTATATCTACCGCCTTTGTAAAGACATTACCCGTTTCATCAGTTCCTTTACCTTCAGATCTTGCTATTACTAAACCTTTAGGCCCTGGAACCAAACTCACAAACTATTACCCCAATAGTGAAGTAAGGGTAGAAGGTCACAATCTTCCTGCAAACCTCATATGCCTTGACATGGAAGGCTACGATGCTATTTTAGGGGTGGATTGGCTTGTAGACCATGATTCCTACATAAATTGCTGGAATAGGATAATATCCTTTCGCAAACCAGGCCTTCCAAGATTTTCCTTCCTTGGTATCAAGTATAGGAAACATCCACTATCATTTCTTCTCTTCACGCTTGCAAACTTATTTCGCAAGGATGTGAAGCTTTCTTGCTTCGGTAATTGTCACTGAGTCTAAGGAGATCATCTTAGCAGACATCCCAATTGTAAATGAGTTTCCTGATGCATTCCCATCAGATCTACCCGGTTTACCACCCGAAAGAGAAGTAAACTTCTCCATTGAACTCGTTCCCGGAGTAGCACCTGTTTGAATAGCTCCCTACAGGATGTCCCCCATAGAACTTAAGGAATTGAAGAAGCAGCTTCAGGAATTATTGGACAAGGGATTCATACGACCTAGCACATCCCCTTGGGGTGCGCCAGTTCTTTTTGTCAAGAAGAAGGATGGATCGCTCAAGCTCTGTATCGACTACCGGCGACTGAATCAACTCACAATTAAGAACAAGTATCCGTTGCCGCGTATTGATGAGCTCTTTGATCAACTTTCGTGAGCAGAATATTTTTCCAAGATAGACCTCAGGTCAGGTTACCACCAGCTCAGAATTAAAGACGAAGACATATACAAAACTACCTTCAGGAGCCGATATGGCCACTATGAATTTGTTGTAATGCCGTTCGGGTTAACCAATGTCCCAGCAGCATTTATGCAACTTATGAATAAAGTCTTCCAGCCTTATCTTGACCAGTTTGTAGTCGTCTTTATTGATGACATTCTTATTTACTCCAAGACAAAGGAGGAACATGAAGAACATTTGAAAATAGCCTTGCAGACTCTAAGAGAACACAAACTCTATGCCAAACTTAGTAAATGTGAGTTATGGCTTAAGGAAGTCTCATTTCTTGGACATATCATGTCAAAGGAAGGTAACACTATAAATCCTTCTAAAGTGGAAGCTGTCAAGAACTGGAGCAGGCCAACGATTGTGTCAGAAGTAAGAAGTTTTCTAGGTCTAGCTGGGGATTACAAGAGGTCTATTAAATTTTTTCTAAGATTGCCGTTCCCTTGACAAGACTTACAAGAAAAGAAAATCCCTTTGTATGGTCAAAGGAGTATGAAAAGAGTTTCCTAACTCTTAAGGAACATCTTACGACAGCCCTTATATTATCATTGCCCGTTGAGGGTGGTGGAATTGAAGTCTACACGGATGCATCTGGCATTGGCCTAGGGTGCGTTCTTATGAAAAATGGGAAGGTGATCTGTTATTCTTCAAGACAGTTGAAGCGTCACGAAGAAAATTACCCTGTGCATGATTTAGAATTGGCAGCTGTTATATTTACCTTAAAAATTTGGCGTCACTACCTTTATGGAGAGAAATTTACGATCTATTCGGACCACAAAAGCTTAAATTATTTATTCTCCCAAAAAAAGCTGAATATGAGGCAAAGAAGATGGTTGGAATACCTTAAAGACTTTGATTTTGCTATCCAATATCATCCTGGTAAGGCTAATACTGTAGCTGATGCACTCAGCAGAAAACCGATAGGAAAGCTATCGAGTCTTATGATTAGTATGACAAATCTCATTCCTCAATTTGCCCAATTGAATTTAGATGTTGACATAAAGAAGGAAGATTGTTTTGTAGCCAACATCCGAACTCAACCCACATTAATAGAAGATCTGGTCAAGCTGCAGGACAACGATCCAGTATTGTTGGAGATCAAAACCAATCTAGAGTAAAGGTTGGATTTATCTATTGCCAATGATGGAAGGTTGCTATTCAAAGGCCGAATTTGTATACCGGATCATGCTGATACTAAGAGACTGATTCCGAAAGAAGCTCATAATTCCAAGTACACCATTCATCCTGGTGGTACAAAAATGTATCAAGATCTTAAAAGGAACTTCTGGTGGCCTAACATGAAAAGAGAAGTGGCAGATTTTGTGTCCCGCTGTCTCACTTGTCAGCAAGTAAAGGCAGAACATTTAAAACCCACAGGTAAATTACACCCCTTAAATATTTTCGAATGGAAATGGGAAAGTGTAGGGATGGATTTCATCATGGGTTTACCTAAAACAAGAGGAGGACACGATGGTATATGGGTAATCATAGACCGTCGACTAAGTCTGCACATTTTCTGCCAATAAAAAGTTGATGGTCTGTGGATATTCTAGCAGCATTATATATACGGGAAATTGCTAAATTACATGGTGTCCCTGTCACTATTATATCAGATAGAGATCCTCGATTCACATCACAGTTTTGGAAGGGTCTACAATATTCATTAGGGACCCGACTAAACTTTAGCACATCATTTCATCCACAAACTGATGGCCAGACTGAAAGGACAAACCAGGTAGTTGAAGATATGCTCAGGGCTTGTGCTATTGATTTTGGAGGTAGTTGGCATGATCACTTGCCTCTAGTATAATTTACGTACAACAATAGCTACCAAGCTAGTATTCAAATGGCACCATTTGAAGCTTTATATGGAAGAAGCTGTTGTTCACCTATTTGTTGGAATGAAGTAGGAGAAAGGTAATTTCTCGGTCCCGACATTATTAGGGATACTATCGAGAAGATAAAACTCATTTGAGAAAGACTGCATATGGCCTAAGACAGGCAGAAATCGTATGCTCACAATCGAAGGCGCGACTTTAAATTTCAAGTAGGAGATCATGTGTTCCTTAAAGTTTCCCCAGGTCGAGGTATTTTGGTATCAAGGGCAAGCTTACTCTAAGATTCATTGGTCCTTTTGAAATTCTGGAGAGAGTTCGTGAAGTGGCTTATAGAATTGCTTTACCCCCTCAACTTTCTGAAATCCATGGTGTATTTCACGTCTCAATGCTCAAGAAATATGTTCCTGATCCTTTCCATGTCATCACTTATGACAATCTGGAGATTAAGAAGGACTTGACATACGAGCAAAAGCCAGTCAAGATTATTGAACGGGAAGTACGTCAACTTCGAAATAAAACTATTCCTGTGGTCAAGATTCAGTGGACAAAGGCAGGAGAAATATGAGAAACCAAAGAAGCTATGCGCAAAAGATTTTTAGAACTATTTGAATGTAAGTACACTCTCCATAAATCTATGAATTGAATTTGGGGACCAAATTCTCTTAAGTGGGGGAGGGTGTAATGCCCCGTAAAGTTTATAAAATATTTCTGAAGTATTTAAGAATTTTCTAGGAATTTATAAGAATTTTTAAAGAGTAAAATAGATTAATAAATAAATTTCTGGGTTAAATAAATCATTTCTAAAGCCCAAGTATGATAACTAATTTACCTAGCATATTTAAATAAAGCCCAAAGGCCTTAAGGACCAAGCCCATGAAGTTTGGCCTATATCCTAGAAGGTTAATTAGTTTATTCATGGAATATAAGGGATAAATACTCCCTATTTAGATAATTAAGTGGATACGAAAAAAATAGAATTTGAATGAATTTCAAATTCGGTGCCCAAACATAATGGCGGTCTATCGTAAAACCGCTAAGGGACATATGGCGGTCCAGTTCTAGACCGCTACTTTCTGTCAGATCTGTGAGTTGAAGAAAGAGCAAAAAGATTAGATTTTTAATGTTTTATCTCCTAGAGATCGAGATGGAAAGACTAGTAAACATCTTAAGGACTATTAGAAGTTGGGCTAATAGCAAACAAGGACTCTAGAATTGATCTAATCCAAGAAACCCTAGCAAAACCCTATAAATAGAACCCATATTTGGCCTGTGCGACCCTTACTTTGGCTCACGTAGAATCAAGGTAAGGAGGTATTATTTTGGGTAAGTTCTTTAGAAGTTTTTATTCCTAATACATAGGACTAACATCTCTCAAAATTTTGTGCTAGGAGATCAAGCACATAAGAAGTTAGAAGCCTGCAAAGTTGCTAGGTCCACATTAGCGACCCAGGAAACTGTGCGAAAGTCCGGTGAAGATCAATGAATTAGGGAACCAAATAGAGGTATTTAGAGCATGATCCTTTAGAACTTTTTGTTCCCCTTAGTATCTTCTTCTTACCCTCCAAATTTTATGTCCATAGGTCAAGAGAGTAAGGAGTTAGGGCAACGTGAAGTTGCTGATTTGTCACAGGAAGTGCAAGAAACTAGGGGTAGCATCCAGCCTTAAATTTGAAGTTAAAGGTCCAGGACAAAGGTAGGTCATCTCATGAACAGCTAAAATATCATTCTAGGGATAAAAGCCCTCTTGTTTTACTAGATTTCATGATCTATGCATCAAGAATTTCATGTTTTATGCATCTAGTATACATCCATGCATATTTTTAGCCCTAATTAAGTTAAGAGAAACTCTGTCGTTAATTCACAGAAATCCCATGCATATTGTTAGCCTAACCTTCGTTCTATCATGATAGGGAAGTTTATACATGTTGATTTTCAGACATGATAAGTTTTAAACATTAGTTTCTTTTTATTTAATTTACTGTCAGACGTGCTCTAGCGGCCTAATCTTCGACCGCCAATCTTGTGCAGCGGCCCTACGATAAACCGCTAGTCACCTTGAAACGTAATTTTTATAAAACCTCTAGCGGACCAGAAATAGACCGTTAAAGTCCCTCAGGCGGCCTTACGATAAACCGCCAACTTACGGTAATGGCTCTATAATAGACCGCCAATGTTTTGATTTCTGTCAACCCGAGACAGAATCAAGAGCAGTCCATTTAGCTTATAAATAAGCCTAGTTAACTATGTTCTAACCTGTCTTAATGTTATTTACTACTCTGAGTTTTTATTTACTGATTCGTAATCGTGAGTTAATGTTCTTTATGGTGCTTGGGATTATTTTTAAGCATATGATAATTTCATGCCCAAAAACCATATAATCTTGTATTAAATCATGGTTTAAACACTACATTAACGAGATTGAACGTTGGTTTATCACAATACATATTCTCTTCTTATCTCAGAGTCAATTTCTGTAAGTTCATGGCATATATCTCGGTATATGAATATTAGTTACACTTTGTACATTAAGAACACAATCTTGGACTTGATAACCTCTCCTTTGGATATTACTTCCAATGGACTAGGAAATCTTATTTCAAGGGCTCCGTAAGTCTCCGCGAGCCTGGGATTCCCACTAGGACGCCGAGCAAGTTGTACCATTAAAGCCCAATTGTCTAGAAAGCACTACCGACGTTTTCTGAAATTATGTCCATTAACGGTTCAATACTCGACCGCTACATCCCATTAACGGTCCAGTATCTGACCGCCAAGTTCTCTGAGTCCAAACCGATTTCTTTCTGGATTCAGCCCACTCTAGCGGCCCAATATTAGACCGCCATATCAATATAGCGGCCCACTTTTTGACCGCTAAATTTCCTGAGTATTGTTGACCCGAGGTTTGACCCAAGGGTTAATATTCCTATAATCCTAGATTGACTAATGATAGTCTAGAACTTGTAACATTGTTCAAACATATCTAAGATTAATTGTGAAAGATAAAGAACTGTTAGGGTGCAATGCCCGGATACAGAGCGGGGTGAATGTATCCTTCTACAATTAATGCCCAAATAAAAACTCAAGTGCAGGATGCAATCTCAGAATAAAACCAAATTCAATTAAGCCAATGAGCAAACACATGAGACGCGCCTATTCAAGCATCTAGCGGAAGCACACTCATAATGCAAACCACTGCTCAAGAGATTTTTAGGTGGTTCGGTCCTCCAGACCTACATCCACCCCACACTCAAACCAAGTGTAGCTTCACTAACAGCTGGGCAACACAGCTTGCCAACAGAAGCTGATACACAGCTTACCCAGGGGAACAAACACCCCTCTTCCTCCTACCTGGAGGGAACCTCTAGCAACCCACGGTCACTAGAAACCAGAGACTCGCGTCTCTCTTCCTCTATACCAAGAGGGAACCCCACTGGTAGCAGCCCCACTACCAGTGAACCAGCCAGTAGCACTCTGCTACCAGCAACCCACCAGAGGCAGAGCCTCTCTTCCTCCTAACCGGAGGGACCCCTGGACTTGCAACCCACAAGCCCAGAACTGGAGACTAGTCTCCCTTCTCCTGAGACCACAGGAGGAACCCGACCTCAGTCCAGAGGATCGGAAACAAAACAAGGACAGTAAAGAAAGGTCAAAAACACGAAATGAAAAAGACATAGCAGACTGAATGCTGGAACGATGAAACACGGAGTATAGCTCACAATAGAGCAAACTGGTTCGGATTTGATCCTGAAACCAGAATCTATCTTCTTCTTCTTCTTTCTGAACTCTCAGCTTCGAGCTCTCTCTCTCTCTCTCACTCTTTCTGCTATTCTCTCTTCTTCCTCTTCTTCAGTTTTTCCTCACCTCTCTGTTTTCTTCTCTTCTTTTTGCTGGATCGAACTCTCTGCACTTCTACCTTTTTTCTTTCTCACCTTTCGATCCGCCTTCATCTGTGGGCAAAGGCTTCAATATATAGTAGCAGCAGATGGATAGGGTACAAAGTGCGTGTGCCTCCCACGCTCGATCCAGAACCTTCCTGCCACGTGCCCTTATCGAATTTGTTCCTCTAGTATTGGATCACGTGCAGCCCATTTATTGGGGAATAATCTTCCTCGGACCTGCAAGGAGATAAAAACCATTAATACTCAGGGTTCGCTATATATATATCTACCTGAAATGAGTCGGTTGACACTCAAGCTGAAACTGCACGAGGTATGTAGGAACAACAAGAGGTGCACTACATTGAGAACGACACGAGATACAGTGGTGACAAAGCAAACACTACAAAGAGAACGACACGAGGTTCAAGGGTGACAAAACAAATACTACAAAGAGAACGACACGAGGTCTCATGAGAGCAGCACGAGGTGAAAAGGAAGTCTCACGGAGCGAAACGGTAGACAAACACGCGATCAGAGGGAACCTGGATGAAGATAGAAACAAACAACACGAGGACATAAACACAAGAATAACACGAAGACATGAATACAAAAACAACACGACATAACAAACAGCAAAGAGAACGGCACGAGAACAACATGGACTGAAACCAACTCGAAGATGAAAATGACACGAAAACAACATGGACTGAAACCAACTCGAAGACGAAAACAACACGAAAACAACATGGACTGAAACCAACTCGAAGACGAAAATAGAAACTGACACGAAGTGTGGTCACAAAGCAAGAAAGACATGGGGTCTAGGAAAGACAACACGAGGACAGAAGACAGGAACGGCTACAACGACACGTGATAAAACAAAGAAAGCAGGAAAACTACTCGAGTAACTACAGTAAATGACACGAAAACACAAGAGCAAAAATAAAAAGGATGACTCGAGATGAGCAACTAAATACTGAAGAAACGACACGAGGTGGCACAGAAAGCAACACGAGGTGCTGCAATGTTCTGCACGCAATGGAACAAAACGACACGAAGACAAGCCCTGAAAATAATGTTTAGACTTCACGCTGTACAGACTTTGAGGAGTCTGAACCAATGTATAGACTTTAAAGGCTGTGAATACCAAGGCATGCTGAACAGACTTGAAACCTATGAAGATGGAGTGTATAGACTTGAAAGTCTGAATGCGATGTGCATACTTGCTGAGTTGACGCTGCAGCCCAATGAGTTAACGCTGCAACGTATACACTTTGCGTTCAACTGAAGGTGTATATACTTGAAGTTTCAAGGCCACAATGTATAGACTTTAAAAGAAGCAGTCCGATGTACAGACTTCAAATGTGAAGACATTGTGAATGCAAATGCAATGATCAGACTTCATTGTATAGACTTGGAGAACCTGAAACAATATGCATACTTGGGACGCCTGAAGACCAATGTATAACATGACTGAACATAATCAATTATGCAATGCCATATTAGAACTAATGAAGAACTGGATTATGATCAGAAAGTGAATACTAGCGATTTGACTCACACAAGATGACTCACAGTGAATAGCTCACTACAAAGGCCAAACATCAAAACCACCATTAAAACCACCATCAAAACCACAGGGGCACAACAATCTCCCCCTTTTTGATGATGGCAACACTACACAGTGAGTCATTTGAGAAGTCTGATGACTCAAACTATTCTCCCCCTTTGACTTCATCAAAGAGAAAATAGTTTGAGAAATTAAAGCAACCAGCATGCTATAATTGAAAACCAATCTCCCCCTTTGATATAGCCAAGATGAATCATGGGAGGATAAGAATGCATATGCACGTGGAGATTTCAAAATGCAAGATCACAATTCTTCCCCTTTGGCAACATCAAAAAGAAAGAAACAAAAGGAGGCAGAAATGCAAATGATATGAGATGTAATTAACAAATCCAAGAGTGTGAGAGAGAGCCTCAAAATGGGCAACAAGATATTGATCACTGTCTTTTTAAGGATTAAAATATCTGGTATGTCAGCTAGAACGGCCACGCGGCCTGCCTTGTGGTGGTCTCCCCCTAGGAGCAGCAGAGGTATATTCTTGAGGTGTTCTGCTAGAGGAAGCCTGACCAAGGGCTGAACCCAAGACAGATTGAAATTCCTTCAGGTCATTGGACAATTCAGCTAGCCAATACACCACATCGCTTCTGACATTTGCCACTTCAGAAATGATGTCTTCTTGGCGAATATTAACAGTTTCATATCTGTCAGTCAGAGTTGTCATTTCTGATACGAAAGCGATCAATTTATCATAGATCTTCTAGACATCAGGACCTAGGGCACTAAATGACCCCTTCAAAACTTCTAAGGATGTCCTGATCTCAAAAAAACGATTTATAATGCTGGCAGATGACTTAAAGGAGGAAATTTGAGCATCTTGTAATTCACGAAGTGCTGTTGCGATCTTTGAACATGCCTCCTGCAAGCCTGTCATCAATGACATGTTGGCCTCATCTGAAGCTTTCTTGTTTAACAGAAACCTTTTCCATTCAGTTAGGAGAGAAATTTCAAGCTTTAGTAGCCTAGAATGAACTTGATTGATGTTGAGAGTGACATACTTGAGCAGATCATCCATTTTCTTATCTTGTCTTTGCATTTGCTGAGTCAAATTTATAAGAAGTTCTTCAATATTTGGCTCCCTAGCAGATAGAAGTCGAGGTTGACCTAGAGGTGTACCACAAAATTCACAGCCAGGTGCAGTTCTCTCATCTGTTTCTTCTTGCACTGGCGTTTGGTTGTCTACTACTGGAGCCTGATCTTCATCTTCAGCTTGGATGTCTTTGTCAGGAACTACATTTTCAGGTGCCTCTTCTTCACTAGTCTATGACAGGAACTTTCTCCTGACACTCATCCACTATTTCTTCCATGAGATCATGATCTGCAGGACTTTCAACAGGTGCCTGTTCTAGAATTTCAGATGTAACCACGTTTTCAGCCTCTTCCAAGCTTTTCTCCACAGCTTCTCTTAGAATGACATTAACAAAATCAGCAAGTTCTTGATCATTACTTACTTGCTCTTGATCAGGCTGTTCCACGGGCACCCTCACTTCTTCTGATGTCTTCCCAAAAGAATCAAACAGACCATCAATGTTTGTATCTAGATCAGTCTGAATGCTATTTTCAGACAACCTGACTTCTTCAGATGCAATCTCGACAAGCTTCTGAAAAGAAAAAGATACTTCAGTGGGTGCAGCAGACATAGTAGACTGTGGTTGTTCAGATGGTGTTTCCTGTAGAGCAACCTCAGAAGCTGATGCTAAAACTGTTTGGGTTGAATCTTGAGGGTGTTCCAGAAGCTCCCCCTGAGCTTGTGATTCCTTAACTTTCTGGGCCTTAACCTGCCCCAAGAGAGAAGAGCCCTCCAACCCCAAAAATACTGAAACAAAATTCATGTTAAAAATGTTTCGATCTCTAACTTCTGACATGGCCTCTCCATCCAAGGGAATCTTTGAATACTTGAAGATGTCTGTCAAATGGGCGGCGTAGGGCAGATGTCTTTTGGATCCAATACACCCCTTCATGACATTAAAAATAATTTCAGGCAAACAGATCTTTACATTCTGAATCAGACAGAACAATAGGAACCTCTGTGTGTCTGTGATTCTTCCTCTAGCTCCAGTCTGTGGGGTGATTATAGAAGCAATGATGTTCTGAAGAAGCTTGTGAAGAGGGGGAAATGACGAGGTTTGGTAAGCTTTCATCTTCAATTGACCCTTATCATGAATATTACTGGGTTTACCAGTAATGACCGAAAAAGCTTCGTGCAGACTATATCTAAACCCTCTCTCCACTTCCCCTTTTTCTGGAATACCGAGAGCTTTGTGGAGAGAGTCACATGTTACTACAATCTCAACCCCTTTAACAGACGAGATCAGAGTAACCTTATCTCGGCTCAAAGACAAATTATTATAAAATTCCATTACCAGGCTAGGGTAATAGACACGGTGATTTTCTAGGAATTTCCTCAATTCCAGGAACTCAAAAATCTCCAAAAGTTCTGGAAACTTCAAAACCAGGGTTTCATCTCCGAAATCTATTTTCCTTGGAGGAATAATTTTCCCACTCTCTAAAAACACGGTAGACTGAGAAGGCCTAGTACCTTGTGCAGAAGAAATATCCACCGCTATTTCTGGTTCAACACATCTTTGCTGCTTGGACGAAGGCTCCTCAACTGTTTCTTTTCCCTTCCTCTTCCTTTCCACAGGAGCGACGGATTCTGGCTGATCCATTTGTCGTAACTCTCAGAGTATCAACTCTTTCTTGCTGGTTGCTGCTGGAAATGAAGCTAGAGCCAAGAACGGAGGAGAACTCTGTGGTGGAGATGAGATTTTAGTGAAGAAGAATGAGCGGGAGAGAAGGGTTTGAAGAAGCATACAAGACGTATCGACACGAGGAGACACAGGAAGCGGTAAGGGCACGCGAGGGTTTATGGATGTAACCTTAAGGAACAGGAAGGGTTTTGGGGGGTCACTTTATACTCTTATCGAACTTTTTCAGGAATTACCCAGACTGCCCTTATTCAATATGTAACACAGCCATTGACCGTTAAAGTACGCTCTTCAATATATGGATATATTATATTCTTCCAAATACCTTGGTCAGTTACCTCAAGACGTTAAATCAACATGATCACAAAACTAGCTGTTAAAGGTACTTAGCCTAGAGAAGGTTACGATTAAAATGCTCCTTATGTTTGTCAGGCAAAGAAATACCAAATAGATAGTTAAGCACGGTTCAATACTTCATTTAAAGGACAAGAGAGGGCATACAGAGTCAACCAATTTGTTGAGCACTAGGTAGAATTGTCCCTTTTTACACAAGGAGACATGTTTATAAGACACCAGAATCCCTGGTTACTCAGGACAGGCTACCTTTATGCCAATGAAAACCAATGAATTTTTTTGTTGACTTTTCTTTCCCCCTTTTTTTTTATTTCAACTTTTCAAAAAAAAATAGAGATAGCTAATTGTATCATGACAGAACCTCTAGACTTCTTTGATCTAGAATATCTATTTCTCCACAATTGCCATTCCTCTGCCACAAGGTATGGCGTATTCCCTGGTAGCACCTCTCAAGATCTTAGACACAAGACAGAACCCTTACTTAACACAATTTTTTATCTCACAGCCATCTTCATATAAGTTTCAGTTAAAACGAAATCCTCAGCAAGGCTTTTCCATTTAACAGAAATTTTTACAATGTGTTGACCAACAATTGAGGAATACCTTGGAAGGATTAAAGGACAAAATATAACCCCCATACATTAAAGTTCTTTATTAACAGGTATAACTTGTTACAATAGATTTTGGGTGGTTTAAGGTATTCTGATCAAATCTGATGAGAGTGACAAAGCTATAAGAAGGAATTTTCCTTCAAGAGAATTCCTGAACGAAAGGGGATAAGACCAGGATAAGAAGGTGACAAACAAAATGGAGAGAGATGAGATGAGATGAGAAGCACTCCATTCAGCAAAGCAGCAAGTGAGAGATAACTCTAGAGAGTAAAGACCAGGGAGCTCACAAATAAAATCTTCCTAAGGAAATTCAATCTAGTAACCAGAGAGTGCTCTTGAGCAATAAGCTGCAACCTCATGAGATGACTGAACTCAGCACCAATTAACCACATTGGCAGACAAAGGTTCTTCAGATACCAGATGACCTGACAAGCTCCTTTTCAGCCCACACAAGGACATCTCACACACAACTCTTGGAAATATTAATTATTTATTGAATGACATGCATGCTATCAGTTGAAATGCAATACGTTGAAGCAAACTTATGGTTTTTTTTTTTCAAATAAGTGGAATGTAATGCAATGAGCACGAGTCAGTAAATTGACACAAAAATAGCATGCCTTCCCCTGACTATGAGCATGAAGCTTCCCCTGAGAGCATGCAGTGTTTGCCATGAAAACTAAACAAATGAATTTGTGATTCATGCACATTTAGGCTGCCCTGTTCAGTAGAATGACCTATGGTACTAGGCGGACAGTCTGATGGATTAAGAATTGAATTCAGATTAGGAAGGCAGCAGTAGATTTACCTGAAGCGTTCAGGCATGGGGTCGTTTTATGTGCCCTGGGTTATTACCCCTTTATTCCATCCAAGGCACACCTGTCAGGCACCTTCCTATTTTCCACTAGCAGGTACCCAAGTGGTCTTGGGTCTTGCATAGTAATTGGCCCCTTTTGGGACTGCCTGCATCCTTTTCTGTGCCAAATAGTCGTCAGAGTTCATGATAAAACAGTTATGCATTAAATGCCCAGACAGCCCACAATAGTGGCATGAACTAGCAGGTTTCATGTTCCTCTTATGTACACTAGCATGAACTTGAGCATTAAAAGAGTGAGCATGAGGGTTTCTGTTATAATTATGAAATTTTTTTCTTTCATGACCAGCCACCCAGCAAGCAGCAACGTGGTGGCCTGGTTTTCTGCAATTTGAGCAAACAGGAATTCTTTTAAGAACATGTTTGTTCCTACCAAATTCTTTGAAATTTCTATTCCTACCCTGGACATGCCAGCAGTCCTTGACTGCATGGCCATGCTTCCCACAATGGGAGCAGAAAGGAGACTCTCTTCTAAAAAAGCTTGCCCAACATTCAGTGGCCTTGTGCCCAAGCTTGTTACAATTAAAACATTTGACATGCTGGTTCAGAGAAGCAGTTTTGTTGATATTAAGAGCATGTTGGTTAGCATAAGATTTAGCATGATGTGAGAGTGGTTTTTTCTTTCCATTAGCAAACCAACATTGAACAAAGGTGTGGCCTAATCTACCACAATGCGAGCATTCACTTTTCTTTGAATGAGCAGCAGGGTTTCTATCATGATATTTCCCAGCATCCATCATTTCAGCATTTAAATCATCCAGTTCTTTTAATTCACACTCATGCATCAAATGGCCTATCTTGTGACAGTAATAACATTTCATGATTTCCCTCTTATGTGCATGTCTCGGTATATCAGTGTGTTTTACAGCATGCACATTTTCAGTGTGATCCAATCCTTTCTTCACATGACTAACCTTATCAATAACTTTTGTTTGTTTCTGATTCTTCTGAACATTTGGTTGTTTATTTTCTGAGGTGGTGGCTACATCTGATGCTTTGATAAAAGATGTCATTAGCTTATTTTTGAAAGCCTTTTTATTTATATCGTTGTAGCCTAACCCTTCCTTTTGAGTATTGACCTTAACACCTAACAACCTGTCCAGATTTTCTTGACCTTTCACAAATTTTGACAGGGATTTATTCAAATCTTCAATTTCATTTTCCAGAGAAACGATGTGTATTTCATAACTGGCAATTTCTTGTTCATTGCAATTTACACATTCGCTTAGCACTTTGTTTGCAATTTTGCAATCCTCAACTTCTTGTTCCAGATTTTTCATTTTTTCAGATTCTTCAAAGTAAACAGATTTTCCTTTTTCTAAAGCTAAAAGCCTCTCAGACATAGTGGAGTTCAGCACTTTTAACTTCTCATTTTCTTCCTTAAGCTTGTCATTTTGAATTAACTCATTTATTAAAATCTGATCTTCTGAGTTAGTTTCAAGTTTTCTTCCAGCCATAAATTTCTTCAAATCTTTTTCCTTCTCTTCAATATCTTTCTGTAATTCCACATTCACAAATTTTATGGCTTCAATTTTCTCAATCATCAGAATGTTCTCTTTTTTCAGTTTCTCTAAACTTTCTTCATTTTCTTTGGAGAACTTTCTAAGAGAATTATCTTCAGATTTCAGCTTATTTAGATCAGATTTTAGATATTCACATTCATTCATCAAGTTTTCGTTCTGATTTTTATACCTACGAATATCAGATAGACAGGTATCATGAAGTTGCTTGATACTGGAGCAATTTTCACATGGGGATCTAGACCTTTCTAACCCAGTATTCTTTTTCAACTTTTTATACTGACTTCTTAAGCTCTCATGTGATTCTAGCAATTCAGCATATGCATTTTCTCAATCATCTACAGTATAATTTTCAAAAGGATTTACCTCATCATCTCCATCTTGAATGCTGCCTTGATTATTTCTATCAGCCATCATGCAGCTGTCCTTCTTTGTCTTCTGAATTCACTTCAGCATGTTCAGAATATCTTTAGCAGAACTGCAATCATGAAGACAAGACCATAAGGCTCTGTCAATAGCTGCTTTCATCAGATTAAAAGCTTTCTGATTCTCTTCATGCAAAGAGGTATGCCTGTCAGTCCATTTGGACTTTTTCTTTGGTAGTTCATGAGGACCGTGTGAAATTACTTTCCACAAGTCTGGATTAATAGATTTAGCATAACTCTTTAGATTAGCAAGCCATGCATTGAAGTGTGTACCACTAAAAATCAGTGGATTAGCCATGGGAACAAATAGCAAGTAGATTCGAGGCAACAAGAGTATTGATGCACTAAAAACAGATAAGCATCGAAGACTACAAGATCGGATCTGCAGGTCGCTGGACCTTCTAGGCAGACACCCGCTCTGATACCAATTGTTAGGGTGCAATGCCCGGATATAGAGGGGGGTGAATGTATCCTTCTACAATTAATGCCCAAATAAAAACTCAAGTGCAGGATGCAATCTCAGAATAAAACCAAATTCAATTAAGCCAATGAGCAAACACATGAGACGCGCCTATTCAAGCATCTAGCGGAAGCACACTCACAATGCAAACCACTGCTCAAGAGATTTTTAGGTGGTTCGGTCCTCCAGACCTACATCCACCCCACACTCAAACCAAGTGTGGCTTCACTAACAGCTGGGCAATACAGCTTGCCAACAGAAGCTGATACACAGCTTACCCAGGGGAACAAACTCCCCTCTTCCTCCTACCTGGAGGGAACCTCTAGCAACCCACGGTCACTAGAAACTAGAGACTCGCGTCTCTGTTCCTCTATACCAAGAGGGAACCCCACTGGTAGCAGCCCCACTACCAGTGAACCAGCCAGTAGCACTCTGCTACCAGCAACCCACCAGAGGCAGAGCCTCTCTTCCTCCTAACCGGAGGGACCCCTGGACTTGCAACCCACAAGCCCAGAACTGGAGACTAGTCTCCCTTCTCCTGAGACCACAGGAGGAACCCGAACTCAATCCAGAGGATCGGAAACAAAACAAGGAAAGTAAAGAAAGGTCAAAAATACGAAATGAAAAAGACACAGTAGACTGAATGCTGGAACGATGAAACACGGAGTATAGCTCACAATAGAGCAAACTGGTTCGGATTTGATCTTGAAACCAGAATCTATCTTCTTCTTCTTCTTTTTGAACTCTCAGCTTCGAGCTCTCTCTCTCTCTCTCACTCTTTCTGCTATTCTCTCTTCTTCCTCTTCTTCAGTTTTTCCTCACCTCTCTGTTTTCTTCTCTTCTTTTTGCTGGATCGAACTCTCTGCACTTCTGCCTTTTTTCTTTCTCACCTTTCGATCCGCCTTCATCTGTGGGCGAAGGCTTCAATATATAGTAGCAGCAGATGGATAGGGTACAGAGTGCGTGTGCCTCCCACGCTCGATCCAGAACCTTCCTGCCACGTGCCCTTATCGAATTTGTTCCTCTAGTATTGGATCACGTGCAGCCTATTTATTGGGGAATAATCTTCCTCGGACCTGCAAGGAGATAAAAACCATTAATACTCAGGGTTCGCTATATATATATCTACCTGAAATGAGTCGGTTGACACTCAAGCTGAAACTGCACGAGGTATGTAGGAACAACAAGAGGTGCACTACACTGAGAACGACACGAGATACAGTGGTGACAAACAAAACACTACAAAGAGAACGACACGAGGTTCAAGGGTGACAAAACAAATACTACAAAGAGAACGACACGAGGTCTCATGAGAGCAGCACGAGGTGAGAAGGAAGTCTCACGGAGCGAAACGGTAGACAAACACGCGATCAGAGGGAACCTGGATGAAGATAGAAACAAACAAGACGAGGACATAAACACAAGAATAACACGAAGACACGAATACAAAAACAACACGACATAACAAACAGCAAAGAGAACGGCACGAGAACAACATGGACTAAAACCAACTCGAAGATGAAAATGACACGAAAATAACATGGACTGAAACCAACTCGAAGATGAAAACAACACGAAAACAACATGGACTGAAACCAACTCGAAGACGAAAATAGAAACTGACACGAAGTGTGGTCACAAAGCAAGAAAGACACGGGGGTCTAGGAAAGACAACACGAGGACAGAAGATAGGAACGGCTACAACGACACGTGATAAAACAAAGAAAGCAGGAAAACGACTCGAGTAACTACAGTAAATGACACGAAAACACAAGAGCAAAAATAAAACGGATGACTCGAGATGAGCAACTAAATACTGAAGAAACGACACGAGGTGGCACAGAAAGCAACACGAGGTGCTGCAATGTTCTGCACGCAATGGAACAAAACGACACGAAGACAAGCCCTGAAAATAATGTTTAGACTTCACGCTGTACAGACTTTGAGGAGTCTGAACCAATGTACAGACTTTAAAGGCTGTGAATACCAAGGCATGCTGAACAGACTTGAAACCTATGAAGATGGAGTGTATAGACTTGAAAGTCTGAATGCGATGTGCATACTTGCTGAGTTGACGCTGCAGCCCAATGAGTTAACGCTGCAACGTATACACTTTGCGTTCAACTGAAGGTGTATATACTTGAAGTTTCAAGGCCACAATGTATAGACTTCAAAAGAAGCAGTCCGATGTACAGACTTCAAATGTGAAGACATTGTGAATGCAAATGCAATGATCAGACTTCATTGTATAGACTTGGAGAACCTGAAACAATATGCATACTTGGGACGCCTGAAGACCAATGTATAACATGACTGAACATAATCAATTATGCAATGCCATATTAGAACTAATGAAGAACTGCATTATGATCAGAAAGTGAATACTAGCGATTTGACTCACACAAGATGACTCACAGTGAATAGCTCACTACAAAGTCCAAACATCAAAACCACCATTAAAACCATCATCAAAACCACAGGGGCACAACAAGAACGTACCGTTATGCTGTCGAATTTTCTCCACGGCATAACTTAGTTATTAATGCATTTCTTGAACTCATGAATCTATATTTGGTGCATTCTTATTGACGCTAAGTCTTGAACATTTGTTGAACTTATTACATGCGTGGCCAACTTTATTGCTATATACGTGGAAGTAACTTGATTTATATTTGAAGATGCAGTTCGAGCATTGATTGTGTTCAAGGGCTCTATGCTAGTCCCCTCGGTTGATTGTCGGAAACATACTATTATAAACCATGGGGTATGATGCTACTGGCGTCGCATTGCATTGGGAGTACTTTCTTTATAAATAAGTGAAATATCCACGGCTCATGAAGTGAATTATCAACAGAACTTCACGAAGTACTTGCTATTAAGTGAAAAAGTACTTCCTTGCTTGTTACATGACGTTCTAGTACATTCTCGTTACATTCTTATTCATGAAAGACCATAATTACATTCTTGCTTGATCATGCTTGCTCAATCATATCTTAACTTGATCATGTCTTGTTACTTTGGTTTATTTACATGATTTATCGCATTCGCATGATTTTACCTTATTCTTTAGAGCTAAAATGCTAATCACTTTAATATTGCCTTCATGTTGATGCGAATATACTTACTGGGCAAGTATGCTCATTACCTACTTTCCAATCTATTCAAGAGATGCAAGTGATTCGGATTCGGATTCGAGTTATTCAAGTGATGGGTCCGAGAGCAAATGAGAGTCTCATAAAATTGAGAGTGAAGACTTAGGAAGTTAATGATGTCTAGATCGAGTTCATGTAATTTTCTTTTTATTCAGTCAAATAGATTTGAGTTGGAATAGTCTATGTACTTGGATTTTTATCAGTATTAATGGAAGTGAAAGTTGATTAAATTGATGTGCAATTGCATCTTATGTGTGTGATTGTCTTGTGCTCTGATTATTCTTTCTTGCAAGAGGCTTACCATGCCGTCTGTTCTCATTTCCCGAGATTGTCTTCCGCTGTATTAAAAGCTCGGGACGTGACATAGGGAGCATGCGTAGGATGCTATAGGGAAAGGTGATCACCAGAGACGCGAGGGCCTCAAATGAATATAACAATAATAATATGGAGGGATCGCGAAGAATACCTTTAAAGTGCGAGGGAGATTGTGAGTGTCACCTTCTCTTTCTATCGGTCGTCCGATGAAGAGAGTTCTTCTTGTGTATATTACTCTTGCAAAATAGATAAACACCAAATAAGGGAATGGATTAGAACCAAGGTGAGTGTAGCATCAAATTCATAATAGAAATAAACATGAAAAGCATGTATAAGAACACACCTTGTTGGGTGTTGGCCCTTAAACCCCTATGCAAAGGGTGAGTAAAAGATGATGATAGGATGAAAAAGGAGGGTGCAAGTGTTGCACAATTGGAGGTGTACTAGAGTGCACAAGTGAGAGATCTCAATATTGAGATGATAAAAATAAGAAAAGGAGATGATGCATGCAATGCTTCTGATAATAAAAATAAAGAGAAGAGGAAGGGAAAGCTTATTGGTTTTCTCCAAAGATGGCTTCAAAGGATGAAGATCTCCAAGGATGTAGCTTTGAGGTTCATGGGAGTCTTCTCCTTGAGCTCTCGATCCGGCAGCACCTCCCCTTGGTTGATTGTTGATGCCTTAAACACAAGGGAGACAGGGGTCCTATTTATAGGGCTAAAATTCGGTGTTTAATCTAAAGGAAATTAGGAAATCAAGTTTAAGTTGTGGAAAGAGATAAACATTAGCCAAGTGTCCCTTCATCCTTGGAAAGCCTTAGGACTCCTTTCCCAAGTGAAAGAGGGCTCAAAATGGAGAAAGAAGGAGGTTCTGCCGCAGTTCGGAACTCTGCAAGAAATGGCGACCACTCAGATTTAAAAGGGCAGTAGAAATAAGCGTCGCCAATTTCAAGGCATTTTGAGACGGATTAGGACTTTCGAAAATTTAAAAAGAATTGGCGACCATGAAGTGGTCACTAATTAGATATTAATACGAATTTCGGACGGAGTTAAAAAGTCAAAATCTGGCAATAGAATTGACGACTTTCCACGCGGGCGCCCATTTATGAAATGGTAACCTTCTAGGAAGTCGCAGAATAAACAATAATCCGATTTTGGCTCAAAATATGAAGAAAAGAATTTACGACCTCCGAACAGTCGCTATTTAAAGAATTGGCGACTTTCCGGAGTGTCACCAATTCATGAAATTTTGAAAACTGGCCAAAAATCACACAGTTGGAAATTGGCGCCCTATGGGCTGCCATGTCTTAGAAATTGGTGCCCAGGGGCCTACCATGTCTCAGAAATTGGCGCCCAGAGGCCAGGCATGTCTCCGAAATTGGCCCAGAAAAATGGAGAAAAGGCTCAGAAAAATCTGAAAAAATAGAAAAATATGTGGGAAAGCTAGGGAAAGTTAAATATTCAAGAAAAATGTGGAAAACCACTCAAATAAGTCGATTTGAGGGTCAAATAGGGCATTGTAGTGCGATGGAAGATATGCTAAAAATGATGTCAAATTTGGCGTGTCTACAGGGAGGTAATCACCAATGCAGGTAATGCACTTACAAACATTCGAGTGCTAAAAGATCACCCTTTGGAAAATATAATTGGTAATCTACATGAACCCCCCAGAACCCGGTCACATTTCAGATTAGAAGAAGAACTTAATTCTTTAGCTCTTGTATCTCAAATTGAACCAAAAAGTGTTGAATGTGCTTTAAAAGATGAACATTGGATTAATGCAATGCATGATTAACTGCATCAATTTGAGAGGAACCAGGTATGGCACCTTGTTCCGAGACCATCTTATGGTTCAGTCATAGGCACAAAATGGATTTTTAGAAATAAAACAAATAAAGAAGGGAAAATTGTAAGGAATAAGGCTAGGCTAGTGGCACAGGGTTATAACCAAGAATGTGGTGTAGATTTTGAAGAGTCATTTTCCCCTGTGTCCAAGCTAGAAGCCATCAGAATCTTACTTGCATTTGCATGTATCTTAGGAATAAAACTCTAGCAAATGGATGTTAAGAGTGCATTTTTGAATGGGTTAATAAAAGAAGATGTCCTTGTTGAACAACCTCCTGGATTTGAATGCATTAATTTTCCTAACGATGTATATAAGCTAGACAAGGTGTTATATGGGCTGAAGCAAGCTCCCAGGGCTTGGTATGACAAATTAAGCTCTTTCCTCATAGGTAAAGGGTATACAAGAGGTGAGGTTGACCAAACTCTATTCATCAAAATTGATAAGAAAGATATTCTTTTAGTCCAAATTTATGTAGATGATATAGTGTTTGGTTCAATAAAACCATCTTTGTGTGAGGAGTTTTCCAATCTAATGACCAATGAATTTGAAATTAGTCTAATGGGAGAATTGAAATTCTTTTTTGGATTGCAGATATCTCAAACATCAGAAGGGAGCTTCATAACTCAAGCAAAATATCTCAAGGACCTATTGAGGAAATACAAAATGGAAAGTGTCAAGGCCATTCCAGCTCCAATGGGTACAACAACTAGTCTAGATGCTGACCCGACAGGTAAAATGGTAGATACTAAAATTTTTTGAGGTATGATTGGTTCTCTACTATATCTTACTGCCTCTCATCCTGATATACAATTTAGTGTGTGTCTTTGTGCTAGATCTCAGGCTAGTCCTAGGGAATCCCATTTAAGTGCAGTAAAGAGAATTTTCAGATATCTCGCAAGCACTCTTGATCTGGGGTTATGGTATCCTGCATAGTGTGAGTTAAACCTTGTAGCTTACACTGATGCATACTATGCTGGATGTAGATTAGATAGAAAAAGTACTAGTGGTTATTGTCAATATTTGGGAGGTTGTCTGGTGTCTTGGGCTTTTAAAAAGTAACACACTGTTGCTCTTTTCACTGCTGAAGCAGAATATGTTGCAACAAGATGCTGTGCAACCCAGGTACTCTGGATAAAACATCAACTCCAAGATTATCATGTAAATCTTGGATGTATCCCAATATTGTGCGATAACACCAGTGCTATTTCATTAACAAAGAATCCTATTCAGCATTCTAGGACTAACCACATAGAGATTAGACACCATTTTTTGAGAGATGTAGTCAATAAAAAGGAAATTGAATAACATTTCATTGAATCAGAAAAATATATTGCTGATGTTTTCACAAAACCTCTTTGCAATGAAAGATTCAAATTTTTAAGAAGAGAACTTGGATTGTGTAGACCTCAACATGATAGTTGATTTGCTTGAGACTTATTGTGTGCAAGTTCTGCCTATATAGCTTTAGTGTAATTCATGTGGTTGAGGTTGCCAATAAATGTATTGATTTGCATACAATAAACATACTCCGTTGGTATATAAAATGGTGACATGATGAAAGACAGGTTAGGCCTGTCTGGAAGCTTTCACTATGTGTGAGGACATACCTCCGTCATGTACCATGGGTCAATTCTGCATTCATAATGTTTCATTTTCCTTGAACGGTCTTCATACATAAATTGCATTTAGATAGGGGGAGTAAGAGTATCATGCTTCGATTAGCATTTGTGTTCCATGCATAAATTGCATTTAGTCAGGGGGAGTTAGTATCAATCTGACTTTATTTGATTCAAGTCAACTTGAAAAACTGCATAAGTCGACTTCCCTGCAATTACTTGAATGAATTCTTCTGGTTGAATAATTCAAGTTGACTTAAAGTCTTCAGAAGTCGACTTCTTCTTGTTATCCAAATAATTTAGAACATCTTTGTCTCATTGGTCTAGCCTCATCATGTTCTTGCTTGAACATTCCTGAAAAAATTACATTCATTATTGAATGTTGTTGAAATCTTTGAACTACATTGTGCTGAAACATATGGACTCACATTGTGATTGGAATGATTACAATCTGATCATTAATTCATCAGCCTAAACACGTACATTAAGGAATCCTCTTTTATAAGGATTTATGATGACCCATGAATAAATTGCTAGTTTAAGCCTAATGAAGTGAAGAGTTTAAAGATTGAATTCAATGAAAAAGAGTGTACTCAGCCTTTAATAGATATCAACCAACTCCCACATGTTGTGTCCCATGAAATCTCCTTGAATCTGAAAAATCAAAGTTTATGACAATCTTGGTTGAGAAATGTGGACCATGTATTGTTCTTAAACATAACATAATCTGAAAAATTCCAAAGGGTAGCACATGATCAAAATAGTGAATCAAAGCTCAAAAGGCAGAGCAATGGCTAAGAATACACTGAGAAATTAAGCCCTTCATTAAAGAAATGAAGTGGACTTAGTCATGAAGTGCTCTTATTATCTCTGTTCAAATTGAAACATGATAGTGAGTCTCACTGAGTAACTAGGGGTGCTGGCGTCTGATCAACGTGCACCCTTACGTAAAAAGGTGTGGACTATACTTGAATGTTCTGAAACAATATGAGCCAAAAGAAAAAATTCAAAAAATGTTACCAAAAGGTCAGAAAAAGTGCTGTAACCCTGAGGTAAAAATCAGCAATGTCGATTGTGTTTAATCTCAATACTAATCTTTAATCACTCCTAAGGGCGTCATTGATTTGGAATGAGTAGGATTAAGGGAGATTAAATAAGACTTCAATATGTAGCCTTGGTTTATTTCTATTAAGTATGAGTGCAAAATAATTCAAAGAGCTTAATTGATAAACTCTACATTTATCATTTTTAAACCATGCAAAAAATAAGGGCTACATCAAAAGATGTTTTATAATCGAAGAATCTGAAAATGGAAAGCTTAATTAATGACTAGTATTTCAGATTGTGATTCTTCTGATCAGATGTGTGCTTGTTCATCTTGAAATAATTTTGGGAAACATCCACTTGGTCCTTCCTTATTATTCAATTTCTGTGGAAATGTCTTCATTTGTTGCCACCCATATTGATGTTCTTATCTGTACTATCACTTGCTCAATCTCACCTTACCGTGAATAATTCAATGATATTAGTGTCATTCTGAATAATTCTGACCATGTCTGTTTGATATCTCTTAGTATCACTCTCCTTTGTTTTTGCTGATGTCAAACGGGGAGAGAGATTGATGAGTCTGAGTTAGTGAGTTGTTTTGATGTAATTACATGATCATACTGACTCACAGTGTTGCCATCATCAAAAAGGGGGGAGAATGTTGTATCCCTAGGTTTTGATGATGTCAAAACCGTGAGTCAGTTGTGAGTCTTTCATAAGCATTCATTCATGTTGTCAAACTGTGAGTCAGTAGTGAAGGGTGCATTTCACTAGATGTCATTCATGTGCTCTGCACCGTCATTCATAAGTTTGTATTCATGAAGTTATGAGCTTATATTTATAACTTTGATGATGATAATTCTATACGTTTGATTTGGCAGGAAGATCATGTTAAAGGGTACTATTGATGCCTTGAAGCATAAGCTAACTCCAACTGAAGCCTGTAGTTCAAATGCCCAAAGATTTTGTCAATCGAGTCACTAGGAAGAGCCTTGCAGCTAAGGGTGAATAATACCCTATTAAGGGTGACAAATAGCTTTACCCGGGTTACAAATAGCTTTACATTGGTAACAAATAGCTCAGCATGTGAAATACCCATTAAAGAAGGTTCTGTGAAGAAGGGGAGTCGACTCAAGAGGGCCTTGAAGTTGACACAGCCAGAACGCCAGAGCCAATCTATGGGTGAATGATGAAGTGAAACATCGGTGACAAATAGCTAGGTAACGGTGACAAATAGGTGAGTAAGGGTGTAAAATAACCCACTAAGGGTGACAAATAGGTGGCAAAGCAAGGTGAAGGCTATTGAAGGTTAAGTGTGACAAATAGGTGCCTAAGGGTGAATAATAGCTCGATAAGGGTGAATAATAGGTTGCTAAGGCTGAAAAATAGCTAGTCTCATGGGAAATGTAGTTTTCACACGTGTTCGAAGGCAGTTGACTGGCACACCACCCCAGGCCAAGTGGCAACTTTCGAAAGCACTTCTACTTTATGCTATGCACGTGGATCAATCAGAAATGCCCTGAAGATTTGAATCCTTTATAGAAAATTCAAATCTCTATCTTATAAATAGGGGACTTCTTCTTCCGGAGAAAGATGATGAAAAATACAGAGTGGGAAATAGTGAGAGTAGAGGTGTGACTAGAGCGGGAAGAAATATAGAGAAAGGGAATTCGAGCGAGAGCAAGAGACATGAAGCTAGCTGAGATCAAAACATAATTCAGAGAAGGATCGAAGTAGGAATTGGTGATAATCTGATAGATTCCAGATCCGAAGCTGAAGGCTCTAGATCCATCAGACTGCAAGGAGATCTGAAGCAACGGGAGATTCATCTGCAGACCGACTTCATACTCATTGGGGGAATTCTAAACTGGATCTAAATTTGTTTAGTTTTTATCATTTTCATTTTCGTTTAGAAACTCTGTTCAATCAAGCTGTGTGACGGCGGATTCAAGCTGTATGTCAGTGGATCTCAATCTAGTGAGAAGTGCTAGAATTTAGTGTACTTAAGCTGTTTGTCAGGAGGTGTAAGCTGTGTTTTCAGTGGATCTAAGCTATAGTCAGCGGAAGTCTCACTCTATTGAGTGAGGGGTGGACGTAGGTCTCTAAGCTGAGATCGAACCACCTTAAAAGCCTTGTCTCTCGTGTGTGATTATTTGTGTTTGTTTGTCTTCTCCACTAGTTAATCATTTAGGATCGAATTATTAGTTCTATAGCAGTAGATCTTAATTTCGCATATTCATTTTACTACTTTAGAGAGAAAGTTGGGGTAGATCTATTCACCCCCCTCTAGATCTTCCATCTCACTAAACCTATCAGCTTCTTGGTTAAGGAGCTCCACCAAATCTGTAATTTGATAAGCCATTATGAAGTAGACTTCTCATGTGTATTTCTCTGATTGGTCCATGGTAGCAGAAAAACCCAAAACAATGTTCCCTCTAAGAATATGAAAATAGGCTGGTCAGCAAGAAGCAGAGCAGGGGCACAACTTTCTCAGATCTGACCTTCTGCCAGGTCCTGGGCCAGACTGCACCTTGATTGGCTGTGGCCAAAAGGTGTAGTGCCAGGAAAGTTGACATTTCCTTAAACTGGAAACTGCCCAAAAGTCATCTCCAAAAAGTTGTACAACAACCTCATGATGGAGAGGACAGTCCACTATCCTAGGAAACTTTTCCAGACCTCAAAATATGTGACTTGGAGGTTTGAAATTCCTATTTTTGGTTCCTGGATGCTTTTTCGAACAGCTGCAGTTTTACCAAAAAAAGGCCTAAAGAGCTTTAAGTGCATCGACGCACTGTAAGGTAAGGTCGATGCATCTATTGAAGGTAGACTTGAAAAAGGCTTCTGGAAGGTAGCTAGCGTTGACGCATCTGAGGAAGGTGCGCTTGAACCGGCTTCTGGAAATGCCATAGCGTCGATGCCCTGAGAGCATGGCGTTGACACAGCCTGTATGGCAGAACATCCGCAAAAATGTGTCGACACTAGGAGTCGACTCTTCTAACTTGGAAGCTTGAAGAGGTCGATGCAGTGATGCCATGAGGTCGACGCATCTATGAGCCTGTCTAGGCTTTGCTTTTCCTTGTGAACAAAGGTTGACACTTCTTGATCTTGAGGTCGACGATGCGTCTTGATTCAGAACTCTTTGCCCTTTGATGTTCTTCCCAAACAATTTCACCTTCATTTCAATATGAGAAGAACCCTTGCTCCTTTGTTAGATAGCATCCAAAGTTCCAACCTTGCACTCCCATTTCTGCTTGGGAGGTGCTGACTTCTGTTGCTGCCAGCATTGAGATAGTTGGCTGCTGCTGGCTGACGCATGCTTGCTGGTCCATTTCTGCTGTTGTTGCTGATGTTGGCCTGCTGCTTTCTTGTGCTGCTGAGGGTTTGCTTATGGCTTTTGGTTGATGCTGATACATGCAGTAGAGTGGATGCCATGAGTCCATTGCATCAATTCAAACCTCATAGCCTATCTTCTATCTTTACATGGTTGCGATGACTTTGACCTGAAACTTATACATGTTGGCATCATCAAATCCATATAAGACTCATCAATGACTCATGGTCAGACATCATCAAAACAATAGAATCAAGCATGTTCCACACATGCCCAACATATATTTGAATGGTACCTTCCATTAACCCATCATCCTTGGGTGCTTCCTTGTCCAATACGGCATTAGGACGAGCTTGCCGCCTACACCCGCCAATAGAAGACTGTTCTTTCATGAGGGGGCATTCGAGCATGCGATGCTCTCGGCTTCCACAACGTAAATAAGCGCCGAGACGCTTCCATCACTTTTCGGCCAAATGACCGAATTTCTCGTAGAATGAGCAATCTGTCATGACTTTCTTTTCTTCCTCCTTTACCTTCTTATTCTTGCCGTTCCCATTGCCATTACGAGACCGCTTCTTGTTATCACGAGACTTGTGGGACCCCATGATGCTAAATTTCTCTTCTTTTCGCCCACGCTTGTCAACCCTCTGGCTTGACTCCTCACCTTTACTTTTGAATTTCTTGACGTTTTCCAAGGTCCTTTCACATAAATGACCCCTGTGGACCATCTCCATATATGTGGGGACATTTTGAGGTCCAAGTTGATTTATGAAAACCAGCCTTAGGCCGTCCATGAAGCGATTAGCTTTAAGAACCTCTGTAGCCACCAGATGTGGAGCATAAGGTGCCAGACGAGAAAATTGAAGCTTGTACTCCACTACGGACATCATACCCTGCCTTAAAGAGGCAAATTCCGCGGCCTTTCGCTCGCGGACATGCTCCGAGAAATATTTCTCTCGAAAGAGCTCAAGGAACTCCTCCCAAGTAATCTGACTATTTTGAAGATGGGTCGAAGTGGCCGTCCACCATGTGCGCACATCTTTATTTAGTTGAAATGCGACGAGTAAGACCTTCTCTTGATCGGTGCATTGTATTGATAAGTGTCATATTTTATATCATTAATTACATCACATCTATCATCTTTAAGCATCAAAATAATATATTTGTGCAATTTAGATGAATAACTCCATTCTCACACATAATTTAAGTCTGCATGAATTTTACCATTATTCTTGAGTAAAAATGACGATGTGAGAACTAATTAAGAAATTACATAACTCTTTTTGATCAAGAATAATGATTAATTGAAATTTCTAAATTTTTAGGAATGTGCGACCGAGCAAAAGGGCGCCCATTCAACGGAGTAGAATAAGCGACCACCTACGTGGGCGCCCATTCATTTTGTTCGAAAAATAGAAAGAAAAGGGTTGGAAAAAGGAAACTATTGAGTGGCGGTTCGAAGCGTCGTCCATTCAAGAAAAAGCGACCGTATGCGTGGGAGCTCAATCCATGTTTACGGAAAAGAAGAAAAATGGCTGAAAATAAAGAAAAAGAATGAGCGCCCTTGTGCTCGGGCGTCCATTCCCTGGGAAAGAATCTGCGACCGTTTATGAAGTCGCCCATTCCTGTTGACAAGAAGCGAAGGAAATATTAAAATAAAGAAATGAGGAATGTGCGCCCGAATGGAAAGTCACATATTCAAGAATGAACGACAACTATGGCAGTCGCCATTTACAGTTTGAAGCAGAAATGGAACCAAGTTACTCTAATGGAAGTTATCTATCCAAGTCTTGATGCAAGGAGGACTCTTTGATGGCAAGAGGCCTAATTTAAGTAAGATTTTATGCTAAAAAGTCAGATTTTGACTTGATCCCAAAGCCTCCAATCGTGGAAAGCCCCTGCACTCTATAAAAAGTCGCCCATAGCAAATCGAAAAATTGATCTTAGCCCATTCTTAGCCTCTTTACATGCTCTTCTGTTCGTCTTTTCAATTTGCTTTCTTCTACAAAGTTCTTCGTTGTTAGGTTCTCTTCAATTTCTTCATCTTCATCTTCTTCTAATTCTCTTCTATTTTTAAGTTATTTCAAGTTTTTCAAGGTTCTATCTTGCATTTTTACTGTTCATCCACGGTTCTGCACTTTGTTCTTCTCAAGTTTTCTTCCCCTTATGTTTTTCTTTTCATCTTAGCCTCTTCATAAAAGTTCTTTGTTTCTCCTAGATATAGATTTTATTCTTATTCATCCTCCTCCAATTCTTTCCAGTTTTCAAGTTACAACATCTTTTTCAAAGTTCAGTTTTTTTGATTTACTGTTCATCCGCGCAAAATCATCTCTGTTCTTGCTTAGTTTTCACCCTCTTCCTCACGTTTTTACTCTCTGAATTCTTCATCAACTTTCTTCCTCTCATCGAGATCTAAAATTTTCTCTTCTACCACGTCTTCTAATTCTCTCTGGTTTTAAAACTATTTCAATTTTTCTCTTGCTCTATTTTTAACTCTATTTTACTATTTTTAACTCCCTTCCTCATCTTCTATCTATCTTTCCCTCCTCTACTTTCTTCACACATCCCAAGGTGGAGATTCTTCTTTTGGTGCTCTAAAGGCGACGTCTACTTTCAAGGCGGGGCGATCTTCCTTCAAGGCTGGGCGAGGAGACGGCGGCACTATCAAATTTCTTGGCTCTATTTCTTCCTTATTCTCTTAGTTTACTCAAGTTGTAATTTTTTGTTTTCATAGACATTGTAATCTTTTCTTAGCAATAAAAATTCATCTTTTACAATTGTGTTTTGCTAGTTCTTTCTCTCTCTATCTCCTTCCAAATTCTCTTTTCAACCCTCTCAAATTCTTTAGATAGGTTTATTTTTAGTCTCAAGTTCATGCACTTTTACTTTCCTTTAGTTTAAACCCACTTAAAATTTGATTTTCAAAACATAAGGATTTTCCAACTTGCTTAAAAGAACTTTTCTTCTCCGTGAGATCGACCCATTCTTACAACTCTACTTATATTTAATATCTTTTTAGTGAGTAAGTGCGGTTATTTTTAAAATTTTGACATGGCTTTTGACGACGAGTATTAGTGCAGATCAATTTTTGGCACCGTTGCCGGGGAAGAAATGATTTTTTATAGTTAGAAATTCTTGTGTTTGATTTGTATATTTATATATTAATTTTTTTATTTTTATTTTACAGAAGAAAAAAATCAGAAAATCAAAAAATAAAAAAAAATGAAATTCAGACCTGGAATTCACATAAAATCAACTATTGTAAAAAGTCAGAAAGCGTCGCTGAAAATCTATATCTGTCACAACAGGGAGCAAAATTCTAGAAATCTGTAAATTCTGAGAATTAAGCGTCGCCAAAGGTCAGTAAACCTAGGTACATGTCTGTTTTGAAAATTTCTAAAAAATTTCAAAAAAATCAAAAAAATTCCTAAAGAATCTAAAAAAAATAAAAAAAATCAGAAAACATAGAAAGCATGAGTTTAGGCTTTATTCTTCAGTAGGTTACATGTTGTTTAGTGTTTTTAGTTGTTATTTATATTTTATCCATCTCTCTTCTTGAAAAAAAAGTAGGAAAAAAGTTTCTCAAAAAAATATCAGAAAATAGGAAACAGAATAAATAAATTTTTTTTTGTCATGACATCATGCTCTCATGTTAGTTATATCTCTTGCATGCATTGTTGCATATAGTTGATTCATTGTTACTTGTTCTTACATCATTTGAAAAATAAGAAAAAAATCATCATTCTCTTCTTCTCTTTCTCCCTTCTTAAGGGCAATATAGGCACACCCCTCTTGGAATTGGAAGGACCCTCCATTGAGCACTCCGTCTCTTTAGATTGGAATCTCCTTTTCTAAGACCTCCATAAGTCCCCGCACCCGTGGATTCCCTCACGGACGCCGGACCAGTTGTACCAAGAAGCACCTTGAAGTTAGCTTGCCCTTAGAAGTTTGAAAAAAACCCATCATTTTTGCATACATAGCTCATATAGTTGTTATTGCATTTGCATCATTTTGAAAAAAAATAAAAAAATAAAAAAAATGGGTGAGAAAATTTCAATGGTCTAATGACATGTGGGCCAGATCGGCCCATTATGTTTCCAATGGTCTAATTCAACCTTTACCATTCACCCAATCTGGCCCAACCCACTACGAAAGTCCATACTCTTGGTCGGCCTATAATGAAAGCCCATCACTCATAGGGGCCTAGTTGCATTCCTTTACTCAAGATCATAATCAATCCACTCAATTCTTTCATGGGCCCTTTAATTCATCTCAACCCCAAGAACAAGCCCAAATTGCTCAAAGAACCTCCATATCTTCTTATGATTCTTATTGGGAAGGACAACATAATAGTTCTTGGGATTCTTATTAAGGCCCGGCACAAAATCCTTCGGATCAATTCTTGCAAAATTGGGCTCCATCCTCGAATAGTTTTCATGATCAAGCCCACTATGGAGGACAACCCACATTCTCTCCCCTACCTCATTATCATGATAATTATTATTCCACTTCTTATCCTTCAAACTCTGCCTCTTAGTCTACATATCTATCTCTTCCTTGCCCAACTCCCCATCAGGAGGAGAGATTTAATCAATTTCATTAATTCTTTCAATCAATCATGCTTCAAAATCAAGCGCGTATAGATAGGATGACTGAGGAGATCTAGAGGATAGAGGAAGATCAATTACTTGACTACCATGGTTCCAATTCTACTGATCAAATTCTTGATGTTGACTATGATCAATCTATGATTCCTCAAGATCATAACACTCAGATCAATCTTGATTTCGAAGATGAAGGGATTGTGGAGAGATCCAGTCAAGAGACTTTAAAGGGAGTTAGCTGTAGTTATGATCATGACCAAAAGGATGATTTTGAGGAATTTGAGCTTAATTGCACTAAGGAGGAAAGTCATAAAGAAGTTGTTGATCTCAAGTTGAGGGGAGCAAAAGAAGAAGGTAATGTGCAAGTTCATGGTCAAACTCTACCAATTTCCCTTCCTGAATTTGAAGAGATCATGCTTCAAGAAGAAGAAGAAGAGGTGACGGTGGAGAAGGATTTGAGTGATGTTATGAATCAGTTGTCTTGGGTAGATGCGGAGATGGGTAACTTCCATGATCTTACTCTCGATAGGGCATCCTTAAATCAAGAGGAGGATTACTTTGTGATTAATAATCTTGATCACTTTATAGAGATGAATTCTAAATATTCTCCTCCTTTTGAAAAACATGGTGAAGGGGTCTGGTTGGAAAATTTTACCTTTAATCTACCCACCCCATTGTTGGACACTATGATGAATAATTTTAATACGATTGATGAGTTTGGTGAAGGGGCATGGTTGGAAAAATATACCTTTAATCTACCTACCCCATTATTGGATAAGTTGTTTGATAATCTTCATTCGATTGATGAATTTGATGAAGGGGTCTTATTAAAGAATTTCACATTTGATCTGACCCCTGAGCCTAGTCCAATAAAGTCTGAATCATTCGATGAATTAGATTCTGGGCTCATGCTTCCTTCTAAATTGATTCCCCAGATAGTTAAGCCTCTTCATTATGAGATTCTAGGACCTGAGGGGGATATGCCAGCTATTTTCATCTTTGATTCGACTCCCCATCAGGAAGAACCGTTGATTAGTATTCTTAATGCACATGAGACTATCAGTGAGGGGAGTGTGATTAATAATGTCAATCTTATTCATAAGCCACTGGTTCCTGAGCAAGCTGACATGGAGGGAGTAGTCAATAAAGGGCACCGATGGGTAGATACTGGGCAAACGTTCCAACCAGATATTACAAGGCTGATGGCCATTGATTTGTGTATGCCCCACAAGGAAGAGAATTGGTTCACTTATGCTCCGAATGTTCAAATCAAGAATGAGTGGAACCAAATTACTTTTACCCCATTCATGTACATGCAAAATCTTATCTTCTCATGGCACAAATGTTGGAAATTGAAAGAAGATAAGATAATGTGGTGGATTATTCTTAACTCAACATGTTGGTTATGAAGCTTTCACCTTTTATGCATGCGTCTGGCTGAAGATGAAAAACTTAGCGCTTTTAGGAGATAACCCAATATTTTTATTATTTGATGTTTTGTTTTAATTTATTTTTTAGTAAATAGGTAAGAGCCAAGGAGATGAAGTTGTCGTCGTCCATATCAATGATGGAGTTTCGTCCCACATATCAGGTTGTCTCTTTAATTCTCATCAATCTTTATTGTTACATTGGTCTATTATTTCTATTGCTTACATATGCCATTGAGGACAATGTCATTCAAGTTGGGGGGGGAGAAAAATTTCATTTCATGATACATATAGTACAACCTAATAGGAGTTCCTGCATGATCATAATATCCTGCATTTTTGCATGAAAATGAAAAGATGAAATCCCTAATTAAGTTTTCTTGATTCATGCTTGAATTAAAAGTAATTCTGGAATAGGAAAGACTAGGGAGAAGGATGATAGAATTTTTTTTCAATCTAGCCATGAAAAACTGATTTAAGAATCTCTTTAAAGTCCTTTAGCACTTCAAAAGAAAAGAAACCATTGCACGCTAATGAAATAAGCGGGACAAGTCTTATGCTATTTTGGGGTATGTTGTCTGATACTCTGCACTTTTTGAGGAAGAGATCTTTTATAAGCTTTCTGCCAAGTTATCTATCAAATAAGTGAAAAAGCACAATGAGAAAAAAAAGAGAAAAAAAGAGAGAAAAAAATAAAAAGAATACCATGAAAAATGTCCCGAATCTTAGTAACCGGGCGTACTTTACCTGAGACGTGTTGAGATTCGCGTCAAATGAAAAAAGGGAACTTTGATCTGCATAACCGGGCCTGCTTCTCCTAAGGCAAGAGTCGAGATTCGTGTAAAATAGTGAAGGGTAGTGCAGCATCATGTGTGTAATAAAAAAGATCCCAAAAGGGGACAAATAAACAAGGCACACAAAAAGTTAATATGATTAATGCTCTGATTAAGAGGTGCAGCGTTGAAAGGCACTTGCTTGGAATAGCAAATGAGGGATGCAATTGTCTATGCTGTGGATTTAGTATTACACATGCACAAGTGCTATTGAACTTTGATTTGAATTCTTGATCATGTACTTTAAATTTCCACTCTAAGGTTAGTGTTTATCAATGTTTCCGGATTCCTAATCTTTGGTTGATTCCACAAAGGAAGAGCTGGATATAACAGTATGGACTTCGCAAACTCTTGTTGATCTTAAATTTTATTTTGTTTGCATTACTAAAGCGCTAGCAATGAGTAAGTTGGGGGTGTGATAAGTGTCACATTTTATATCATAAATTACATCACATCTATCATCTTTAAGCATCAAAAGAATAAAGTTGTGCAATTTAGATGAATAACTCCATTCTCACACATAATTTAAGTCTGCATGAATTTTACCATTATTTTTGAGTAAAAATGACGATGTGAGAATTAATTAAGAAATTACATAACTATTTTTGATCAAGAACAATGATTAATTGAATTTTCTAAATTTTCAGGAATGTGCGACCGAGCAGAAGGGCGCCCATTCAATGGAGTAGAATAAGCGACCACATACGTGGGCACCCATTCATTTTGTTCAAAAAATAAAAAGAAAGGGGTTGGAAAAAGGAAACGATTGAGCGGCGGTTCGAAGCGTCGTCCATTAAATAAAAAGCGACCGTATCCGCAGGCGCTCAATCCATGTGTACGGAAAAGAAGAAATATGACTGAAAACAAAGAAAAAGAATGAGTGCCCTTGTGCTCAGGCATCCAATCCATGGGAAAGAATCTGCGACCGTTTATGAAGTTGCCCATTCCTGTTTACAAGAAATGAAGGAAATATTAAAATAAGGAAATGAGGAATGTGCGCCCGAATGGAAAGTCGCCTATTCAAGAATGAAAAACAACTATGGTAGTCGCCATTTATAGTTTGAAGCAGAAACGGAACTAAGTTACTCTAATGGAAGTTATATTTCCAAGTTTTGATGCAAGGAGGACTCTTTGATGGCAAGAGGCCTGGTTTAAGCAAGACTTGATGCTAAAAAGTCAGATTTTAACTTGATCCCAAAGTCTCCAATCGTGGAAAGCCCATGCACTCTATAAAAAGTCACTCAGAGCAAATCAAAATAGAGATCTTAGCCCTTTCTTAGCCTCTTTACATACTCTTCTGTTTGTTTTTTCAATTTGCTTTCTTATACAAAGTTATTCATTTTTAAATGTTCTTCAACTTCATTTTCTTCCTCTTCTTCTAATTCTCTCCCGTGTTTAAGTTATTTCAAGTTTTTCAAGATTCTGTCCTGCGTTTTTACTGTTCATCCGTGGTTCTGTACTTTGTTCTTCTCAAGTTTTCTTCCCCTTCTGTTCTTCTTTTCATCTTATCCTCTTCATAGAAGTTCTTCGTGTTTCCTAGATATAGATTTTATTCTTCCTCATCTTCCGCTAATTCTTTCTAGTTTTCAAGTTACAACCTATTTTGTAAAGTTTAATTTTTTTTGATTTACTGTTCATATGTGCAAAATAACCTATGTTCTTCCTCCGTTTTCACCCTATTCCTCACGTTTTCACTCTCTGCACTCTTCATCAACTTTCTTCCTCTCATCTATATCTAAAACTTTATCTTCTACCACATCTTCTAATTCTCTCTGGTTTTAAAGTTATTTCGATTTTTATCTTGCACTATTTTTAGCTCTGTTTTACTATTTTTAACTCCCTTCCTCATCTTCTATCTTTCTTTCCCTCCTCTATTTTCTTCACACATCCCAAGGTGGAGATTCTTCTTTGGGTGCTCTAAAGGTGACGTCTACTTTCAAGGTGGGGCGATCTTCCTCCAAGGTTCGGCGAGGAGACGACGGCACTATTCTTCAAATTTCTTGGCTCTATTTCTTCCTTATTCCCTTAGTTTACTCAAGTTGTAATTTTTGGCTTTCATAGACATTGTAATCTTTTCTTAGCAATAAAAATTCATCTTTTGTAATTATGTTTTGCTAGTTCTTTCTCTCTCCATCTCCTTCCAAATTCTCTTCTCAACCCTCTCAAATTCTTTAGATAGGTTTATTTTTAGTCTCAAGTTCATGCACTTTTACTTTCCTTTAGTTTAAACTCATTCAAAATTCGATTTTTAAAACATTAAGATTTTCCAACTTACTTAAAAGAACTTTTCTTCTCCGTGGGATCGACCCGTTCTTACCACTCTACTTATATTTAATATCTTTTTAGTGAGTGAGTGCGGTTAATTTTAAAATTGTGGCATGACTTTTGACGATGAGTATTAGTGCACATCATGCATCACGTTCAAGATCTGGTCCGTCTCTTCGATCTAGTTTTCAGCTTCATCGGGGTTAGAGGAACCCGCGAACCGTGGAGGATTCATGTAATGCCCAAGAATTTTCTAGTAGTTTTTCGGGATTAAAATATAATTATTCAGCATTTTTAAAAGTTTAATGGATAATTATGGATTTATTTAATCCATTTAAAGGCCCTATAGTTACCAAGGGCTAAGCCCAACTTAAATAGGCCCAAAGACCCAATTTCAAGACTTTTGACCTAAGCCCATTAATAGGAACATAATTTAGGTAAATTACAGATTTAAAATGGGAGATATATATCAATTAGGGGATAAATGGGAAATAATATGAAAATCTGAAAACTTCATATTTAAGGAAGCCTGGCGGTCTATCGCGCGACCGCGAGACCCACCCAGCGGTCCTATTATGACCGCTAAGCAACCTAGTTCTGTGAATGAAAGAAAACGTGAAAAGCTTAGATCTTTGGCGACCTAATCACCTTTGATCGAAGCTACCTGACATAGAATACTCTCTAGAACTCTCTAGGGATTAACTCTTCTCTAATTTAGGACTCTATGTTCGATCTAATCCCTTAAACCCTAGGTGAATCCTATAAATAGACCCTAACTTTGACTCATGCGAACCCTAATGTTAGCTCACGTATTTCGAAGGTAAGGAGACTCTATCTCAGGTTGGTTATTTAGAACTTTATGTTCTTCTTAGTTTTATCTAACTACCCTCAAATTTTCGTGCTAGAAGCCCTAGCTGTTGAAGAGTTAGAGCCTCTACAAGTTGCTGGTTCGCTACAGTCTGCACAGGAACTAGAGCGTCGGTCCAGTGAAGATCAGGAAAATAGAAGCCCTAATCGAGGTATTTAGCAATTAGTCCCTTAGAACTTTCTGTTCCCCTTCGTACCTACTATCCACCCTACAATTTTCATGGATTTAGGTCAAAAGGATCGGGAGATAAAGGGACGGGAAGTTACTGGTTTGACACAGAACGTGCAGAACTAGGGTCTACTTCCAGTCAAAAATTTGAAGTATAGGAGCACTACCAGAGGTAGGTTATCTCATGGATGGCTTGAACAATGAGTTAGGAGTAAAATCCCTCTTATTTCATGAGTTTTCATGCATTGTACACGTTGTATTTAATATTTTGTGATCACTATGCATGTAGGGTTAACATATCATGCATGAACCTTGCCCTTAATAACAAAAATGATAATTCTAGTTTAAATCATGACTACCCACGCATCTCCATGTTTTAATATGGTTTTATCAGGCCATATTTACATGTTGGCATGTTTTATCATATATCTATCTACCTTAGATTAGCATGAAGTTTGGTTTTATTGCTGTTTACAGTAGACAGGAAGAAACGATCTTCCTCAGACCGCCAGAGTATCCCTAGCGGCCCTACGATAGACTGCTAAGGCCCATAAAACGGTCCTCCCGAGACCGCTTTAGTTTTTGAGTTCTATATTATTGTTAACCTGAAACATAATGCAGAATAGTCCTATTTATCTTATGATAAGCCAAGCTAATTAGGTCTTACCCCTGTTTTAAGTACTGTATTCTTATCCTTGGATATGTTAATCAATCATCCTAGTAGATTTCATATTCTTTGTACACTTTGGACTTATTTTAAACTTATGTTAATTTCATGCCAAAATCATATACTCTTGTATTTATCTTAAATTTCATATGGATTATGGACTTGTCTAGTTTTGATTTGATCGCTATTTTTTTTCACGATCTCACTCTCATCTTAAGTCTTTTCTTAAGTACATGGCACGTATTCCAGTACGATGTCATTAGATACACTTTGTACATTAAGCACACAATCTTGGACTTGTGATCCTCTCCATTGGATATTCCTTTCACCAGACCAGGTGATCTTGTTTCAAGGCCTCCATAAGACTCCGCGAGCCTGGGATTCCCACTAGGACGCCGAGCTGGTTGTACCATCAAAACCCAAATTATCAAGAAAGCACTTACACTACCGATATTTTTCTGAGTTCTAGTTAAAAACGGTCCTCAGTCGACCGCTAAGCCCTGTCTAGCGGTTGGCCAGAGATCACTTTTGTCCACAAATGGTCCGTCTATGACCGCATGTGTTCCTGAGTCAAGCCTTTTTGATTCTAGCTTCGACCCAACGTAAACGGTCCTTACCTGACCGCATGGATCTCCTTAATGGTTAGGATGTGACTGCATGAGTTCTCAAATGGTCCAGCAACGACCGCTTTATCCTTGACCCTGTCTAACATGAGGTTTGACCTTTGGGTAATGTTTTATAAGTTCCTAGCTAGTCTGATGATTGCTTGGAACTTAACACTTGTCAAATAAGATATTAATAACTTATGGAAAGTAAAGAATATGTCGTTATGCTGCTGAATTTTCTTCAAAGCATAACCTTGTTCTAAATCAAATCTTTGAATTCTCATATTCTTAATTGAAGCATTCTTATCTTGATATTTGTTATCATGAAACCATAGTTTGAACTTGTTACATTATTGACCATATTTATATTTTCGTGGAAGTAGCTTGATTTATAACTTGAAGATGTAAGAGTGGGCACGGACAGTGTCCAAGGGCTCCACTCTAGTCCCCTCGACAGATAGTCGGAAATATACTATAAACTATGGGGTATGATGAATACTGGCGTCGCATTGCGTCGGGAGTACTTTTTTTATAAACGGGTGAAATCCATGAATTCTCACGAGGTAATTTTATGAAATTACATGCTTGCTAGTACATTCTCGTTACATGACTTTCTAGTACATAGCCTTTATGGTTATGAAAAAGTACATTCTTATTCATGAAAGACCAAACTTACATTCTTGTTATATATTTGTTCTATCATGCTCTCATATCTCAATCTTGATCATATCGTGTCACTTGTGTTACTTTGGTTTTTCACCACATGTTCTACCGTCTTATTTCGTTTATCTTTACTCTAGAGCTAAAACCTTAATTACTTAAACATTACCTTCATGTTGATACGAAGATACCTACTGGACATGTGTGCTCATTCCCTATTTTTCCAATCTTTTTCAGGAAATTCTAGCGGGTCGGATTCAGATTATTCAAGTGGTGGATTCGCGAGTGATTAAAGATCGAGAGAAGACCTAGTAGAGTCTTAAATCAAGTCAAGTCTATGTCTTTTTTCTTTTATTTGAATCTAGTGAATTGAGTCAAATATCATTGTAAGTTAGATTATTATTATCAATAAAAGTTATATTTTTGATCAATCATTATGTCCATTCATTTTATGTGTGAATGATTTACGCCTTGATTGTATTGCTCGCTTGAGGCGTACTAGCCGACTGTTCACGTTCCCGATTGTTTCCGCTGCATAAATCTCGGGGCGTGACTGTTAAAGTGATATCAGAGCCTAGGTCTAAGTACTTACTTATTCCTAGGAAAATGTCATGTCATAGGCTAAGTCCAAGGCTTAAGGACCCATACCTACGAACTAAGGAAAGAATTTCCCACCTACGTGAGATTTAGGTAGCGCCGGGATGAGATAGTTATTCGGAACTTATCTCTAAGTTAACTCCCCTTAATTCCGTAGGAATTAACAAATCATTCCTTTATATCTATTGCTTTTGCAAAAACCTTGCCAGTCTCATCAGTTCCTCTACCCTCGGACCTAGCTATCACCACACCTTTAGGTCCCGGAACTAAACTTACAACCCACTACCCCGATAGTGAGGTAATAGTAGAAGGTCATAATCTCCCTGCAAACCTCGTATGCCTTGACATGGAAGGCTACGATGCTATCCTAGGTGTAGATTGGCTTGTTGACCATGATGCCTATATAAATTGTCACAATAGGAGAATCTCTTTTCGAAAACCAGGTCTCCCGCAATTTTTTTTCCTTGGCAACAAGTATAGGAAACATCCTACCATTATTTCATCTCTTCATACTTGCAAACTCATTTCGCAAGGATGTGAAGCTTTTCTTGCCTCCGTAATCACCACTGAATCCAAGGAAATCGTCTTAGAGAATATTCCTATTGTAAAGGAGTTTCCTGATGTGTTCCCATTGGATTTACCTGGTTTACCACCTAAAAGGGAAGTAAACTTCTCCATTGAACTCGTTCCCGGAGCAGCACCTGTTTCAATAGCTCCCTACAGGATGTCCCCTACAAAGAATTGAAGAATTGACTTCAGGAGTTGTTAGACAAGGGCTTCATTCGACCTAGCACATCCCCTTGGGGTGCGCCAGTTTTATTTGTCAAGAAGAAGGATGGATCTCTCAGGCTATGTATAGACTACCGGCGCCTAAATCAACTTACTATCAAGAGCAAATATCCGTTGCCGCGTATCGATGAGCTCTTTGATCAAATTTTGAGAGCGAAATATTTCTCCAAGAAAGACCTCAGGTCGGGTTATCATCAGCTCAAGATCAAAGATGAAGACATATACAAGACTACTTTCCGGAGCAAATATGGGCACTATGAATTCGTGGTAATTCCGTTTAGGTTAACCAATTCCCCGACATCATTTATGCAACTTATGATTAATGTCTTCAGGCCTTATCTTGACCGATTTATGGTCGTCTTCATTGATGATATTCTTATATACTATAAGACTAAGGAGGAACATGAAAAGCACTTAAGAATAACCTCACAAACTCTAAGAGAGCACCAACTCTACGCAATGTTTAGCAAATGCGAGTTCTGGCTTAGGGAGATCTCTTTCCTTGGTCATATTATTTCAATGGAAGGTATCACTGTCGATCCTTCTAAGGTAGAAGCTGTTAAGAATTGGAGCCGGCCGACGACCGTGTCTGAAGTTAGAAGTTTTCTGGGTCAGGTTGGTTATTATAGGTGATTCATTAAGAATTTCTCAAAAATCGCCATCCTTTTGACTAGACTTACAAGAAAGAAAAACCCTTTTATATGGTCAAAGGATTGCAAAGAAAGTTTCCTAACTCTTAAAGATCATCTCACTACGGCCCCTATCTTAGCACTATCTTTTGAGGGTGGTGGCTTTGAAGTCTATACTGATGCCTCTGGCATTGGCCTAGGATGCGTTCTCATGTAAAATGGAAAGGTGATTTGCTATTCATCAAGGCAGTTAAAGCGTCATGAAGAAAATCACACTGTGCATGATCTAGAACTAGTTGCGGGTATATTCGCCTTGAAAATTTGGCGACACTACCTCTATGGGGAGAAGTTCACTATATTTTCAGATCACAAAAGTCTGAAATACCTCTTCACCCAAAAGTAATTGAACATGAGGCAACGCAGATGGTTGGAGTATCTCAAAGATTTCAACTTTACTATCCAATATCAACCAGATAATGCAAATGCTGTAATTGACGCTCTTAGCAGAAGACCAATGGCAACTCTTGCAAGCCTTAGGAAAGGTATAACTTATCTTATCAAGGATTTTGCTCGTTTGAATCTTTATGTTGATAAAGAAGAGGAAGGATGCGTAATTGCTAATATAAGGTCATAGCCTACTTTGATTGAAGATCTAGTCAAATTACAAAAAAAATGACCCCACATTGATGGAGATCAAGGCTAATATTGATCAAAGGTCGGAATTCTCCATTTCAACGGATGGAAGACTATTGTTTAAAGATCGAATCTGTGTGCCGGATCATGTCGACACTAAGAAATTGATTATGGAGAAAGCTCATAAATCAAGATATGCTATTCACCCTAGAGCTACCAAGATGTACCAAGACTTAAAAAGAAAATTATGGTGGCCTAATATGAAAAGAGAAATAGCGGACTTTGTATCTCCCTGCCTCACTTGTCAGCAAGTAAAGGCGGAACATTTAAAACCCGTCGGGAAACTACATCGCTTTGATATTCCCAAGTGGAAATGGGAAAGTATAGGGATTGATTTCATCATGGGTTTACCTAAGACAAGTGGTGGCCACGATGGTATAAGGGTGATTATAGACCGATTGACTAAATCTGCACATTTTCTACCAATTAAAAGTCGATGGTCTGTGGATGTATTAGCAGCACTATACATGAGGAAAATTGTCAGAATACATGGTGTCCCTTGTTGGGTCTCGCGTGGTGCAATAGGATCTAGAAGGGGGGTTGAATAGATCCTTTTAAGAACTTTGGCCTATTAAAGATCTCTTAAACCACGAAGCATAAACTACTCCTATAAAGCATGAGAGACACTTAGGCACAATGCATAGCGGAATGAATTGAAATGCCTCAGATGGAAATGGCAAAGCTCGGTGCAAGGACCGAGTGTGATCTATAGCACTGGACAGCAGGGATCTTAACACACATCAACAGAGCGTGAAATGACTAGCTGTATGTGTGAGCTTTAGTAATCAACCAGAATGTGTGCGTGTGTGAGCAAGATGATTTTCCTTGGCAATGCGACCAGCTTGGTGCCTGTATGCAAGAGTACAGTAGGCATCCAAGGGGATGCAGACAAAACGCTGAGGCCAAATGATATAGGGATGAAGCAGAAAGTGTAGATCTAAAGGATTGAGTATGCAAGGAAAATAACCACGATTGCATATGATTAAGCATGCACACCAACCTATGAATGGAGATAGAGGATATGTAGCAATCACACAAAATGCACAACTATAACACAAGGATTTTAAGGTGGTTCGGTTGCAAACCCGCAACCTATGTCCACCCCTCACCAAACCCGGTGAGGCTTACCCTTGCAAACGTAAGAACCGTGGAGAACCTCCACAACAAACACTAACTCACAGCTTGACCCGAGCGAGACAAATCCCTCACCCTGATCTTGAATCCACAAGACCAGACCCACTACCTCACGGTAGTGACCGGAGGAGCCCAAACCTCACTTTTTCTGAAAACCCAGAAGGAACCGTGAGACTGCATCGTGCTGCTCACAGGCCCAGAGGAGTGAATCCTCTCTTCCTTTGAAAACCCAGAGGGAACCCGGAGAAGAGCACTTCTCTCTTCCTCTGAAACCACAGAGGGACACTGGAGGGACAACCCTCCCTTCTTCTGATTGCTCAGAAGGAACCCGGTCCCCAAAACATGGGATCGGAGGAACAAGAGAACCGAACCGAAAACATAAAGGAAAATACTGCAAATGTAGTGGAGAAACAAGAATGAAAATATAAACACCAGCTGAAACAATAGATCAAGACAAGGATGTTGGTGACTGTAGCTACAAGGTTAGATCCATGGATCCTTTTCTTCAAACGCCGGTAGACTGCAGGGCTGCTATCTCTCAAGGCTTCTTTTATCTCTATTCTCTCTTTCCTCTTTTCTCTTACAACACTGGATTGAGGTCGACAGATGCTGGGCTGCTCTCACACTATTCATAAGGATGTTCTTTATAGATGCTCAAGGGTGTGGCCTTTTCTCCGGGCGGCAACAACTTCTTCTCTTGTAGAGGTTTGATATTTATAGTTGAGCCACAAGGAAATGTGGTGAAGAAATTTCCCTCTAAAATCTTTTCTTGTCTTTGAGGAAGATACTCTGCCAGAAGTATGACTTGAGCTGACTGGCTTCAAGTCCAAGGATAGGACAGTGTCGGCAGAGGAGAAACTCTTTTCTTCAACCACTTTTCAACCCTCCATCAAGCATTCTTCCTTTGAGGCATGAGCAGAATGTACTTGAGAGCCTCTCCAAGTTAGTCCCATGGTAGGACGGTGGCAGGCTGGCTGCAGACCATATCTTTTTTTTTGTTACTATTCAGATCTCTTCATTAAATGGTCCCTTTGACATGCAGTCTCCTTATTGGCTGAAGTCCAATTCTATCCTGAGTACTCTGTCTGGACAAGAGTCTTCATTGGGTGACAACAAGGGTGGCAGACTGTGAGAAGTGACCTTTCCCAACTGTAGATTCTGACATAACAATCTCCAAAAGGTAGATTAGATGTGATATGATGACAGGGACAAAAGTCAACTTAGGGTACCTCATCTAGACCTCGAAATCCGTATATTTGGACATTTGCGATACCTATTTTCTCTCTCTAGATCACCGAATGGATTTGACAGAAAATAGACTTGAACTGGCTTCAGAAGCACTGTTGCGTCGAAGCAGCAGGATGGTGAGGTCGGAGCAGTGAAGCTGCTGAGGTCGGAGCAACTGCACAGACTTGATCTGCATCGACCTTGATTGCTTGTAGAGTTGAAAGTCTTCATGTGCACCGACCTTGACAGTGCAGGACCTCTGCATGTGCACCGACCTGATGATATGTGCACCGACCTTGACTAGAGTATGCTCAGACCTTGTAATGTTGAAGACAAACATTGCACAGACCTTTCTTATGCTGAAGGCAAACATGCACAGACCTAGTAATTCACATGTGCACAGACCTATCGCAATGTGCACCGACCTGACAGTCACATATGCACAGACCTGATAGCGTTATATGTAGATGTGCACCGACCTTACCTGATGTGCACATACCTGGATATGTGCACAGACCTTGATATTGCAGGACCTCTGCATGTGCACCGACCTTAGTTGCAAGTCTTCAGTATGTGCACGGACCTTGGTTCAGGATGTGCACCGACCTCTTGAATAGAAATGCATATGTGCACAGACTTTGTAATGCACATGTGCACAGACCTTGTAACGTTGAAGGCAAAACATGCTCCGACCTTGCTGCATTGAAAATAAGCATGCACCGACCTTCACTTGCACATGTGCATAGACCTTGTAGTGTTTCAAGCAAGTGTGCACCGACCTTGTAGAGTTGAGAGTCTTCATGTGCACTGACCTTGCCTTTCACATGTGCATGAACCTTCAGCTATGTGCACCGACCTTGGTTCACATGTGCACAGACCTTCTGCTATGTGCACCGACCTTGCCTTGTGTATGCTCAGACCTGTGTAGCTGTTGCACTGACCTAATCAACATGAAGCTTTTCGTCTTGATTTCTGTGCTACTAATTACCTTGATTTCTGTGCTGCTAGTTGCCTACATTTCAATGCACCCAATATTATCACCTGCCTTGATTTTTGTGCATCTAGTTGCCTCGATTTCTATGCAACCATGTATCTTGAGTTTCTCTTTCAACTTGGAAGGTTCTTGCTCTTGAATTTCTGTATCTTGAATTCAGCCTTAATTTTCGTACTATGAATTACGTAGATTTACGTGCCATTCTTGATTTCTTACACTTTACTTACAATGACCTGAAATGTATGAATATTGACATTTATCAAGTGCTAGATAGACTCATCAGTGACTCATAGGCAGACATCATCGAAACCACATTAAGGCAGAGAATCATGCGTGTACCATACATGCACAACATTCTCCCAACATTCTCCCCCTTTTTGATGATGGCAACTATGAGTCATTATTAATACATTGTGAGTCAAGGTGCAAAGAAATATAATCATGAATTGAAGCACAATGACTTTATCTCCCCATATAAGTCTCTCCCCTTTATGCATTCAAGACTCTCCCTTTATGCATACCCTAGTTAATGACGCATACAATTCTCTCCCCCTTTAACATCATCAAAATAACACAATGGAGAGAATATATGGCACAGTTAAGAAAGAAAGGAGTAAAGTAGGAGATTATTAGCACAGGATGTACAGAGTGAAAGTAAGTACATACCTGTAGGGAGCAATTAAATGCACATCAACCTGAGATACCTTCTCAGTGTTCCAAAAAAATGATGTGGAATTACATGCCAATGGTTGTACACAGATTAAAGATAATAATTGTTGGGTCCCTGAAGATTCTCTTGTTGGGTCCCTCGTGAATGCAAGTAAAGTAAGTATTATGTAGAGAGAAGACCGTGCAGACAAGGAAATGATACCACTTGTTAGAGAGTGATGCTGAGTGTTTAGAGAGCAAGTGATACCAATTGTTAGGTCTTTTGGCATGGCAGAAATATATTTACACAAATAGGCATCATATGCCACGAAGGCACAACACAACAACATATAGTGAATCATGAGAGGCAGACATGTGCATGAGATTTGAGCATGCCAAAGTAATGCAATCTGAGAGTAATTATTTTTTATTTTCTATTTTTTAGATTTTTAAGATTTTCTATGCAATATATGGAAATGGAAAATACACACTAACTATATGCTGGATGAACTGAAGCCAATAGCTTTAGGGACATGATACCACTTGTTGATGAGCAATTATGGTACAAGGTTATGTCCCTTGGCATGGCAGGGGCAGATCACGAAGCAAGAGCAACATGAACTGAGTCATGAGAGGCAAATTGATGCAGGAGATGTTATCATAGCAACATGATACAATTCGAGAGTAATACAACAGGCACATCACAAGTTTGATTTTTAGATTTTTCAAGTTTTTAATGGTTTTCTGGTTTTCAGATTTTTGAGTTTTCTATGCAGTGCATGAAAAAAAAATGCAGACCACCCATGTATGTGAAGACTAAAACCAGTTGCATGGGAATCATGATACCAATTAACATGTTGCAATTGATGAGAAGGCTGATCCTAGATACCAATTGTTAAGAAAATGGTGATGCTTTCATGGCAGCCTGAGTGAATTATGCAGATTGGTCTAGAGAAGGCAAATAATGAAGGAGTATCAAAAGACAGTTTGTCTTAAGAAAAGGATGGAGGTTCTTTAATATGAAGCTAAGTTCATAAATGTAGAGTTATAGATTTTTCAGAATCTCCAGTTATAGATTTCTAATGATGCATCCCTTATATTCAGATTGGTTTAACGCTAATGAATTCTGAGCTTCTCAATAAAAACATTTGAGAACATCTGTATTCAAGATTAATAAAAGTAAACTAGAAATTCATACTAAAACCACATTAACCTTCTCTCAACTTACTCATTCAATTCCATTGACTCCCTTGAGAGTGATTACAACAAGTATTGAGGCTAAACACTTAGATGTCTCTGATTTTATCCATGAGTGCTACACATTCAGATTTTTCTTTTCAAAATATTGTTGAGCATTAACAATTATCATTTTTATGAGCAATCAAGTGTAACATGCACCTTTGATGTAAGGGTACATGTTGTTTAGACGTTAGCACCCCTAGTTACTCAGTGTAGCTTACCATTTTGTCATTATTAGACATAGGTAGCATGACACTTCATGACGCTATCCTCTTCACTTCTTTGGTGAAGGAACTCGGTTTCTCGGTGAACCCAATGCCATTGCTCTACTTTAGAGCACTGAACATAGCACACACCTTTTTGCATAAGGATATATGTTTATCAGACGCCATTTTGGAAATCTTCAGTTTTGACAGATGTTTAAAAACAATACTAGACTGAAGTTTCTCAATTAGAGATGCCTTTGTACTAAGGATAAACTTTCAGATTCAAGAGGGTATAACATGTCAAAACATGAAAAGCTAGTTAAAGTCTATTAAGCCCGAACACAAACATTTTCAAGACCATTTAAACATCAAGGCTCAAGAAATCATTAATTTTAAACCAAAAGCTTTCATGTTCAAGGTAGTCATAAAACTCTATAAAAGAAGATTCTTCTTAAGGATTTACTATGATTAGCAAGCTCAAAGACAAATAGAAGATCCTCCAAGAAGTTCAAGGCAATTCAAATCTAAGGTGAACCACAACCAGATATCAGCCATTGTGGTTTGGTTCAAGCAAAGAGTGTTGTATGAGTGGAGAGCATCAATTAGAGCAAGTTTGGATAGAGAACACTCCCCCTGAGGGTATGCATTGAACTCAGACTGGAATGGGTAAGATAAGACCAACAAGAGATTTTTAACAGAGTTTACAAGGCTGGACAAGCTCCCCCTAAGAACATGCTGTCTATGCATGATGTCAACAAGAATGTGCAGTGATACAGATGGGATTTGATGTTGACTCCCCCTAAACATGTGCATGGGTTGACAATGAAGTATGCAACCTATGACTTAAGTGAACACATGATGCATTAAAAATGATACCACTTGATATGCAATCTTTGGGTCCTTTTAACATGGTGTGCATTGGTGTGTATGAGACCACAATATGATGCAATCATGGATTATTTGCAATGCATTCTGAACTGAATTGCAGACTAGATTTTTTAATGTGCAGATGGATACATGTTACTTACTCCCTCTTTCCAAATGTTCTGAGTGTGCAAGTTAGACATAACAGAATATGCAAGGGAGTATGAGTAAAACATGCCAGTCATGCAGTGTTGGGTCCCTTGATCATGAAATGCATGATAGTGCATAAAATTCCAAGATGATGCTTAATGACCACAACATATATAGATTCAAACAAATGCAATGCATTTCTACACTAATGTGCAAACTCTTAAACTCCCCCTTTGTTGAATGCTCATGGAAGTTAAGATAGACAATTAGCATTTTATTTGTCCATGCGAGTGATGAGTTGAGATATATGCAGCCATGGAAGACATCATCAAGAACAATGATCATCAATGCTAAGCAAGAAGTTCACATGGCTGCTAAAAGGTAGCAGAAATCAAACAGCAACTCAATCAACATAACTATTTCATCAACATGACACATTTCTCATGAGTTAAACATTTAAATTTTTTGACTTCTGGTACAAGGCGGAGGTGTAGATCTGAAGACCCAACTCACGCATAGTGAGAGTTTCGGGCAAGCTTAACTTGGCTTTCTGCACATCACCATTTGATATACCAGATTTTGAACAATTGATAAGCAAGTGATTTAATCTTAGATGATCATTTTACATCATAGAGGATTTTTCAGCAGTTCAGGGAGATACATTCAGCTTGCGAGATTTATTGACAACACAGCCCTAGAATGCAATGACTACAATGCAAGCCTATCATGCAAAGATCGAACAATTAAAGTTTATTTACATACCTGTGCCTTGAGCATTTATTTGCTGGTTAAGTGTTGCTCAGCTCCAAGGCACCTGCAGCCACAATTCTCATTTTGAGTTTTGTGGTACCCAAACTTGCTTGGGTCCTGGTTGGTTAGCAGCACTTCTAGCAAATGACTTTATTTTCTTTGCTGCTTTCTGGTCATCCACTCTCATCCAAGGACAATGATTAGATGCATGTCCATATTCACCACAATAGAAGCAACGCACAAAGAATTTACCATTCTTTCTATGTGCAGGTGCATTGAGCCTTTGTGAATGAGCATGTATACTACCATGTTGATCATGAGAGTGACTCCTACCTTTCAGACGCCAATAGTCTTTGACTGTGTGGCCAATTTTGCCACAATGGTGGCAGCAAGGAGGCATACTTCTTCTGGCAGTCTTGGAGTGCGTCGATCTATCCTGATAGGTGCCTCGATGCATAGGGTCATACCTGGGCTTCTGAATGGTAGTATGCTGAGCAGCCTTTCTCCCAGTGTTGACCTGCCACTTGCCATTGCTTTCTGAATTGTTTCTCCTGATCTTGCCTGCTGTTAGTTCATCATTCTTCAAGATAAAACAGTCATGCACAGTGTGGCCATGCCTACCACAATAAAAACAATGAACATTCATTTTATGAGAAACATGGTGTTTAGCATAGAACTTTTTATTGTGCATATCAGGATGAGCAGACTAATTTTTGATCTTCTTTTGAGCTACATGCGGTTTTGGGTGACCATACGAGGTGCTAGCTTCAAGTGAACCAGAGACGAAGGAGGTGTATGCCTTGCTTCCGAAGGATTTTTTGTTCACGGTGTTGTGACCCAATCCCTCTCTCTGATGATTCACTTTAGTTCCCAAGAGTCTGTCCAAGTCTTCTTTACCCTACACATACTTAGACAGAGAGTCATTTAAATCTTTGACATCATTTTCTAAGGAAGAGATTTTCAGCTCGGAGTTAGCAAGGTCCTCTTCGCAAGTAGTAAGTTACTCATTGAGCATAGCATTTACACCCTTGTAATTTTTAATTTCCAATTGAAGTTCAGTCAGTTTCTCAGGGCCATCATTAACAATGCCCTTGCCTTTTTCGCAGATAGATTGTCTTTCAAGCATCATGTTATTTTGCTCTTTCAAGATTTTATTCTCTTCAATCAGCCCCTCATCATGGATTAACCCCTCGAGTGTAGTTTCATCATTGGTGATTAGTTTAGGTTGGTTTTGAAGTTGTCTCACAATTTCTTCCAACCTAGTGATTTCAGCTTGAAGGATTCCGTTTTCATCTCTAAAGCATGCAATGCTTTCTTTATGCACATCTACATCAATCATAAGAGTGTCATTGAGCTCCTCAAAAGCAGAACATTTTTTACAAAAGGAGCTCTCATTCTGATTATTTTTATTCAAATATTTTTTCAACTTTTTATTTCCAGATCTCACTTTCTTGTACTGCTTGATCAACTCATCATAGGCCTCCATGAGTTCTTCAAAAGTAAAGTCCTCGAAGTCAGAGCTTACCTGAGATGAGGATGGATTGCTTGACTGCTCTGATTGGTCAGCCATGAGACATTCATGTGCTTGTTCTTCTCCCTTCTCATGGATGATCACCAACACATCCAAAACTTGTTTAGCTGTGCTGCTGGTGGACACACGATTAAGTAACCTGAAATCAATTACAGCTTTTATCAAGTTGAATGCCGCAAGGTTATCAATATGTTTGGTCTCGTGTTCATCAGACCATTCATCTGAATTTGATGGCAGCTCATGAGGACCAATGTATATAAGGTTCCACAATTGTGGATCTATGGATTTGACATAGATGAACATTCTCCCTAGCCATATAGAAAAATCTGAACCATCAAAAGTAGGTGGAGAAGCCATCGAAGCATGTGTAGCAGATGAAGCCATTTTCTCAAAATGCACCGGGATCTTTCCCTGCAGATCGTAGGATCTGGGAATGGCAGAGCCAAGCTCTGATACCACTTGTTGGGTCCTGCGTGGTGCAATAGGATCTAGAAGGGGGGTTGAATAGATCCTTTCACGAACTTTGGCCTATTTAAAGATCTCTTAAATCACGGAGCATAAACCACTCCTATAAAGCAGGAGAGACACTTAGGCACAATGCACAGCGAAATGAATTGAAATGGCTCAGATGGAAACGACAAAGTTCGGTGCAAGGACCGAGTGTGATCTATAGCACTGGACAGCAGGGATCTCAACACACATCAACTGAGTGTGAAATGACTAGTTGTATGTGTGAGCTTTAGTAATCAACCAGAATGTGTGCGTGTGTGAGCAAGTTGATTTTCCTTGGCAATGTAACCAGCTTGGTGCCTATATGCAAGAGTACAGTAGACAGCCAAGGGGATGCAGGCAAAACGCAGAGGCCAAATGGTATAGGGATGAAGCAGAAAGTGTAGATCTAAAGGCTTGAGTATGCAAAGAAAATAACCACGATTGCATATGATTAAGCATGCACACCAACCTGTGAATGGAGATAGAGGATATGGAGCAATCACACAAAATGCACAACCATAACATAGGGATTTTAAGGTGGTTCGGTTGTAAGCCCGCAACCTACGTCCACCCCTCACCAAACCCGGTGAGGCTTACCCTTGCAAACGCAAGAACCGTGGAGAACCTCCACAACAAGCGCTGACTCACAGCTTGACCCGAGGGAGACAAATCCCTCACCTTGATCTTGAATCCACAAGACTAGACCCACTACCTCACGGTAGTGACCGGAGGAGCCCAAACCTCCTTTCTTCTAAAAACCCAGATGGAACTGTGAGACATCACCCTGCTGCTCACAGGCCCAGAGGATTGAATCCTCTCTTCCTCTGAAAACCCAGAGGGAACCCAGAGAAGGGCACTTCTCTCTTCCTCTGAAACTACAGAGGGACACCAGAGGGACAACCCTTCCTTCTTCTGATTGCTCAGAAGGAACCCGGTCCCCAAAACATGGGATCGGAAGAACAAGAGAACCGAACCAAAAACACAAAGGAAAATACTGCAAATGCAGTGGAGGAACAAGAATGAAAATATAAACACCAGCTGAAACAATAGATCAAGACAAGGATGCTGGGGACTTCAACTACAAGGTTAGATCTAAGGATCCTTTTCTTCAAACACCGGTAGATTGCAGGGTTGCTCTCTCTCAAGGCTTATTTTATCTCTATTCTCTCTTTCCTCTTTTCTCTTACAGCACTGGATTGAGGTCGACAGATGCTTGGCTGCTCTCACGCTGTTCACAAAGATGTTCTTTGTAGATGCTCAAGGGCGTGGCTTTTTCTTTGGGCGGCAACAACTTCTTCGCTTGTAGAGGCTTAATATTTATAGTTGAGCCACAAGGAAATGTGGTTAAGAATTTTCCCTCCAAAATCTTTTCTTGTCTTTGAGGAAGATACTCTACCAGAAGTATGACTTGAGCTGGCTGGCTTCAAGTCCAAGGATAGGACAGTGGCGGCAGAGGAGAAACTCTTTTCTTCAACCACTTTTCAATCCTCCATAAAGCATTCTTCCTTTGAGGCATGAGCAGAATGTACTTGAGAGCCTCTCCAAGTCAGTCCCATGGTAGGACGATGGCAGGCTGGCAGCATACCATATCTTTTCTTTTGTTACTATTCATATCTCTTCATTAAATGGTCCCTTTGACATGCAGTCTCCTTATTGGCGGAAGTCCACTTCTATCCTGAGTACTCTATCTGGACAAGAGTCTTCATTGGGTGACAACAAAGGTGGCAGACTGTGAGAAGTGACCTTTCCCAACTGTAGATTCTGACATAGCCATCCCCAAAATGTAGATTAGATGTGATATGATGACAGGGACAAAAGTCAACTTAGGGTACCTCATCCAGACCTCAAAATCCGTGTATTTGGATATTTGCGGTACCTATTTTCTCTCTCTGGATCACCCAATGGGTTTGACAGAAAATAGACTTGAATTGGCTTCAGAAGCACTGTTGCGTCGAAGCAGTAGGATGGTGAGGTCGGAGCAGTGAAGCTGCTGAGGTCGGAGCAGTGAAGCTGAGGTCGGAGTAGCTGCACAGACTTGATGTGCATCAACCTTGATTGCTTGTAGAGTTGAAAGTCTTCATGTGCACTGACCGTTTGAACATGTGCACCGACCTTGACAGTGCAGGACCTCTGCATGTGCCCCGACCTGATGATATGTGCACCGACCTTGACTAGAGTATCCTCAGACCTTGTAATGTTGAAGACAAACATTGCACAAACCTTTCTTATGCTGAAGGTAAACATGCACATACCTAGTAATTCACATGTGCACAGACCCACCGCAATGTGCACCGACCTGCCAGTCACATATGCACAGACCTGATAGCGTTATATGTAGATGTGCACCGACCTTACCTGATGTGCACAGACCTTGATATGTGCACAAATCTTGATATTGCCGGACCTCTGCATGTGCACCGACCTTAGTTACAAGTCTTCAGTATGTGCACCGACCTTGGTTCAGGATGTGCACCGACCTCTTGAATAGAAATGCATATGTGCACAGACTTTCAGCAACGTGCACAGACTTTGTAATTCACATGTGCACAGACCTTGTAATGTTGAAGCCAAAACATTCACCGGCCTTGCTGCATTGAAAACAAGCATGCACCGACCTTTAATTTCACATGTGCACAGACCTTATAGTGTTGAAAGCAAGTGTGCACCGACCTTGTAGAGTTGAGAGTCTTCATGTGCACTGACCTTGCCTTTCGCATGTGCATAGACCTTCGTTTATGTGCACCAACCTTGGTGCACATGTGCACAGACCTTCTGCTATGTGCACCGACCTTGGTTTACATGTGCACATACCTTCTGCTATGTGCACCGACCTTGCCTTGTGTATGCTCAGTCCTGTTAGCGTGAACAGTAGCCGCTACACCGACCTAATCAACATGAAGCTTTTCAGCTTAATTTATGTGTTGCTAATTGCCTTGATTTCTCTACTGCCAGTTGACTAGATTTCCGTGCACCCAATATTATCATCTGCCTTGATTTCTATGCATCCAGTTGCCTCAATTTCTGTGCAACCATGTATCTTGAGTTTCTCTTTCAACTTGGAAGGTTCTTGCTCTTGGATTTTTGTATCTTGAATTCAGCCTTGATTTCCATGCTATCAATTGCCTAGATTTACATGCCATTCTTGATTTCTTACACTTTACTTACAATGACTTGAAATGTATGATTATTGACGTTTATCAAGTGCAAGATAGACTCATCAGTGACTCATAGGCAGACATCATTAAAACAATATTAAGGCATCGAATCATGCGTGTACCATACATGCACAACATTATCCCAACATCCCTGTCACTATTACATCTGATCGAGACCCTCGGTTCACATCACAATTCTGGAAGGGTCTACAACATTCATTGGGGACCCGACTCAACTTTAGCATTCCGTTCCATCCACAAACTGATGGTCAGACTGAAAGAACCAATCAAGTAGTAGAGGATATGCTCAGGGCTTGTGCTATAGATTTTGGAGGGAGTTGACACGACCACTTGCCTCTAGTAGAATTCGCCTACAACAATAGCTACCAAGCTAGTATACAAATGGCACCGTTCGAGGCACTATATGAAAGAAGCTGTCGTTCACCTATATGTTGGAATGAAGTAGGAGAAAGGTAATTTCTCGGCCCCGACATCATTAGGGATACTACCGAGAAGATAAAGCTTATTCGGGAGAGACTCCAGATGGCTCAAGACAGGCAAAAATCTTATGCTAATAACAGAAGGCACGACCTGGAATTCCAAGTAGGAGACCACGTATTCCTTAAGATTTCTTCAGGTCGAGGTATTCGATGATTCGGCATCAAAGGTAAGCTCACTCCGAGATTCATTGGCCCCTTTGAAATTCTCTAAAGGGTTGGTGAAGTCGCATATTGAATAGCTTTGCCATCTCAATTAGCTGGAGTCCATGATGTATTTCACATCTCAATGCTCGAAAGGTACGTCCCCGCTCCATTCCATGTCATAACTTATGACAACCTGGAGATTAAAAATGACTTGACATATGAGCAAAAGCCAATCAAAATAGTTGAACGGGAAGTACGTCAACTTCAGAATAAAATTATTCCCATGGTCAAAGTCCAATCGAGCAAATTTTGGCCACATGAAGCGACATGGGAAATCGAAGAAGCCATGCGCAAAAGATTTTTGGAGATATTTGAATGTAAGTACACTCTCCTTAGCAAGCCTTATTACGATGAATTTGGGGACCAAATTCTTTTTAATTGGGGGAGGCTGTAACACCCGAGAAGTTTCTAGGAGTTTTTCGGGATTAAAATATAATTATTGGACATTTTTAAAGGTTTAATGGACTATTATGGATTTATTTAATCCATTTAAAGGCCCTATAGTTACCAAGGGCTAAGCCCAACTTAAATAGGCCCAAAGACTTAATTTCAAGACTTTTTACCCAAGCCCATAAATAGGAACAGAATTTAGGTAAATTACAAATTTAAAATGGGATATATACATCAATTAGAAGATAAATGGGGATAATCTGAAAATCCAAAAATTTCTGATTTAATGAAGCCGGGCGGTCTATCGCGCGACCGCTAGACCCACCCTAGCGGTCCTATTATGACCGCTAAGCAGCCTAGTTCCGTGAATGGAAGAAAACGTGAAAAGCTTGGATCTTTGGCGACCTAATCACCTTGGATCGAAGCTACCTGGCATAGAAGACTCTCTAGGGATTAACTCTACTCAAATTTAGGACTCTAGGTTCGATCTAATCCCTTAAACCCTAGGTGAATCCTATAAATAGACCCTAACTTCGACTCATGTGAACCCTAATGTTGGCTCGTATATTTCGAAGGTAAGGAGACTCTATCTCAGGTTGGTTATTTAGAACTTTATGTTCTTCTTAGTTTTATCTAACTACCCTCAAATTTTCGTGCTAGAAGCCTTAGCCTTTGGAGAGTTAGAGACTCTACAAGTTGCTGGTTCGCTGTAGTCTGCATAGGAAGCAGAGCGTCGGTCCAGTGAAGATCAGAAAAATAGAAGCCCTAATTGTAACAACCCTGATAAAAATAAGATCTTTTAAATAAATCAAATTAAAAATAAAATATAAGTAAATAGATGACAAAGAGCCTAAAGAAACGCCCTTACATAAGGCGTTAATTTAAAAGGGACGCCTAGACAATAGGGCGTCAAATTTCAAACGACGAAAAAAAATAAAATTGAGGAAAGGAAATGAAACGCCCTCTACATGGGCGCGTTTACATAAGTAACGACGCTCGACAAGGCGTCAATTTAAATTCGACGCCCTCGCTTAAGACGTTAATTCAGTTCGAGTTTCGTTCGACCTAGGAGTCTATCCAGGGCAAGTTATGGATAACTACGTCGAAGGTGGAGTATGGTAAGGACTCTGTCATGGAAGTATTACTTCCAATACAACTCTAACCCTAATAGGATCCCCTAAAATTCTATAAATATCCTCCCGATCGACCTAGACCGCTATTTTGGCGATCTGTTTCATCGTGCTACTACTGTCAACCGTGAAGAACAGGTGTTCTTCTTCCTCTGCCTTCAGTTGAGTATTTTGGAGAAAACTAATGCTTCTTCATCTTATTCTCCTATAGGTTACCTGCATCGAGAAGGAACTCTCGTATAGTTGAAGAACGTGGAGTTCTTCATCATCATCTTCTTCTTCTTCTGCCGGTGATCAGAAGACTCTGTTGTAAAACAGAGTATCATTTTTCTTCACGTATCTTCACCCAGATAATCATCAGGTAGGTTTTCTCAAGATCGTAGCCCAAACTAGCTTAAGATCTTAATATTATCATCGGTCGTGCATGCAGATAGTTTTATTATGGTTTCAGATGTTTCTATGTAATTTCAGAAATAAATGCCCTTGACAAGGGCGCTAATTTAAAGAAGCGACCTACACTATGGCGCTAATTATTGTTTTGACGCCCTGCCCAGAAGTCGTCAATTACATGTAATTAATAAATACCCATGTTTAAAATTTAATATCTATGTAACCATGAATCTAATATATTGCATGAGTATACCTGTGAAATCCTGCTATTTTTCCTGTCATGATCATGTACCCTTCTTCCTGAAATTTTATTATCTGAAATTTGGTAAATTCTTGAATTCACGACCTTATCTAGGTCGTATCCTACTGAACTGACGCCCCAGACCAGGGCGCTAATTGAAAAGTAACGCCCCTGTCCAGGGCGCGTTTTTGTTAATATTCCATAATTATCTAAAATTTGTAAAAATAGAAATACAGAATGGACGACTGATTTATAAGTCGTCAAATTGTAAATAAACGCCCCGGAGAAAGGCGTTAATATTATAATTAACGACTTATATTAAGTCGCTATTTTCCTGTGATACTATTTTACACTGTTACTGTTAACCGAAGGTTCCATATGTATATCGATAAATATATATAAATATATCTATATATATATCGGCACTATATTCCAGTCCGTGAATATAGTCCCACGTTTCATGATGATTTAGATATTAACCCACTACTTCTCATTGACATACAAGCTCTCCATTGGACATTCCGTTCCTTTGGACTAGCGAGTTAGTCATAGAGACCTCCGTAAGTCTCCTCGCAGCCTTGGATTCCCTCAAGGCCGACTGAGCTGGTTGTACCATAAAAACCCATTACACTATTTTGCCATGTCACTCTAAAGAAACATGGTATACCGGCCCTCATGTTATGCAAAGTGTGTATCATGAGAATTCTCTTAATGGGATGAGGTTATCATGCCATTTGATGATGTTCTTGTAAACCCCAATTCTATATCAACATTGTCATGATGTTCTTGTAAACCCCAATTCTATATCAACATTGTCATGATGTTCTTGTAAACCCCAATTCTATATTCAACATGATGTTCTTGTGGACCTCAATTCTATATTAAGAATGAGGACGTCTTGCCATTGATGTGCTGTTCATGTGGACCTCAATTCTATATAAAGAGTGTCCATACTTGTTTGTCATGGTACCCAAGCTAGGGAACCAATTCCACCTAGTTTTATCGATAATCGTGATTGTACCGTTATTATTGTCATTCTATGTCAAGTGTCATATTTTTAGAGTCTATTCTATCCAAGTTATCCTACGTATCTACAAGCTTTATTCTTGAATTTCCATATTGGCTATACACAAAAGTGGATGTTAAAATACATGATTAATGCCTGCGCATATAGGGCCCGATCTGGTCCTGGGAGGAGCACCCGAAAGTACTTGTGCCCATGGGAGTTGATTGATCACGGTATTGGCATTATACCGAAGTGCATGACTAGCTTGATTGAACATTCCACAAATCTTGTACTTGTACTTGACTTGATATTACATGACTTGCGTGGCCCGAGAAAGGGTAATTGTATACTTGCTTGACTTGAAACAAAAGAGCCAAATTCCAACATGACATGATGAATACACTTGCTTGAATATCTTGATATCTTTTTGATATAAGTTCTTGAAAGCTCATGACTAGTTCTTCTTGCTATCGTTTTGTTATACACTCTCTCTATCTTGTCGTTTTATGCGAGCATGCATAGCTATAGTGTATTCATGAAAGATGTAATCACTTAAACCCCTTGCTAGATCTTGAGATATAATTTCCTACTGAGCGTTCGCTCACTTAGTGTTTCCCTACTTTTCAGGTAAGTCCGACGATGAGGGAACTCGAATGGATGGGGAAAATCAAGAGTGAAAGAGATAGAGCTTCTTCTGTGTTTTCTAGCCTTTTTCATATTTTCTTGAGTCAACCTTGTATTTTTCCCTTTATTTTCGTTAGTACTTCAAAGGTTTGTAATAGACATATTCTTATGAAGGAATAAAGGATTGGGTTATCTTTACTTTTGCGCATCTCTAATTTTTGGTGTCGAATGCAATAATACTCTGATTGACATGATTGATATAAACTCGTCGCGCATCTCCGGGTACCTTCCGCGCTCGGGGCGTGACAGTTTTTGTGGTATCAGAGCCTAGGGTATTCAGTTCCTAGGAAAACCCAAGTCCAAGGATAGGTTCAAACCTTTAACCAGTGAGATTGGGTAGAACCAAGGGTTGAGTTAACATAAAAACTTAAAAGCCCTTAACGCGAGTATATACTAACATAGTTATGGTAATTGTAGGATAATGGCTGCCGAACGTGCTCAGTGGCGCAACATGCAGCGTACACTTCAAGGCATGACTCAGGTGTTGCAACAAGTAGCACAGGGAGGTGCACAACGAGCCGGAAGTCTCAACCAAGTCTTTAAAAACATGAACCCGCCTAAATTCATGGGTTCTACTGATCCGGACGACGCAGAGCACTGGATCAGGGAGACGGAGCGTATATTCCATGTTATGCAGTGCACGGATCAAGATAAAGTCTTATTAGCTACCTTTCAGTTAGAAAGGGATGCCCGATGCTGGTGGGAATCAATAGAAGCTACTTTAAATCAAGACCAAGTTACTTGGGAAGAATTCGTTGAACATTTCAACGCTAAATATTTTTCGGACCGAGTCCAAGAAAAGAAAGCTACCGAATTTGTCGCACTCAAGCAACGGTCATTATCGGTGGCGGAGTACGAGGCATAATTCTCTAGGTTATCTCGGTATGCTAAGCACTTAGTTAGCACCGAGAAGATGAAAGCTAGGAGGTTCCTTAACGGGCTCAGGCCCCAATATATTACCCAGCTGGCGCCAATGGATATTCAGGTCTACTCAGAGATAATACGCCGAGCTCAATTGTTAGAAGATGCCACGGAGCTATCAGATAGAATCCGTGGGAAGGATAAGAAGGAACAAGTTACAAGTTTGGGTTCCTTTAAACCCAACTTCAAGAAGAGGCCTAGCACTGGAGGTACTTCTTCTCAAGACCAAAAATTTAAGAAGACCAAGCCCTTCTCTATCACTACTACACCTTCGAATATAATATGCAAGCATTGTGACAAGCCTGGTCATAAAGCCGAAGAGTGCTGGAGGAAACTTGGAGCATGTCTCCGTTGCGGGAGCCGGGAGCATCGGATTCCCGATTGCCCATTACTTAATGATCAAACCGGTGACGGAAAGCGCCCAGTAACCAAGAATGCTCATCTTCACGCAATTAAGGAGACCGAACAAGAAGAAGAAGGCAGACTAGTAGAAGGTACACTGAAAGTTTGTTCCAAGTATGCACATGTCTTATTTGATACGGGTGCATCACATTCTTTTATTTTCAAGAAGTTTGCTAACCCCCTACCTATGGAACCGGAATGGATGAAAATAATTTTATCTACTCCTCTCGGAAATGAAACCGATATTACTCACCATTATCAAAACTGTGAAGTCTTGGTAAAAGGAAGAAATCTTCCTATCGATCTCATATGTTTAGATCTAAAGGAGTATGATGTCATACTGGGAGCGGATTGGTTATCCAAATATCAGGTAACAGTCGATTGCCACAATAGCAAGGCTACTTTCAAGGACTTTCCAGAACTAGTCTATTCTAGCCCTAAGAGTCGGAGCGAGTCACCTCTTATTTCGGCTCTCCGAGCTAGCAAGCTAATAAGGAAAGGATGTGTATCTTTCCTTGCATTTGTCACGATTAAGGAGGCTCAGGAAACTAAGATAGAAGATATCCCAGTTGTGCAAGAATTTCCGGATGTGTTTCCAGAGGATTTACCTGGATTACCCCCGCAAAGAGAAGTGGCCTTCACCATCGATTTAGTTCCTGGTGCGGGTCCAGTTTCTAAGGCACCGTATAGAATGTCCCCTGTCGAACTCAAGGAGTTAAAGGAGCAATTGAAGGAACTCATTAAGAAAGGATTCATAAGACCAAGTACTTCCCCATGGGGAGCGCCTGTATTATTTGTAAAGAAGAAAGATGGATCCATGAGGTTATGCATCGACTATCGACAGTTGAATCATCTCACTATCAAGAACAAGTATCCACTGTCGAGAATCGATGAGTTGTTTGATCAAATTTCAGGATCCAAGTACTTTTCCAAAATTGATCTTAGGTCGGGATATCATCAGTTAAAAATCAAGGATGAGGACATTCATAAGACTGCATTCAGAAGCAGGTACGGCCATTATGAATTTGTTGTTATGCCTTTCGGACTAACGAATGCCCCTGCTGCCTTTATGCAGTTAATGAATAGTATATTCAGGCCTTATTTGGATCAATTCGTGGTGGTCTTTATCGATGATATATTGATTTATTCCGAGACCAAGGAAGAGCATGAGGAGTATTTAAGGATTGCATTACAAATATTAAGGGCAAACCAATTATACGCAAAACTCAGCAAGTGTGAATTCTGGCTTGAAGAAGTAACTTTTCTTGGACATGTTATATCAAAGGATGGCTTATCAGTAGATCCATCAAAAGTTGAAGCTGTAAGAAATTGGGAAAGACCGACCAATGCTAGCGAGATCCGAAGTTTCTTAGGTCTTGCCGGCTATTACAGGCGATTCATCAAAGATTTCTCTAAGATCGCCGTACCACTTACGAGGTTAACTCGCAAGGAGATCCGTTACGAATGGAGTGAGGAATGTGAAAGAAGCTTCCAAACTCTCAAGGATCATCTTACTACAGCTCCTGTCTTAGCTTTACCAATGGAAGGAGAGAAATTCGAGGTATACACTGATGCTTCTGGCATTGGCCTCGGATGTGTTCTAATGCAATAAGGAAAGGTTATAGCTTACTCTTCTCGTCAATTAAAGAAACATGAAGAGAACTACCCCGTCCATGACTTAGAATTAGCCGCGGTAGTATTTGCACTAAAGATCTGGAGACATTACCTATATGGAGTGCAGTTTACTATATACTCCGATCACAAGAGTCTCAAGTATCTTTTCTCTCAAAAGGAACTAAATATGAGGCAAAGACGTTGGCTAGAATATCTCAAGGACTTCGACTTCAATATACAATATCATCCCGGAAAGGGTAATCATGTAGCAGATGCCCTTAGTCGAAAGCCGAGAGCACTGTTAGCCAATTGTATGATTCAAGAATGGAAGTTGCTGGAGCAATTCTCTGAACTCAATATAAGCATGGACACAGACTTTTAATGTGTCACATTGTCTCATATAAGCATTCAGCCAGACCTATTAACTGAAATACAAGCACTTCAGGATAATGACCCAATATTAGTGGAAATCAAGGGCAAACTAGAAGGACAATCTGATTTCCAAATAACTTGAGAAGGAAGATTAATGTTCAGGAATAGAACTTGCATACCGGATTGTCCCGAGTTAAAGAAGAAGATATTAGATGAAGCTTATAGATCAAGGTACACGATTCATCCTGGATCTACCAAAATGTACCAAGGTGTGAAGAGGAAATTTTGGTGGCCCAACATGAAAAGGGAAATAGCGGACTACGTGTCGCGCTGTCTCACATGCCAACAGGTCAAGGCGGAACACCAAAAGCCTGCTGGAAAATTACATCCTCTAGATATTCCCAAATGGAAGTGGGAGAATATTAGCATGGATTTCATCATGGGTTTATCTAAATCAAAAGGAGGACATGATGGAATATGGGTTATTATTGACCGATTGACTAAATCGGCGCATTTCTTGCCAATAAAGAGCCGATGGTCAGTTGATGTTTTGGCTGCATTATACATCAAGGAAATAGTCAGATTACATGGTATTCCTGTTTCAATCGTGTCTGATAGAGATCCCCGTTTTACTTCTCATTTTTGGAAGGGACTACAACATTCGTTGGGAATAAGGCTTAACTTTAGTACAGCTTTTCATCCTTAAACAGATGATCAGACCGAGAGAACTAATCAGGTGGTTGAAGATATGCTCAGAGCTTGCATCATTGATTTCGATGGAAGCTGGCATGATCACTTGCCGTTGGTGGAATTTGCATACAATAATAGCTACCAGGCAAGTATACAAATGGCACCTTTCGAAGCTTTATACGGAAGGAGTTGCCGATCACCCTTATGCTGGGACGAAGTTGGAGAGAAACAACTGCTAGGTCCAGACATGGTAAGGGTTACCACTGAAAGGATACAAATGATTAGAGAAAGACTGCAAGTTGCTCAGTCTAGGAAAAAGGCTTATGCCGATACAAGAAGGAGAGATCTTGAATTTCAAATTAGAGATCATGTATTTCTCAAGATATCGCCTGGACGTGGCATACGGAGATTTGGTGTTAAAGGCAAGCTTACACCAGGATTCATCGGACCCTTCGAGATACTGGAACGAGTTGGCGAGGTTGCTTATCACGTCGCATTGCCTCCTCAACTGTCCGATGTACATAATGTATTCCACATATCTATGTTGAAGAAGTATGTACACGATCTATCACATATTATTGAGCATGGAGACTTAGTGATCCAGAAGGATCTCACACATGAGCAGAAGCCTATGAAGATACTAGATCGTGAAGTATGTACCCTAAGGAATAAGGCTATTCCCATGGTTAAGGTACAATGGAATAAGAACTCCGAACATGACGCTACATGGGAGACCGAGGGATCCATGAGGAAGCGATTTCCAGAATTATTTTAAGGTATATATTCTACACTCTCCACTTATATATACTATTGAATTTGGGGACCAAATTCTTTTAAGTGGGGGAGGATGTAGCAACCCTGATAAAAATAAGATCTTTTAAATAAATCAAATTAAAAATAAAAGATAAGTAAATAGATGACAAAGAGCCTAAAGAAACGCCCTTACATAAGGCGTTAATTTAAAAGGGACGCCTAGACAATAGGGCGTCAAATTTCAAACGATGGAAAAAAATAAAATTGAGGAAAGGAAATGAAACGCCCTCTACATGGGCACGTTTACATAAGTAACGACGCTCGACAAGGCGTCAATTTAAATTCGACGCCCTCGCTTAAGACGTTAATTCAGTTCGAGTTTCGTTCGACCCTGGAGTCTATCCAAGGTAAGTTATGGATAACTACGTCGAAGGTGGAGTATGGTAAGGACTCTATCATGGAAGTATTACTTCCAATACAACTCTAACCCTAATAGGATCCCCTAAAATTCTATAAATATCCTCCCGATCGACCTAGACCGCTATTTTGGCGATCTGTTTCATCGTGCTACTGCTGTCAACCGTGAAGAACAGGTGTTCTTCTTTCTCTGCCTTCAGTTGAGTATTTTGGAGAAAACTAATGCTTCTTCATCTTATTCTCCTGTAGGTTGCCTGCATCGAGAAGGAACTCTCGTATAGTTGAAGAACGTGGAGTTCTTCATCATCATCTTCTTCTTCTTCTGCCGGTGATCAGAAGACTCTGTTGCAAAACAGAGTATCATTTTTCTTCACGTATCTTCACCCAGATAATCATCAGGTAGGTTTTCTCAAGATCGTAGCCCAAACTAGCTTAAGATCTTAATAGTATCATCGGTCGTGCATGCAGATAGTTTTATTGTGGTTTCAGATGTTTCTATGTAATTTCAGAAATAAACGTCCTTGACAAGGGCGCTAATTTAAAGAAGCGACCCACACTAGGGCGCTAATTATTGTTTTGACGCCCTGCCCAGAAGTCGTCAATTACATGTAATTAATAAATACCCATGTTTAAAATTTAATATCTATGTAACCATGAATCTAATATATTGCATGAGTATACCTGTGAAATCCTGCTATTTTTCCTGTCATGATCATGTACCCTTCTTCCTGAAATTTTATTATCTGAAATTTGGTAAATTCTTGAATTCACGACCTTATCTAGGTCGTATCCTACTGAACTGACGCCCCAGACCAGGGCGCTAATTGAAAAGTAACGCCCCTGTCCAGGGCACGTTTTTGTTAATATTCCATAATTATCTAAATTTTGCAAAAATAGAAATACAGAATGGATGACTGATTTATAAGTCGTCAAATTATAAATAAACGCCCCGGAGAAAGGTGTTAATATTATAATTAACGACTTATATTAAGTCGCTATTTTCCTGTGATACTATTTTACACTGTTACTGTTAACCGAAGGTTCCATATATATATCGATAAATATATATAAATATATCTATATATATATCGGCACTATATTCCAGTCCGTGAATATAGTCCCACATTTCATGATGATTTATCGTTTACCCACTAATTCTCATTGACATACAAGCTCTCCATTGGACATTCCGTTCCTTTGGACTAGCGAGTTAGTCATAGAGACCTCCGTAAGTCTCCTCGTAGCCTTGGATTCCCTCAAGGCCGACTGAGCTGGTTGTACCATAAAAACCCATTACACTATTTTGCCATGTCACTCTAAAGAAACATGGTATACCGGCCCTCATGTTATGCAAAGTGTGTATCATGAGAATTCTCTTAATGGGATGAGGTTATCATGCCATTTGATGATGTTCTTGTAAACCCCAATTCTATATCAACATTGTCATGATGTTCTTGTAAACCCCAATTCTATATCAACATTGTCATGATGTTCTTGTAAACCCCAATTCTATATTCAACATGATGTTCTTGTGGACCTCAATTCTATATTAAGAATGAGGACGTCTTGCCATTGATGTGCTGTTCATGTGGACCTCAATTCTATATAAAGAGTGTCCATACTTGTTTGTCATGGTACCCAAGCTAGGGAACCAATTCCACCTAGTTTTATCGATAATCGTGATTGTACCGTTATTATCATCATTCTATGTCAAGTGTCATATTTTTAGACTCTATTCTATCCAAGTTATCCTACGTATCTACAAGCTTTATTCTTGAAATTTCATATTGGCTATACACAAAAGTGGATGTTAAAATACATGATTAATGCCTGCGCATATAGGGCCCGATCTGGTACTGGGAGGAGCACCCGAAAGTACTTGTGCCCATGGGAGTTGATTGATCACGGTATTGGCATTATACCGAAGTGCATGACTAGCTTGATTGAACATTCCACAAATCTTGTACTTGTACTTGACTTGATATTACATGACTTGCGTGGCCCGAGAAAGGGTAATTGTATACTTGCTTGACTTGAAACAAAAGAGCCAAATTCCAACATGACATGATGAATACACTTGCTTGAATATCTTGATATCTTTTTGATATAAGTTCTTGAAAGCTCATGACTAGTTCTTCTTGCTATCGTTTTGTTATACACTCTCTCTATCTTGTCGTTTTATGCGAGCATGCATAGCTATAGTGCATTCATGAAAGATGTAATCACTTAAACCCCTTGCTAGATCTTGAGATATAATTTCCTACTGAGCGTTCGCTCACTTAGTGTTTCCCTACTTTTCAGGTAAGTCCAACGATGAGGGAACTCGAACGGATGGGGAAAATCAAGAGTGAAAGAGATAGAGCTTCTTCCGTGTTATCTAGTCTTTTTCATATTTTCTTGAGTCAACCTTGTATTTTTCCCTTTATTTTCGTTAGTACTTCAAAGGTTTGTACTAGACATATTCTTATGAAGGAATAAAGGATTGGGTTATCTTTACTTTTGCGCATCTCTGATTTTTGGTGTCGAATGCACTAATACTCTGATTGACATGATTGATATAAACTCGTCGCGCATCTCCGGAGACCTTCCGCGCTCGGGGCGTGACACTAATAGAGGTATTTAGCAATTAGTCCTTTAGAACTTTATGTTCCCCTTCATACCTTCTATCCACCCTCCAATTTTCATGGATTTAGGTTAAGAAGATAGGGAGATAGAGGGACGGGAGGTTGCTGGTTTGGCACAGAACGTGCAGAACTAGGGTCTACTTCCAGTCAGAAATTCGAAGTATAGGAGCACTACGAGAGGTAGGATATCTTATGGATGGCTAGAACAATGAGTTAGGAGTAAAAGCCCTCTTGTTTCATAAGTTTTCATGCCTTGTACACGTTGTATTTAATATTTTGTGACTACTGCGCATGTAGGGTTAACATAGCATGCATAAACCTTGCCCTTAATAATGAAAATGATAATTCTAGTTTAAATCATGACTACCCATGCATCTCCATTTTTTAATATAGTTTTATCAGGCCATGTTTACATGTTGGCATGTTTTATCATACATCTATGTACCTTAGATTAGCATGAAGTTCGATTTTATTGCTGTTTACAGTAGACAGGAAGAAACGGTCTTCCTCAAACCGCCAGAGTCTCCCTAGTGGCCCTACGATAGACCGCTAAGGCCAATAAAATGGTCCTCCCGACACCGCTTTAGTTTCTGAGTTCTGTATTTTTGTTAACCCGAAAGATAATGCAGAATAGTCCTATTTATCTTATGATAAATCTAAGCTAATTAGGTCTTACCCTTGTTTTAAGTACTGTATTCTTATACTTGGATATGTTAATCAATCATCCTAGTAGAGTTCGTGTTCTTTGTACACTTTGGACTTATTTTAAACTTACGTTAATTTCATGCCAAAATCATATACTCTTGTATTTATCTTAAATTTCATATGGATTATGAACTTGCCTAGTTTTGATTTGATCGCTGTTTTTTTTCATGATCTCACTCTCATCTTGAGTCTTTTCTTAAGTACATGACACGTATTCCGGTACGATATCATTAGATACACTTTGCACATTAAGTACACAATCTTGGAATTGTGATCCTCTCCATTGGATATTCCTTCCACCAGACCAGGTGATCTTGTTTCAAGGCCTCCCTAAGACTCCGCGAGCCTAGGATTCCCACTAGGACGCCGAGCTGGTTGTACCATCAAAACCCAAATTGTCTAGAAATCACTTACACTACCGGTGTTTTTCTGAGTTCTGGTTAAAAACGGTCCTTAGATCACCGCTAAGCCCTGTCTTGCGGTTGGCCCGAGACCACTTTTGTCCACAAACGGTTCGTGTATGACCGCATGTGTTCCTGAGTCAAACCTTTTTGATTCTGGCTTTGACCCAACGTAAACGGTCCTTACCTAACCACATGGATCTCCTTAACGCTCCGGATCTGACCGCATGAGTTCTCAAACGGTCCAGTAAACGACCGCCTTATCCTTGACCCTGTCTAACCTGAGGTTTGACCTTTGGGTAGGGTTTTATAAGTTCCTAGATGGTCTGATGATTGCTTGGAACTTAACACTTGTCAAATAAGATATTAATAACTTATGGAAAGTAAAGAACATGTCGTTATGCTGTCGAATTTTCTTCATAGCACAACCTTATTCTAAATCAAATCTTTGAACTCTCATATTCTTCACTGATGCATTCTTCTCTTTATATTTGTTATCACGGAACCATAGTTTGAACTTGTTACATTATTGGCCATATTTATATTCTCGTGGAAGTAGCTTGATTTATAACTTGAAGATGCAAGAGCGGGCACAGATAGTGTCCAAGGGCTCCACTCTAGTCCCCTCGGTAGATAGCCGAAAGCATACTATAAATCATGGGATATGATGAATACTGGCGTCGCATTGCGCCGGGAGTACTTTTTTTATAAATGGGTGAAATCCACAAATTCTTACGAGGTAATTTTGTGAAATTACATACTTGCTAGTACATTCTGGTTACATGACTTTCTAGCGCATAGCCTTTATGGTTATGAAAAAGTACATTCTTGTTCATGAAAGGCCAAACTTACATTCTTGTTATATATCTGTTCAATCATGCTCTCATATCTCAATCTTGATCATATCATATTACTTGTGTTACTTTGGTTTTTCACCGCATGTTCTACCATCTTATGTCGTTTATCTTTACTCTAGAGCTAAAACGTTAATTACTTAAAGATTGCCTTCATGTTGATACGAAGATACCTACTCGGCATGTGTGCTCATTCCCTACTTTTTCGTTCTTTTTCAGGAAATTCTAGCGGGTCGGATGAAAATTATTCAAGTGGTGGATCTGCAAGTGATTAAAGATCGAGAGAAGACCTAGTAGAGTCTTAAATCAAGTCGAGTCTATGTATTTTTCCCTTTATTTGAGTCTAGTGATTTGAGTCAAATATCATTGTAAGTTAGATTTTTATTATCAATTAAAGTTATATTTTTGATCAATCATTATGTCCATTCATTTTATGTGTGAATGATTTGCGCTCTGATTGTATTGCTCGCTTGAGGCATACTAGCCGACTGTTCACGTTCCCGATTCTTTCCACTGCATAAATCTCGGGGCGTGACAATTCATACTCCAGAAGTTACGATGTAAATCACCAGCGCCAGCCCGCGCGCTAGCTTGAGCAACGGTTTGAAGGGCCTGGGTAAGACCCGCAACAGTTTATTGCATAGCATCCCAGTTAATGCGATTTGCGGCCATTGTGAGAATGAGGTGCCTGAGAAAATAAACAATTAGTTATTTTCTTTGTAATTTAGGAAGATTTACCTAAAGATGAATTTCTAAATGACTATCTCATCCTGGGCTCTACCCAATTCTCACATGGGTTCAAAAATTTCTTTCTTAATTCATAGGTATGGGTCCTTAAACCTTGGACTTAACCTATGACATGACATTTTCTTAGGACTTACTTATGCCTAGGCTTTGATACCAACTTAACTGTCATGCCCCGAGATATGCAGCGGAATTAAGTCAGGAACTTGAACAGCCGGCAATACGTCTCAAACTAGCAATATAATCAGAGCGCATTAATACATCCATATAACAGATGAATGCACAAGGTCATATACTAAAAAATCTTCACTTTATTACAAAATAATGATCAAGGTTACAATGAAACTAATCTTTGACTCTCTTTGACTACTAGACTCAATAAAGAGAAAAATTACATAACATGATCAACTTCACCGCCTATTACAGTGAAGGTGACAAGACTCTTGACTAGACCAGCTATGGCTTCTCGAACCATCAATCACTCTCGGACCCGTCACTTGAGTAGTTCGAATCCCCGCTAGAATTTCCTGTAAAGGATTGGAAAAGTAGGGAATGATCACACTTGCCCAGTAGGTATCTTCATATCAACATGAAGGTAATATTAAAGTGATTAACATTTTAGCTCTAGAAGGTAAGATAAAAGAAATGCGATAAATCATACGAATAAAACCAAAGTAACACTAGTATCAAGGCATGGACAAGATATATGTGAACATGATCAAGCAAGATTAAAAAGATATAAGTTTGGCATTTCAGGTAACGAGAATGTACTAGCATATAACGGGAATGTACTTTTCATAACCATAAAGGCTATGCACTAGAAAGTCATGTAACAAGAATGTAATAATTTCATGATGAGCCTCGTGGTTTTCACCAGTTTATAAAAAGTACACCCGGCGCAATGCGACGCTAGTGTTCATCATACCCCATGGTTTACAGTATGTTTCCGACCATCCGCCGAGGGGGCTAGCGTCGAGCCCTTGGACACTGTCCGTACCCGCTCTTGCATCTTCAAGTTATAAATCAAGCTACTTCCACGAGAAATATAAAGTTTGGCCACTAATGTAAAGGTCAAATAATAGCTTTATGATAACAAAGATCAAGGTAAGAATGCACCAAATATGAACATGAGAGCTCAAGGATGAATTAATGACAAGGTCATGCTACGGAAGGAATCCGGCAGCATAACGGTACATTTATAGATTTTAATAATTTATCAACAGCTTATTGAACATAATGCTAGGTTCTAGATAGTTGAAGACCATCTAGGATGGGAATGGGATCAACCCTTGGTCAAAACCATGGGTTAGACACAATCTGGAAAAACACGGTCAAGTGAGAACCGTCTTCTTGAAACCGCGGTCGAGTCAAGACCGCTTTTAGATAGAGTCGACTCTAGAAAGGAAAAGGGGTCAACGCAACATCACTACAGGAAAAGGGCCGACTGCTACTAGAAGTAGGCAGTCGCCTGAGAGCCGTGACTATTCCAGAGTGCAGGAAAATGCGAAAAACTCAAGTGTTTTCTAATCCATTAGGTTTTTAGGGTACAACCAGCTCGGCGTTCTAGTGGGAATCCCAGACTCGCGGAGACTTATGGAGGCCTTGAAACATGATCACCTAGTCTAGCGGAAGGAATATCTGATGGAGAGGATCACTGTAGATTGTGATAAATCCACACATGAAGAAGAAATTTAAATATGAGAACGCATAATAAAAATGAGGGGGAGACGATATAATAATAAGGAAAAGAAGCACGTGGTGCTACTAAGGAGGGTGATCGCCAGAGGGGTTACCTCAAGAAGAAACAAAGAAGATCGCGAATACCTGGTGGAAAATAGAACGCGGGATAGATTGTGAATTCCTTCTCCTCCTTCAACCGGCCGGCCGATGAAGGGGGTTTTCCTTTATTGATTACCCTTGCAAAAAAAAAGGACAAAACACACAAGCAGTGGATCAGCCAAGTGCACGTAGTATCAATCCCAAAGATGATATGAAGATGAGAAAAGAACAAAACATGCGCACCTTGTTTTGTTTTAAAACCCCTAAAGAAATAGGGAAGGAGGAAATATGATGTTAATGCAAACGTAAAAGAAGAAAACACAGTGATGATGAAGCTAATGCAAAAAAGAAGAAAACAACATAGTGATGATGAACGATGGATGAAGATGAAACAACTCAAACAGAATAAAGAACCCTGCTGTCCCTGACGACAGTAAAGGGAAACAAGGTGGACGCGGTTGATCGGAAGCAGAGGAAGCAGAGGAAGCAGAGCTCTAAACGATCGCACAAGAGGAAGATGAAGCTCTGTAACCCTGAACTCGTAACCCGTAAACCTGTGAACTCTCTGACCCGTCAACCTCTGCCTAGATCGACCAGAGCATCCTTTTATAGGATTTCAATCGAAGATAAGCTCAAATTTGGGAAGATAAGGATAGACAATGATCAAAGAAGGCAGGACTCTAACTCCTAATTCAAGCAAGAAGACCAACGGAGGCAGGGAACTCTCCAGGAAAGTTGAGTTTAAGCAGAACACGGAAAGGTGAAACACAACCTTCAGAAGGGCGTCAAATCACAAATTGACGACCTACATCAAGACGTTACTCAAAAACACGACCATGATCAAGGGCGTCACTTCTTGGATTAAATTTGGCAATAAAACTTACTTTATTTGAAAATTATGAGAACACGCCTGAGATGAAGGCGTTAATTGAAACTATGCCCTGAGGAAGGACGTTAATCAATAATTTGAATTTATTTTAAATTTATTATGAAACCGGATAATACCAGGAATTGACGCCCTGACATTTGATCGTCCTTTCTTTGAACACGCCCCATGTTAGGTCGCTATATAAAACACGCCCCTCCTCAGGTCGCGAATCACAAAAAATGCAAGCACAAACCAAAAAACACACAAAAAATAGAAAAACTTCATATTATGAATATATCAAAGTTCACTTTGGGGCGTCAACATAGTGACATGAGATTTGATCAACATAGCGTCAATTTTGGCGTGTCTACAGTTGCCCCGCCTTGGCGTCTGCTTTGCAAGGGAGTGAGACGAAATGGAATGAAAGTGCAACAAACGAAATGAAGTGGAGCGAACTGATAAGTAGATGCCAAGGTGTGATGTGACACGCCTCAGACACTAAGCATTGGAAATCTTTCCAAGATTCTGAGCGAAACAACTCCGGGTGATTCCAAGGAAGTATCAATTTGCTGGATAAAGGAGATTAAACTAAATAAGTAAAATGTGCGCATGGCACGACAAGGAGACACCATTGGAAAGCGGTTACCAGCCAACGTGGACGTGCTACAACCAAGGTGGATTTGCAGAAAAATAAAGGGAATTGAGATGAAGACCCAGCAAAGGAACAGTTTCAAGGAAATAGCCTGAGCGGCTTCAAAGTAAATAAAATACTCAATTTGGAGTGGAATATCTCACGTCAACTCAATCAAGAGCGAGTGACCTTCATTATTACCGTAATATGAAGATTTTCAGCATGAAATTCAAAATCCTACATGATGCATGCTGGGCTAAAAGGAAAAGATAAAACAAACTAAAAGATAAAAAAAATAACCAAGGATAATATTGCTAAGCCATCTAGATTCGGTCAAGAATCCAGATCTCTAAGCTGATACTAGGCCGAAGCCCGTTTGTCCACGCATCAACTCAGAAAAGTGGAACCATCGTCCCAGACCTTTAATGACTCAACGGCCTATCCGTGTGATCAAGACTCTCCTAGAATTATCACTGTTTTTGATGAAGGGAAACTCAAATTCCAGGTTCATCAGAACCACAAGGTCCTTGATATGCTATAATAGCGTAGATACCATATAGTAATAATGCTTACAACAAGATGATGTTACCTCCACATTAATTCGGACATCTGAAAACCTGCAATCTTCTACACTCAAAAGTTCATTAGTTCTCTCAAAATTTCAATATAAATAATCCTCAATTCAAAGCATAACATGATCATAAGTGCTTAATAAGATAAAATCCTAACGAAATAATAGCACTTAAGTTCATCAAAGCACGTAAGGAAGGAAATTCATAAGTTCACAAATTCACGCCTGCAAAGAACGTCATCAAAACATGGAAGGCGCCTTATAAAGAGGGCGTCAAAATGATAAACACGCCTTTCACTGAGGCGTTAAATTCACCAAGGGCTCAAGAAGAAAACGACCCTAGAAAGGGCGTTACACAAAACACGACCTCAGTCAGGTCGTCAATTCAACAATTGACGCCCTAACAGAAGGTGTTAATTAAGCACGAACTTCTGTTTCCGATTCGCAAACTAAACCCAGTCCTAATGGCAATCAACTTGCTAACTCCGAACGGCCTTAAGACTCCCCAGACTCCTATAAAGGAAAGCCAATTCCAATCAATCAAAGCAATCCTTCGAGCTCTGTTCTTCTGCTACTTCTTCTGTCTGTTCTTATGTAGGCATCGCAAACGTCAGAGCTTCTTCTGCAAATCGAAGATGGAGAGGGCGATTAAGAGGTCCAAGTCGTCCACTCCCAGGTTGACCGATATTAACGGGCATATTAGCAGTAGAATTTCCATGAACCAGGTAGAGAGAAAATCCTTCTGTTCTTGTCTTGTCTTCTCTTGTCTTTACTGAAACATTATATTCTCTTCTGTATGCATATTCATTCTTCTTTCTGAATTGTCCTTCCTTTCTTTCTTCCACAGGACTTCCCAAATGTCCCAGGAGCTAACAAGATGGCATCTTCTGGGTCTAGTCACCCATGCCAAACATTATGATCAGATTCATCTTGACTGGGCAGCTATAGGGGCTCTTGTAGAGATATGGCATCCTTCCACCCATACCTTTCTCTTCTCTACTTTTGAAGCCACGATCCTATTAGAAGAATTGGAGATAATCTTAGGCTTAAAGAGAACGAAGCAAGGAGATGAGGAAAAGGTGGCCATCATGCCAAAACCAATTGCCTCTCATGAGCTATTAACAAGCTTGATATCTAGCCCCAACCTAGTGAATCAAATCAAAGCCACTAAAGGAATCAATCTTCTAAAGCTCGCCTCATGGGTGTACAAGAGAGCGGATCAAGCTAAAGAAGATGAAGAGATAGAGCGGGTAGCAAAGGCTTTCGTGGTATGCTTAGCAGGAGCAATCTTATTCCCATCCACGGAGGACTTCCTAGAAGAGGCACAGTTAAGCGCCGTAGTGAGCTTATGGGAAGGAGATAGAGTGGGACCGGCGATTCTAGCCTATCTCTATAGCGGGCTTACCTTGGCGGCGATGGGAAGGCCCATCTATGGATGCATGCTAGCACTCTCTAGTTGGGTAGATCTCCACTTCAAGTTCGATCCATGTGACGAAGCCCAACAATCCTCAAGAATCTTCTTAAAAAGCCCACTCTCTTATATGACCGGTTCACTTGGGATAAGCAATAGAGTGACGAACCGGATTCCCCAAATCAAGAAGAGAGCGGAATGGAGAGAGCACCTCAAAGTAATGCCAAAGAATCTCTTCACTTGCGCCCTGGGAATACTCAAGACTCAAGAGCTTCGTGCAAGATTTTCTCCTGGGACGGACCTTCGTCTCAATTCGTCTTGTACAATTCATATCGATGCCTCCTTCAACTCGGGCTCCCACGGAGAGTATTCGAGGACCCATCACACCTCCCTCCTATCAAGAGACGGGACCTTGGCAGCAATGAAGATGGAGAAGAGTGCACAACTATTCAAGCTTTGTGGAAAATCAACAAGGCTCATCAACCTGTAGAAAGCTTGAAAGAAGACAGAGATGAATGGAAATCTTATGTAATAGCTCTTAGAAAATTGAGGCCCAAAATGACTCATTAAGCATTGTAATCTTTTCCTTCCAATAACTCAATGATATTTCCTTTATTGAGCCATCTTATTGTGTTTCTGATCAACTCTTCCAACGTTCTGATTCTGTTGTAAATAACGACTCAGGCAATGTCGTGAATTCATAAAAGGACACCTTCACCACAGGTCGTCTTCAACATTCCAGTTAACAAATTTGACGCCTTCACCAATGGGCGTTAAATGAAAAACGTCCTAATGCAAGGCGTTAATACGATTCATATTCCAAAATATATTCGTTGAGATTCCAAAAGTAACGCCTTCAGGACAGCCACGTTTCATATAAATAACGCCTCAATCGTAGTCGTTACTCAAAAATAGTAATGATTATTCCCATCAAATCAATCAATTGCCATTAAATGCGTCTGATGACGGTTATCATTCCCCATGCAAACAAAAATAACGCCTTAAGAAATGTCGTCAATTATTAAGAAACACCTTTATGTCAGTCGTTGATTCCACAAGACGCGGCCTTCCTTAAGTCGTTAATTCTTTTTGACCATTTGACTTAACTTTCCCTCCTTTCTTCTTCTTCCTCCGTCCATTTCCCCTCTTTCTCTCTTTCATCTGCAACCCTAACCGAGAACCCCCTCCCCCAATCTCTCTCATTCTCTCTCTCTATCTCTCTCCCTTCTACACCCTAGCCCTAAGCTATGGCCGGAGGAGGTTTGAAGCGCCAACGGGTGGCCGCCCCCGAGGTCGTTGACCTGGGCGATGATGCCCACGGTGAGGAAGTCCCTCCCGCGGCGGCCGACGAAAACGCACCGGCGGTGGCGGCCGACGACGAAGCTGAAGGAGGCCAAGAGGCCAATGAAGGAAATGAAGATGATGCCGGAGAAGAGGGAGAAAATGAAGAGGGAGAAGAAGGCGAGGACGGTGAAGAAGGAGAAGAAGAAGATGGCGATGAGCCACCGCCCACGGCGGCGGCTCCTCCCCGTGCCGGCCAGCTCCGACGGCCTAGGCAGCCACGGCCTCAGCCACAAGAACCCAAACACAAGAAGGTAGGCCCTCAACCCAATTCCCATTTTTTTATTTTATTTTTATTTTTATGCCATTTCCATAGCCCTCGGGTATAAGCCCTGCAACCCAGAAAGAAGGCGCCCTCAGGGGCGTCACGTTTTACAAAGACACGCCCGACCCAAGAGCGTTAATTAAATTATTTCCCTGAAAAATAATTAACCCCATGAGAACACGCCCTGCCTCATGTTGCCCATTTAAATTTATCATTTTTGATATCATGCTGTTAATTTCCGTTAATTCCCATGCTTTAATTATTTCAAATATTTTTCCACGAATTTGTTTCGTATGCCATTATTTTTATTTTATTTTCTAAAAAACGTGAAAACAACGCCCACCTGCCAGGGCGTTAATTCAACAACAGACGACCAAACCAGAGGTCGTCCATTCATTAATTCCTGATTAATTAACGGACCCATTTTGGAAAACGCCCCACCCAAGGGCGTGACTTGAAATATTTTTTACACATTCAGAAATTAACCATAGAATCACGCCCCACACAGAGGCGTTGCTTAGATGAACAGCGACCTTGGATAGGTCGCAAATTCAAAGCACATTTAGAGCCATGCCCTCCTCAGGGGCGCTAATTTAACAAACCACGACCTGAGGATGGTCGTTAATTAAAATCAAACACCAATATAATCCAAGGCAATCAAAATGAGATTCAGCATGAATAATCAACATAATTAAGTGAAAATTCTTTTCTTTTTCTTTACATGCAGGGATTGATGAGGACACGGATCTCCTGGGTTATGGTCCGGGCAGCATACTACGGCCTCCCCGAGTTTCAGAGAGCGAGGGTAGATGCCATGGGGTTTGGGGCCTTCCTTAGCATAGAGCCAGTTAGGCCAGACCTACCACTTATCCAGGTTCTACGGGAGAGATGGGACAGGGCTAGCCGGGCATTCTTGATGCCATGGGGGCACATGATTCCCACCCTAGAGGATGTGGCTAGGATTACGGGGTTGAGGGTAGACGGTGAGGCTGTGAGCGGGATCACCTACCCTGACTACACTGAGTTTGCCCAGAGGCTGCTAGGGCTAGAGATGGTCTACGAGACACCCAGCGAGTGTAGGACTATCTTCCGCACCGACCTTACTACAATGATGGGCTTAGGGAATGCTAGGCACAGGTCCGGGGAGACCTTAGAGCAGTTCTCGAAGAGGTTGATAGACGGGGCTAGGGCGGTCTACTGCCAGGACCCGGCCGACAGGGAGAGAGCGGACCGAGACTTGAGGAGGTTCCTGCTACTGCTGCTCGGGAGGCTATTGCTCGGGACAAAGGGCGACGTCATCAACTGCCGATTCCTGGGGATACTCGAGGACCTGGAGGCAGTTGGCAGCTACGCCTGGGGAGCGGCGCTGCTGGCGCACATGATGGCCGACTTGTCCACGGGGACGGGTCGAGAGACGACCGTCAGTGGCTTCTCACCTTTTCTTCAGGTATGCATTTTTCATTTTTCTTTTCTTTTATTTTTATCATGCTGGTGAATGCTTCACTAATATGATGCATGGATGCAGGTTTGGAGCCATCTATACATGCCGATGGGGCGCGCTGACCCACGGCCTGGAGGTGAGGGAGCTTTCCCTCTAGCACGGCGCTGGCTGCCGATAGTGTTTGGAGCCCCACTCGGCTACGAGTTGTGGGTGCTGCGGAGAGAGTTCTGCGACTTCCCTCCCTCGCTAGTATGAATGAATGTTATGCATCTTTCTTTTGCATTTATTTTGAATTTATTATGATGATGATGAAATGATGACATGTATGTTTATGAATGTAGGTTCAGTGGAGACCCTATGAGGGGATGACGGACGAGGGCCAGCCGTGGGTCGTAGCGGGCCGTCCTCGTTTTGAGCGTGAGCTTTGGGTTCACTGCCTGAGCGAGATCGAGTTGTTACGGCTTAGGTTGGTGATGAGGACACTGGGCCTCCACCAGGAGTGGGTAGAGGTAGGCGAGCCGCGGGGCATCGGGAAGAAGACGCACGGTCGTACGAAGGCGACCGACTGGAGGGTGCGGTTCGAGGAGCAATACGTCGACTGGCAGCGAGGCGGGACCAGAGTCACCTCCCGGGCGACTGACAGCTCCGAGTACCTCCGGCGCTACTGGGAGGTTTACGCCGGCCGACCCCAGATGAGGGTCTTAGGGGTATGTATGAATGCGATTATTACTAAATTAAATGCAAATGCTTTCTATCATGTGACTAATATGTAATGAATGCAGGATGCGCGGGACATAGCGGCGATGGATGCCCAGGCCCACCTACACAGCCTGGAGGATCAGCTGGCCGCCACACGGGCTGACCTAGAGACCCTGGTGAGTGTTTAAATTATTCCTATATGCATGTGTATATCTTTTTTTTTGTTGAGTTATTGATGATTAGCCACTGACGATCTCAATGAATGCATCGTGCCTAGCAGGGAGTAGTGAGGAGAGACCCAGGAGAGGCCTCCAGCTCGTGAGGGCCCAGTGCAGAGGTGACTGCACTGGCAGGGCAGCTAGCCGGAGCGATCGCACGAGCCGTGGTAGCAGAGCGCGATCTCGCTTCACGGGTAAATTCCAAAACACAGATCCATTCAAATATAGATTATATAATTGTGCACTGATGAAATCCATTTTACAGACTGAGGAGCTTCGAGCCGCTCTTACCTGTGTTGATGAGGGCTTCCGCGCGACGAGCACACAGGTGAGTGGTTTAAATCATGTATTGCTTGAATTGCTAGATTACTGAATCATTGCATTAAATTGTGGAATTGATGATTTGCTTACCTGTTTGCAGATGACTCAGCTTCAGGCGGTACGTACCGAGTTGGCGATCCGTGATCAGCGGATCTCAGAGCTAGAGAGGTCCCTGAGGCGACGAGAGGAGCTGCCTCAGGACGTGGCCGAGCTGCGGGTGGCTCTTGAGCTGGAGCGACGGGAGCATGCCCGGGAGCGCGAGGAGCGTGCTCATGAGCGGGAGGAGTACCAGGCAGAGCGTGCTCGGTACCAGGAGCAGGTAGCAGCACGTGAGCGAGAGCTGGCAGACTCGAGGACCCAGTTGATCCTTTCTCAGGAGTGGCTACGAGTGTCTGAGGAGCGTCTCCAGCGAGGGCGCGAGCGAGCACGAGCTGCGGGATACTCCTTCACCAGCTCCACTTTTGTGGCAGGCTCTTCCCTCCGAGAGAGGAGCGAGGCAGGGGGTCAGGTTCGGGTTCCAGCTTCTTCTCGGGGGCCCATGCCTCCTCCACCAACGCCAGCTCGGGACGGCGAGGAGGAGGTTGAGAGTAGGAGAGAGGAGGGTGGAGGCGAGAGCTGAGCGACTTACTTGTACTCCTCCACCCTCACACTTGTACATGATAGACATTCATGATGTATATATATATATGATTGAGATTTATTTGTTACCTGAGCACTTTGTGTAGTTGTGCCCTTGTGTTTGTGTACTTTCCTCTTTCCACGTTCTTCGTGTTTGCTTTACTGTGCCCTGTACCTGCAACTGTAATCCATACCTTGAACAAACAGGTTAATTCATCTGTTCGACTTGGCCCCTTGCCCAATAAGCAAGAGGTAGCAATATTTTGACCTTAATGATGGGTCAAGGGGCCAAGCCTTTGATCAAACTAGGCAAAAATAAAATAGCTGATAGCGGGGAGATGCCTCATGCAAAGCACACATATGCAAACCATAAATAAAAGATGCCCATGCAAAAGAATGCAATCATACATCGTGAAGAAATTCATTTTTTTATTTTCTTCTTTTTTTCACTCTTTTATATATATATTTTTGTTATTTTTCCTGAAAAACACGCCTTAGGGTAGGTTGTGGTTCGCATAAAGTCGCCCTAGAAGACGGCGTGAATTTGAAAAGGAAATCTGATTTTTGAAAAAAGTAACGACCTGCTCAGAGACGTTATTCAGAAAGAGACGACCTAATCTAGGACGTTAATTCTATAAAAAGCGCCTTAGCCGAAGGCGTTAATTGAATTAATCTGCGAAAAAGGGTTGACAAGGCTATCAAGACCACGGGTCCTACACGGTCACCATCTAAAATTCATTAACCTTTCTTGAGTAATTAAAAGGGAGTGGACGTGGTCATAATTGACTTGTATTCGAGATTTCGCACAGTGCAATTTCTTTAGTCCGTCTTGACCATCCTGCCAGTTCGTGACTTACCACATAGAAAGGATGGAAGAAAATATAAGGGAAGCCCATATGGGATTCTGAGGTGCTCAAGGCAAAGTTACCTCCCCTACCCTATGCCTGTTGGGGTTCGGTCTTTGGCGTAGGAAAATTTGTTGCCTTTTTGCCCCTTTTATATTGCACGCATACGCCCAAGGTTTTCCTTGCGGGGACTTTACCCTCTTGACATGCTTTTCTTTTCACAACTTGACTTTCACTTCGGAATTGATTTGCATTGATGAATAAAAACCTAATTATACTTGGGCTTTTATGGCATTTGCTCTCTTTTGGGCCCCGACTTCCACCTACTAGGGCGGCGGATAGGCTTGGCGTGTCTACCTCGAGATCTCCCTTCCTCCCTTATGGGCCGAAGAAGAAAAGAACGGGTATTGTCTTTCACTTTTAGTCAGGTTTTTGACTTTCTATTGGATTTTGCACTGCTTGAGTTCAAGAATAAAGCATGTAGTGTGTGCGGGAGTCAACCCCCTTTTAAGTTAGCAAGACTGATGAATGAATTCTGAATTTTGACCTTTCGGACCTTGATCCTTCGTGTGCCATGGCACCAATTTTGATCTCTTCTATTTTTTTGTTTGCTTTTTGGAATTTCTATTTTTTTTTGGTTTTTGGAAATATTCCACTTTGTTTTGGATTTTTGAAACAATTTTCATTTTGTTTGGATTTTGAATCAAGGGTAGTATTTCTTAAGATACAAACCATTCCAAGGGTGAGTTAACTCTTCTCCTTCAGCATTAATCAATTTATAAGCATTGCCTGGAAAAACGTCTTTTATAACAAACGATCCTTCCCAATTGGGTTGGAGTTTTGAGCGAGGGCCACCCGGCTTTACGAAAATTCTCTTAATTACCATGTCACTGATTTTGAATTTTTTCTCAATTACTTTCTTTTGATAAAAATGCGAGAGCCTGTTTTGATAAACGCGCGCATGCTCAGCGGCGACCAGCCGCTTCTCATCTAGGAGTTCCAATTGGGCGAGGAGTGAATCACGACGTTCATCCATAGAAAATTCCTTATCCAATTGTACTCGTAGAGAGGGAATGAGAATCTCATAAGGGACTACTGCCTCCATCCCATAAGTAAGGGCGAAAGGGGTTTGCCCAGTGGGGGTTCGAATGGAAGTTCGGTAGGCCCAGAGAGCTTCAACTAGCTTGTCTGGCCAATCCGAATATTTATTAGCCTCACACGTCTTTTTGATAATTTTTATCAAAATTTTGTTAGTTGCCTCTGCTTGGCTATTGCCCTGCGGATAATAGGGAGAAGAATGATGCAATGCAATGTTATACCTGTTGTAGAGATCCTTGATTTCTTGAGAGATAAATTGGGATCCATTGTTGGTGACGATGGTGCTTGGGATGCCGAACCTCGTGATGATGTTCTTCATTATAAACTTGCAGACGTTTGACGCTTTGATCTCCACGTAAGCTTCTGCTTCCGCCCACTTGGTGAAGTACTCCGTTACCGTGAGGATGAATGATTTTTGCTTGGTCAGGAGATTTGAATCACCAAGAGGTCCAATGATATCAAAAGCCCACATGGAGAAAGGCCATGGGGAGGACGTAGGATGGAGTGAAGAAGCAGGAGAATGAATCTTGTCGGCATGCAGTTGACACTTAACACACCTTCGAACATAGATGGAACAATCCTCTTCTAGAGTTGGCCAATAGAAACCTAGCCTAAGGATCTTCTTAGCTAGCATCTGGCTATTCACATGACCACCACACACTCCAGAATGCGCCTCTTCCACAACTTTCCATGATTCATCATCGTCGAGGCATCTTAATAAAACACCGGTGAGCCCTCTCCTATAGAGCACACCTCCAATCAAAACATAACGCTGAGCCACTCTTCTAATTGCTTTCTTTTCTTCTGCAGTGGCTTCCTCGGGATAGGACTGATCATTGCAATATCTGGCAATCTCATAATACCAAGGCTTCTCTTCGTCAGCCAATTCTTCTTCCCAGTCTAAAAGCATGACCTCTTTGCCTTTAAGGGATTCCTTTTGCTTAATCTTTTCAAGCACCTTATCCCTAATATTGAGGAATGCACGATCCTTAATAGCTGGCGTGTCACGCTGATGAATTAGAGGAACATGAAAATCACGCTCAGGAGGGAAGACTAAAGCAGAGGCCAAAGAAGCAAGGGCATCGGCCAAGATATTTTGGCTACGAGGAACATGGACGAAGATCAATTTGGTGAAGAGTGTGGCATAAGCTGAAGCAAGTTCCTGGTAGGGTTTGAGCTTAGGATTGATAGTGCGGCATTTGACCAACACCTGGCGCAGAATGAGCTGACTATCACCTACAATCCTCAAATGGGTGACACCATATCGATGAGCGATTTGAAGACCGGCCAAAAGAGCTTCATACTCAGCTATATTATTGGTGGCGGGAAAAGTGAGCCGAGCAGCAAATGGGATGGTGACCCCTTCTGGTGTTAAAAGAACCATGCCGATCCCTCTTCCTTGGGAATTTAGAGCTCCATCAAAATGTAATGTCCACATAGGATCGTGGGGTTGATTAATGGACATTAGTTCTTCATCTGGAAACTCCGAATTGACAGGATCAAAACGCGGTAGAGGGTGGTGAGCAAGATGTTCGGCAATGGCGTAACCTTTGATAGCTTTCTGTTGAATGTAAGTGATATCAAACTGAGAGAGGAAGCTTTGCCAGCGTGCTAATCGATCAGTGAGGACAGATTTTTCAAGGAGGAATTTAATCGGATTCATGCGAGCAATGAGGTGAACCTCGTGAGCTAGGAAATAGTGCTTTAACTTCTGAACTACCCAGACTAAAGTAGCGCAAGTTTTCTCCATGGCTGAATACCTCTGTTCACAGGGGTTAAGAAGTTTAGACAAATAGTATGCTGCCCTCTCCTTACCTTCTTCGTCTACTTGAGCTAAGACAACACCTACAGAGTCATCCAGGACGGAGACATAGAGAACGAGTGGTTTGCCTGGAATCGGCGGCCTCAGGACAGGAGGATTGGCCAAATAATCCTTCAATCCGTCAAAGGCTACCTGACACTTGTCATCCCAATTAAACTTGACTCCGGGCTTAGTAAGCTCGTAAAACGGCCTACATCTTTGTGAATGCTGGGAGACGAAGCGGCGAATGAATTACAACCTCCCGATTAATCCTCAAACTTCCTTCAAATTCTTGGGAGGAGGCATATCTCTAATGGCCCTTGCCTTGTTGGGATCAACTTCAATTCCCCTCTTGCTAACAATGAAACCAAGGAACTTCCCTGAAGAAACGCCAAACACACACTTCTTGGGGTTCATCTTCAATTGATACTCTCGCGATCTTTGCAAGACCTTAGCTAGAACCCCAGGATGTTCAATCCTTGTCCTTGATTTCACAACCAGGTCATCCACATACACCTCGATATAGATATAAATCATGTCGTGAAAAATCGCCATCATAGCCCTCTGATAGGTGGCTCCAGCATTCTTAAGTCCAAAAGGCATGACCACATAACAATAAGTACCCCATGGTGTAGTGAATGATGTCTTCTCTTGATCTTCTTCAGCCAGACGAATTTGATTGTAACCTGAGAAGCCATCCATGAAAGAGAGAGTCTCAAATCCTGCCGTGTTATCAATCAAAACATCAATATGAGGGAGGGGGAAGTCATCTTTAGGACACGCACGATTGAGATCCCGGAAGTCTATGCAAATCCGAACTTTTCCATCTTTCTTCATAACCGGGACGATGTTAGCCACCCAATTGGGGTAGATGACAACTCTAACAAATCTAGCCTTATGGAGCTTGTCGACCTCTTCTTTCATCTTTAAAGCCATATTAGGGTGGAAACGCCTCAACCGTTGCTTGACCGGCACAGACCCTGGCTTAAGTGTAAGGCGATGTTCAACGAGCGCAGGGTCTAAACCAGGCATATCTTCATAACTCCATGCGAACGTGTCCTTGTATTCTTGCAGGACCAAAATGAGCGCCTCCTCTTCGGAGGGCGATAAATTCTTGCTTATGAGGACAATCCTAGGGTCTTCCTCGGTACCCAAATTAATTTCTTTGGTACGCTCTTCTACGGAGGCTGACGGTTCGTCAAATCGTCTTATGCCACTAGCAAAAGCATCAGCCTCGTCCTCATATTCTTCATAACTTTCATCCCCCTCTTCAATAGGGTCTTCGTCATTCATAATTTCATAGACACCCAAACCCTCATAAGAAACAACAGCATTCTCATATTCTAACTCTGGCAGGATGATTTGATTCTCTATAAATTCAGGAAGAGCTAAACAAGCCTGGCATCTGATAGCTAACTCCAACAGAAACCTACGAGGAATCTGCTTACCCTTGGATTTCTTATGTGAATCTACCCCATGAATTTTATTAGAAGAAGAAGAACAACTAGCTTGACTAGAAGAAGAAAAAGAAGGAGGTGAAAAAGTGGATACATGAGGTAATACAAAGGAAGTCCCCTCACCAGAGGGGGAGAAAAGATTTAGCAATGAATCTTGAAGGAGCGGCCCCTGGGTCGGGACGCACTCAGAAGAGAAATAGGAGGTCTCCTCAACAGAAATGGAGGATTGGAAATTTGGGAATTTGGCGTTTTTTTTTCTTTTTTGTCTTTTTCTTCATTCTTATTTTCTGTTTCAAGAAGAAAGCAGTGTGAAGGGAGGATAGCAGGAGGAGTGGAAATTGCCAGATCAGAGAAAGATTGAATCAGTGATGGCCCGTGCGGGGGCGTGATGGAGAGTTTAGAAAATCGCTCGAGGAGCGAAGAAAGAATTGTGAGAGAAACTTGGATTGAATCTGGAGATAAATTGATTATAATCGGAGGTGGTCTTGGCACGCGACCAAACCGATGAGAATATAGAGAAGCAAGCACAGATGGATGCATGGAAGTGAGAGAAAAGAGGCCGGCCCACAGCCTGTCCACGGTGAAGCCTTCTTCAAACAGAACATCTGGCTCTCCAGTATCAGTGTAGTCACTCAGTAGCTGCCTCTTATCTGTAATTGCAACTGGCATCTCAATCAATTCATGAATAAGTGGCGGCCATTCCGGGTCAGTCGGCATGAAGAGGCGGCTCAAAGAAATAGTAATATCCTGCATATCGAACCACCTGTACCAGTCACATTCTGGATCATCCATTTTCCTTCTTTTATCAGGCCTTAGGGACTCCAAGGCTTTATATGTGGCCAACGGGGCAATATGACGAGCAAACTGTCTAGCATGAACATCCTGACAGTCTAATATGGAAGTGATTATTGTAGTTTGCTCATTATTTTGAAAGCCACCCGTGACAAAATGTGTCTTTAATGTCCAAGTGAGCGGTTGGCGATCTGTTTTTAACGTAGATGTCATAAATGCTCATGGTTCATCTTTGTTTTTGCCTGGCCCTTTGTAACCTAGGCCACCTCGTGTAATCAGTTTCTGAGGTTTAACAGGCCTAATCCTGCCTTGACAATTGGCACCCAGACCTTTGCCATTTTGATACCCCATTTTCATTAAGATGTTCCAGCCAGAGGTGTTCATCATTGTTTTCTTCTTTTTCTCCTTGGCAGGCAGGGGTGTCATAGCAACCGTTGTGACTTTTTCTGGCATTGGTCGTGGACAAGGGACGTCCAACACAGATAATAGTGGCTTGTTGGCTGGCCACATGGATGGAACTGATGAAGCCACGTGAATATCCTCCTCTGGTAGAATCGGCATACTGGTAACTTTAATAATGCGGCCCTTGTGTGGGAATTTAAGGCATTGGTGATTTGTGGAGGGCACCGCATCGAGTTGCTGAATGTAGGGGCATCCTAGAATGCCATTAAATGTCGGGTCCATATCCAGAATGTGAAAATCTGCTGTGATGGCGGCAGGACCCAAACTTACTTTTAACGTAATCATGCCTATAGGAGGTTTCTTCGTGTTATCATATGCAGTGACTGTGATAGTAGACGGCCGTATTTGGCTTTCCGGAATACCACACAACTTCAAGGTGCTAGGTGGCAAGACATTGATGGATGCCCCAGTGTCCACCAGACATTGCTTAACAGCCACCTTATTAATGTCAACTGTGATGCATAGAGCGTACTTTCTTGCTGGGAGTGGCGCCAGTTCATGTTCATGGAAAGTAATTGCCGGCTGACTGCTAGCGGGTGTTAAAACCGTGACTATCTTCTCAACTGGGATGTCCTCATTAACCATCACCTTTTGCAGATATTCTTTCAAAGCTAGCTGATGAGTGGTGGACCTTTTAATTAGTTCCAGGATTGAAATCCTTGCTGGTGTTCGGTCCAAGTGCTTTAGCAAATCATACTGAGTCCCTGGCACTGACTCTTGTTCTTGTTCTTGCTCTTGCGGCCCCTGCGCGGGCTCTAGCTCTCTCTGTGGAAAAATACGGTGGAACATCCGTCCACTGCGGAGCGGCGCCACGCCTTGACGTGCCTCTGTCGGGACAAGTGTGGGAGGGGGATTAGAAGAAGAAGAAGGTGTGTTGGTGTTAAGAAGTGGTGGAGTGGGAGTTCCTGCAGAGGGAATCCCTGTAGAGGGTGCTGGTGTCCTGGTAGGAGGCGTAGAGGTAGAAAGGGATACCCGAATGCGGGGGGAATTGGTGGGGGGTGGAATGAGAAGGGTTCTGGGTACAAAAGGTGGCGGAACCGATGGTGGGGGGATCCTTGCCGGTGAAGGAGTAGTGGTGGCGGGTGCAGTGGGCGTTGGTGATGGGCGGATGAGGAGTGGCCTAGATGGCAGTGGAGAAGGGTTGGTGGTAGATGGGTTTTGTTGTGGCATAGGCTGTAGAGGTGGTAAGCATGTAAGAAGGGGGCGAACCGGCGAGGTTGGAGAATTGGCGGTAGGAGGTGAATTAACGGGGCGCAGAAGAGATCGGCCCACTTGAGGGGTAGGAGAAGAAGAAGGGGTGCGCAAGAGGCGCGGAGGTTGATTTTGATTATGATAAAGTGCCCCGACAGAGGCGTTTTCTTCATGCCATCCCTGCCCTCTCTCCACCTCATAGAGAGACGTGACAGGGTTTACGTGCTGGTTTGGCGGGTGCTCCGGCAATGGATTGTGGACAATCCCCATATCGTGCTGAGGCGCTGGAGCTTGTTGTTGCTGCTGTGGAGCTGGTTGCTGTGGCTGCTGAGCTTGTTGCTGCCGAGGAGACCTTCTTTCTTTCATAGTGGCGATGAATTGTCTCATCTCATCCCAATTGATGTCACCTTGGTCATTTAGGTCATAAATGTAATCTCTGAAGTGGAAGCAACGATCAAGGTTATGACCAGGTGCACGATGGAAAGCGCAGTAACGGGATGTGTCAACATTAGCGGGCCACGCTGTTCTTTCTCTTGGTAATATGAGCAAATTAGCGGCCATTAAGGCATTGAAAATATCTGGGAGACTTTCTGGTAATGGAGGGTAGTGATCCCTTTTGGGGCCAAGTGGTGGTCTCCGTTGTTGTTGTTGGCCATAGTTGGTTGGTGGTGGTACCTGGTGGTACTGTTGCGGAGCTGGAGGGTTAGCGCGGGGCGCTTGGTTTGGGGGTGAAGCAAAGGAATGTTGGGGTGCGAATTGGCGTTGTGGGGTGGAGTTGAAATGGGGGCTTTGTGGTGGAGGAAGGTTAGGACGTGGGTTAGCTTGATGGGGGTGGCCAACTACGCCAACCTGCTCATTTGCAATAGTGCCCTCCGTCGTGGGCCCGCTGTTGTTGACAGTTGTGGTTTTCTTGAATAGCCGTGACTTCGGCTCAAACATGCCCATAATGGGCGAATCCTTCATCTGCGTCTGGATATAACGAGCTCTCTCATAGAGCTCCTCCATGGTGGTTAACCAGTTCATGGCCAGTATGTGCTGGAACTGAGGAGTGGCATTGGAAATTATCATCTTGACTTGTTCCGGTTCAGACAGTGTATCTTTCAACTTTTCGGCCATAGACCGCCATCTATCCGCAAACATTATGAAGTCCTCCTCGGGCTTCATCTTTTCCGCGACCAGATCTGTGAGCGAAAGGGATGGTCCGACCCGGTCTCTGTATTTTTGCAAGAACTTCCTTTGAACAATATCGAAGTCGTCGGCATCAGCGGAATCCAGTGAATAAAACCATTCAAGGGCTGGCCCCTCCAGAGATCTCCTGAATAAATAGGCCAAAGAGGCCTTGTTGTCTTGCCAGAAGGAGGTCTCGTACCTGAAGTCCTTCAAATGAATAAAAGGATTACCAGTCCCATTATATCGCCGGAAGTTCGGCATTTCAGATGGTGGTAAGTGGAAGACGGGCAATGTAGGGAGCGAAATTTCCGGGGCATTCTTAGCCATAGTGACCTTCTTTAGTTGCTCTTCCATGCTAGCCAACTTCTGAAGCAGTAGAACATTAGTGTCGAACTCGACTGGGGCCGGGTTTTGAATAAAAGAATGCGGTATAGGCGTCCGTAAAATTCGGGGAGGTTGGAGAAATTGGTGCCTAACCGCAGAGTGGCTCGCCTGTTGGGCCGGCATGTCCGTACCGGGCGTTGGTGGACGGGAAGGAGGTTTATGCAAGACCGCTTGGTCATTAACGGGGTGATGGCCACTCTCGACCGGAGGGGGATTGGAGGATGAAGAGGGAACAGACTTCCCTTTCAAAGCGGCCTGAATAGCCTGCCGCTGGGAATCGTCTAACTGAGATAAAGCATTAATTAAATCCGTGACATTGAGGGATGGAGAAGAATTCCCCGAAGTGTTGGAGGGTAAAGTTTGGGAAGAGGGCACAACCTCTTGAGGAGTGGTATCAACCACATGGATTTGAGGATGATGGGACTGAGGAGGAGGGTAATTTCCCTCATAATAGATGGAATCCTGGGGGGGGGGTCTCATATTGACCAAAAACATTCTCATCCTCATCATCATAAGAATACCCGTAGCCTGCCATGTTGATGATTTTTCCTGAACGGAGTTTCATGTTTAAGAGGAGAGACAACTTTATAAAGGTAGTATCAAACAAACAACCACTCAATCCAAACAAGTCTAAACAAATCAATCCAAGCAAGTGTATGCAACCAAGTTGAGATGAACGCAAGATTTTAGTGCTATGCTTGAGATTAGAGTGGATTAAATTGTTGAATAGTTCACTTCTGTTTGCAATGTGAAACCTAGTTGATCTAAGTGTAACCTCCGGGTCAACTAGATTCTTTCTCTCTCCTCACTAACGATAGGTTCTCTATACTCCGGGTACTTCAAGGGTACAACCAGCCCGGCGTCCGTGAGGGAATCCACGGGTGCGGGGACTTACGGAGGTCTTGGAAAAGGGATTTCCGGTCCAAAGAGACGGAATGCTCAATGGAGGGTCGTCTCGATTCCAAGAGAGGTGTGTGGAATCCTAGTGTAGAGAGAGGAGGTCTCTCAACCAAATGCCACAATATGCAAAATAAGATGACAAGATCACAGCAATATAGGCAAGCAATGTAATAACCAAACAAACTATCACAGACAGCAACAGGAAGCAGGCTTCTGTAAAACGCAGGAAAGAGACGACCTGGGGCAGGTCGCTATCAACCGAAGCAACGAGAGGATCACTGTCGTGAATCACTGCGAGAGGCCATGAGGCAGCAGTGAGAAACAAAGACACGCCTCTGGTTGAGGCGCGAAATATGAAAGGGACGCCTCTGAGTGAGGGCGTCAAATCTGAAAAAAGCGCCTTGAGGTGAGGCGCTACGCAATAAAAGAACGCCCTAGGGCAGGGCGTGAATTCACAGGTAGCGTGATAAAAGCAGTAAAATGATGAAAGACATCTTGACAGAAGACGTAACACAGTAATAAAACGCCCTGGATGAAGGCGTTAAAAGAAAAGGCGCCTCTGTTTGAGGCGTGAATTCAGGAAATATGCAATCACAAACTGGCTGATCCTGGGGAGTGTGCAGGGTGCACAAGGGAGGATGCCCGTGGGGCACAAAAGGAGGGGTACCGAGGGTACCGAGGGGAAAGGGCACACGTGGGTGCCGAAGGGAAAAGGGCACACGTGGGTGCCAATAGGAAAGGGCACACGTGGGTGCCAATAGGAGATGGTAATCAAAAGAAAAATAGTGGAAGTCCCACCGTGATCGCCAATTTGTAGATTGTGATAAATCCACACATGAAGAAGAAATTTAAATATGAGAACGCATAATAAAAATGAGGGGGAGACGATATAATAATAAGGAAAAGAAGCACGTGGTGCTACTAAGGAGGGTGATCGCCAGAGGGGTTACCTCAAGAAGAAACAAAGAAGATCGCGAATACCTGGTGGAAAATAGAACGCGGGATAGATTGTGAATTCCTCCTCCTCCTTCAACCGGCCGGTCGATGAAGGGGGTTTTCCTTTATTGATTACCCTTGCAAAAAAAAAGGACAAAACACACAAGCAGTGGATCAGCCAAGTGCACGTAGTATCAATCCCAAAGATGATATGAAGATGAGAAAAGAACAAAACATGCGCACCTTGTTTTGTTTTAAAACCCCTAAAGAAATAGGGAAGGAGGAAATATGATGTTAATGCAAACGTAAAAGAAGAAAACACAGTGATGATGAAGCTAATGCAAAAAAGAAGAAAACAACATAGTGATGATGAACGATGGATGAAGACGAAACAACTCAAACAGAATAAAGAACCCTGCTGTCCCTGACGACAGTAAAGGGAAACAAGGTGGACGCGGTTGATCGGAAGCAGAGGAAGCAGAGCTCTAAACGATCGCACAAGAGGAAGATGAAGCTTTGTAACCCTGAACTCGTAACCCGTAAACCTGTGAACTCTCTGACCCGTCAACCTCTGCCTAGATCGACCAGAGCATCCTTTTATAGGATTTCAATCGAAGATAAGCTCAAATTTGGGAAGATAAGGATAGGCAATGATCAAAGAAGGTAGGACTCTAACTCCTAATTCAAGCAAGGAGAACAACGGAGGCAGAGAACTCTCCAGGAAAGTTGAGTTTAAGCAGAACACGGAAAGGTGAAACACGACCTTCAGAAGGGCGTCAAATCACAAATTGACGACCTACATCAAGACGTTACTCAAAAACACGACCATGATCAAGGGCGTCACTTCTTGGATTAAATTTGGCAATAAAACTTACTTTATTTGAAAATTATGAGAACACGCCTGAGATGAAGGCGTTAATTGAAACTACGCCCTGAGGAATGACGTTAATCAATAATTTGAATTTATTTTGAATTTATTTTTAAACCGGATAATACCAGGAATTGACGCCCTGACATTTGGTCGTCCTTTCTTTGAACACACCCCATGTTAGGTCGCTATATAAAACACGCCCCTTCTCAGGTCGCGAATCACAAAAAATGCAAGCACAAACCAAAAAACACACAAAAAATAGAAAAACTTCATATTATGAATATATCGAAGTTCACTTTGGGGCGTCAACATAGTGACATGAGATTTGATCAACATAGCGTCAATTTTGGCGTGTCTACAATCACAAGTCCAAGAAGGTATGCTTATAAGTGCAAAGTGTAACTACTAGCCACGTACCGAAATACGCGCTATGTACTTTAAGAAAGACTGACGATGAGAGTGTATAAAAATAACGATTAAAACACTAATGTAACAAGTTCCACAAATCGTATGAAAATAACTTTAATACAAGACTATATGATTTTGGCATGAAATTAGCATAAGATTAAAATAAGTTCCAAAAACATATAGGGCATGAAATCCACAGGATTGATGCATGATATAGCCAAAATCGTGAATATAATACTACAGCCAGGAATAGGGCGTAATTAGTTAGGCTTAGAATATATTTATAAGGGTTGATCTGCATTCTATTTAGGGTTAACAAAAAATATAACTCGGTCTAGGGAGAACCGCCTATTGAAACCGTGGTCTATCCGGAACCGCCTCTTGGAATACGCAATTTCTGTAGAACCGCCTTCGGTTTGTCTGATAGAAAGTAATATATTAATGTGCAAGGCCTATCTAAGAGCAATTAACACATGAAAACTATGAGGAATAGAATGATAAGACATGATAGAACAGAACTAATACATGGAGATGCATAGATTTGGCCAAAGTTATCATCTTTTTCCATTAGATGCAGGGATACTCATGTTATGAAAACCTAACTGTGCAAGCATAGAAAACATCCAATACGCTGTGTTCAATGCATGAAATCCTGAGGAAATTGAGGGCTTTGTTCCTAACATGTAGTTCTAGCCATCATGAGATAACCTACCTCTGGGGTTTCTCCTAGAGTTCGAATTCCTCACTGGAAGACGGTGCTGGTTCCTACACGTCATGCGTAGAAACAGCAACTTCCCGACCTTCTAACTCCTTAACCTCTGGATCTAAATTCATGAAAGTTGGAGGGAAGTTAGAAGACATGAAGGGGAATAATAAACTCTAAAGGATGAACCTTGAAATACCTCTGCTAAGGTCCCTAAACCTCGAGTCTTCACCAGACAGACATGCTTGTTCCTGTGCGCTCGGTAGAGAAACAACAACTTGCAAATCTTCTAATTCCTCAACGGCTTGATCTCCTAACACGAAATTTGGTGAGGGGTTAGACAACACTAAAGGGAACGAATAGTTCCAAAGGACTAACATGAAATAACACCATCTTACCGTCGAACCAGGTGAGCCAAAACGAGGGTTCACGTAGGTCGATTCTGGCCCTATTTATAGAGTTTGGCCTAGGGCTGAGGATTAGATCAATTAAGGAGTCCCAATTGGGGTTAAAATCAACCCCCAAGAGTCCTAGACATGTTTCCTCATTGGATAGCATCGATGCATGGGGATTGGAATGCTAAAAATCTCATTTTTTCACGTTTCTACCAACCTCGTTCACGGAAGATAATAGCGGTCGTCCCTGGACTGCTACCAGGAAGACGCGGTCGCGCGATAGACCGCGTTCTGGTGTATTTTCTGAAATCTTCAGATTTTCCTAATTATCTTCTATTTATCCCCTAATTAGCTCATTTATCCCTTTTAAATCCGTAAATAGCCCTAATTACGTCTCTAGAAGTGGGCTTGGGCCAAAAGGGCTTAGAAATTGGTCTTTGGGTCCAATTTAAGTGGGCTTATTTATTTGGTTAATTTAGGGCCTTCAAATTTAATTACTTAAACCACAATTCATTAAATACTCCATTAAGCCCTTTTAAATGCTTAATAAATTTATTTAATTCTTGAAAAATCCTAAAAATTTCCAAGGTGTTACACCCTCCCCCACTTAAAAGAATTTGGTCCCCAAATTCATTGCATGGGTTTTTATGGAGAGTATACTTACAATCAAATAGTTCCGGGAATCTCTTGCGCATAGCTTCTTCTGTTTCCCATGTCGCCTCTTGATCAGTATTCTTATTCCATCGGACTTTTACCATGGGAATGGTTTTATTCGAAGTCGACGCACTTCTTGATCAATTATTCTGATTGGCTTTTGCTCGTACGTCATATCCTTTTGAATCACCAGATCGTCATGACTTATAACATGGAAAGGGTCATAGACGTACCTTTTGAGCATCGAGACATGAAATACATTGTGGACTCCTACGAATTAATGGGACAAAGCTATCCAATATGTGACCTCGCCGGCCCTTTCATGAATTTCAAAAGGGCCTATATATCTCGGAGTTGATGAAAAATGGATGAGCTGCTGATCTATAGGGGGGGTGAATAGATCAACCCTAAATTTTAAACTCACACAGCAGTTAATGAAAAGCAGAATAAAATGAAATTGCTGTAAACAAAACTACTAATTCAATCTGAATTAATAGCTAGAGAATCTAGTAAAGACTGACCATCATCCTTACTGAATTTCAATAGAAGTGATCAGCCAACACAGTATGGTACTAGGCAGAGGTTTGATTCAAGAATCTCCTCACGCAAGGGTTAGTTTTCCAGATAGGCGTAACCCATCCTTCCAACTAAGCCTTTTGATATACCACTGTGTTATCGATCAGTAAGTAAATGTAAGATAGAGGAACTATAGAGCAGATCAACACAAGATAGATTTAAGTCAGATTCACACAGTAGTAGGAATCAACCAACCAAGTTCAGTACTGGGCGGAGGTTCGATCTAAGAATAATTGAGCACATCAAAAGCATCAGATGATTGCAGTGAACATTCCTAGGCATTCATCTTAGTTACAGAAATAAAGAGTTGAGCAATCACACACAAGACAAAGCAATTTTAAGGTGGTTCGATCACGAGCTTGAGATCTACGTCCACCCCTTACTCAAGTGAGTAAGGCTTCCGCTGACAAACATCTTGCAAATCCGCTGATCCACAGCTTTGGGGATGAAATCCCTACAGACCGCTGAGCTTCACAGCTTGCTGTCCGAGGACCAGATCCTCGCCGTTGCCTCACAACTTGAACTGCTGATTACACAGCTTATAGTAATTAACAAAGTTCTTACAAAAATAAAGAAACACGATGACAGAAATAAAAGATGTAGCTCTTTCGTTAGAGCAATTCGACTCTGGATTTGATCCAGAAGTCGAGACAAGCACAGCTTCTCTCCCTCTCTTTTCTTTCAGCCTTCTTCACCTTCTTCCGATACTTTGTTTTCTCTCACTCTCTTTCTTTTCTGCAACGAGCTCTCTTTTTCAGACTTTTCTGAGAGTAGGGACTCTCACTCTCAGGCTTTCACTTCTCTCAAGCTCTTCTGCTCTGGTTCTCTTCTTTCTAAAAGTTTATACTCTTGCCGCTCGAGCTCTGGCCTCTATTTATCCTCACAAACAGGAGTTCTTGTGGTCCCCACGAGATTTGATTTGGGCGCGTAGAAGAAGCGCTCCTGCCCAAAGTTTTTTTTTGAAGAAGCTTGGCCACATGTAAGATGAGGCGGTGAGGAATCTTCAAGTTACAGCCACGTGGAAAGTTGTTTAGAATGGAATCTCCAAGGATACATGAATTCACCTCGAATCACGTGCCATCGTCAACTTCACTTACGAACCCACATGACAGACATAATTTCTTTTATGCATCTCAAGTGTATGAGTGTAAATCTGAATTGTCACTTGATGAACTTCATCTTGCTTTTCCTTCTAAGTCAATTGTAGAAACTTAATTTCAGTTTTGTCATCATGTGCCTCATGAAACAAGTAATAAGTTCTTGAGAAATGCAAGCTAAGATGGTTCATGAAAATAGGAATAAATCACATGGAAGGATATGACAGGATATACACATGCATCGATGTATAAACAAGGTACATCGACCTGTGAATGAGTACATCAACATGAGTATAGTAAATTATCTATAGTTGCACCGACTTGAGTAAACTACAGGTAGACCTGATATGTATCAAGAGAATGATGAAGACAGGATGTTATGAGGATGCACCGACTTGTATATCAAACCAGTTGTAATGCCCTGGATTCTTATCGGATCTTCCGTATCCTTATCGAAGTGCTTTCGGATCGCTTTTGTGGGTCCTGAGTTGAGTTTTACGATCTGCGTGGGTTTTTCTCTCGTACAAGTTACAGAACCCTGTGGTGAGTTTATGTCTCAGTTCATCGACTCAAGGACGCTACAGTTGTGATGGACTCTTTGAAAGGATCGTTTCGGCAATTTTTTCATATTTTTCTAAATTAGTTTATTTTTGGGCACAAAAATCAAAATTTTGGAAAATTAGGAAAATTCCTAATTTTCTTCTATTTCTTTCCTTTTCCTCTCTCCTCCCTCTCATTTCTCACGTTTCCCTCTCTCTCTCGTTCTCTCTCCTCTCTGGTCCTCTCGACGCGGGGCGCGCACCGTTGGCGAGCTGGCCGAGGCGGGGACGCGATGGAGTGAACCTGGAGCGTGATGGAGTGGCAGATTGAGCGTGGCGTGACGCGATCCCTCGGTGGATTCAAAGCCGGCGCGGTTCGTTGGTTTGACGATTTTCGACGTGGTTTAGTCGCTTCGGCGCACAGAATCTGTGGTGGTGGTAGGGAGATGGAAGCTCTACTTCTCTGCTACGTTCCCTCGTAGTTTCATGTCGAACGCTGTGAGGACGAGTGGGTTTCATTCAAGTTCAGGAAAATCATGCTTTTGGGGTGTACATTGGGTTCGCTCGAAAAGGGCGACGGTTTTCAGATCAGTTGGTTCCATTGGAACCCCCAGCATGTTAGCATTCCATTCCCGCAAGTTTCATCACGATCGGTGGTCATTTGGGGCTGGTAGAAGCCTGGGAACCCATGTGACTCCATTTGGATCGATTCGTTTGAATCGCCCGATTCGTGTCGTTTTGGCATGGATTTGATCCCTTCCGGTCTGTGGAAGGCTTGTATCGTCATTAGGGCTGTTTCCCCTTCGTTTTAGAGCAAACGGGGCGTGGAAAGGCCGGGATCGGCCCTTCCCCTATTTTTTTCACCGTGGTGTGTAAACGGCCTTACAGTGACCGCCTGACCTTGTAAGTGGTCCGGTGGCTACCGTTTGAGTTCTGTCGGTTCTATGTCGGTTTAAGTCTGCGCGGTCATTCGATAGACCGTGTGAGTTGGCAAGTGGCTCATTAGAGGATCGCTTAGCCAAGTGAACGGCCTATTGGGGACCGTGACTGTATGTCGGTTCGCTGGCTAGACGGCCTTGTGACTGACCGTTTGGTGTCCTGGACGGCCCTTTGGGTGATCGTCTGGTTTGTGGAACGGTTCAAGGTAAACCATTTAGTGGTTTAGTTGGCTCGAGGGATGATTGGGTTAAGCAGCCTTGTCCGTGACCGCTCCATTCATCGCACGGCTCCATGGGAGACTGTGTAACCCTATGATGTTACAGTTTTGTTCGTTGAGTCTCTGAGGGGAACGGCTCTTCTCTTGACCGTTTACTCAGTGACACGACCCATGAAAAGACTATTTGTACGTTGGCACGGCCCTTTGCTAACCATCGAGTGTTTGTGTTTTCTATAGGTAGACGGCCCTTTTGTACACCGTTTATAGGTTTGAGCGGCCATACCCCTGACCGTTCTATTCAGTGGGACGGCATACTTTTGACCGTCTTTGGCTTTGCACGGTTTCTTGGCGATCGTGATTTGCCCATGTGTTCTGGGTAATGGAACGGCCTCCTATCTGACCGTTTGACCTGTTAAGTGGTCAGGTGTACGACCGTTTATTTCCCAGAGTGCTATTTTATGTTGTTTTTTTTATGGTTTGGCCTCCATTTGTCTTGGCTTGACCTGGTGGTCTGCCTGTCGTTCCGTGGACGTCTTGGATGTCCTATGAGGGCTATGACCATGTTATAAGGTAGCCGGGAGTGCCATCACATCGAGTCGTGTTCCGTGATGCTTCAGAGTCATCCTTGGTTTCTGGTCAACCCGGTGTGATCCAGTGGTTGACACGTGACCTCGTTAGTGTCTCATCTGATCGACACATGGTTCTGGACGCCTAGAGGTGCTGTCTTACCTCAGTTTGTGTGTCCAAGTGCTTTGAGGGTCTTTATGCTTCCCCAAGTTTCTGTGAGTCATTTTATACGGTTGTGTGAATCTGATGATCCATTGTCATTTTCCTCGACTTAGGATTAGGCTGATTGGCGGCTTGTCACCGCCGTTGTGCGACGATCTTGACTCCGAGTCATGAGACTCAAGGATTGTTGCGTTGGTAGGTCTAGTTGCCCTGTCCTGAGTCTGGTGGAAATTGGTATACTGCCATGTGTCTGGGTGCTTCGTAGTACGTGCGATAGTGCATTCTTAGCCTGTCTGTACTTCAACACTCGTGTTTCAGAGTCTCTGTGTCTAGTGAGCCTCCACTAGTTGTAGCCTGATGACCTCGAGTGTCGGCACACCTGGGAGTGGTGGTGGGGCAGTTCCCGAGATACGGTTTGTAGGCTAGTTTCCGTGGGCTCCCTTGCCTTGCAGTAGCATCCTGCTGGGGGAGAAAACTAGCTAGAGACCTGGCTTAAGGCATTGAGCTTGTGTGTGCACACGTAGTCAGGGGCGTTTTGGATGAATGCCGACGGGCGTGACCCTGACTAGTCACTCGTTACTATAGGTCTTGGTTTAGTTCGGTGAGTATCTCAGTCTCCGTCGTTCTCGGCGTCCGTATCGAGATACCTGTGGTGTAGTGTAAGACGTCAGTGGACGCATCTGGCTGTTCTTCTAGTGAGGAGGTGCTTCCGTCACTTGGCGCATGACTCTCGTGTTTCTTGGAGTCTATGTTCCCCTTCCGAGTTAGTCTGTTCTTGGCTTCGTCCAAGTTCCGCTTCCCCTTTCGAGTTGGTCTGTTCTCGGCTTTGCCAAGGATAGCTCTGTGTCACGTACACGATGCTATAGTCGTGTACGTCAGTGTCTGTTGTCTGTCTAGGTCTTTTCTAGGGCTTCATGGGCTTTAGCCTTTGGGCTAATGGTTGGCTGACGGATCGATAACTCCTGACTTTGTGAGATCAGGGTTCGCCCCACTTTCACTGTTTGGAGTAGCTTAGGGAGCCGTACTTTGCTCTGTAGCCGTGTTATTGTTCCTTGCGGCTTTACTTTTCCCCTTTCTTTTAGCCGTTCTACTCCTGCTCTCCCAACTTTCTTTTACAGCTTTCTAGTAGTAGTTTTTCCTGCTTTCTTTCCTGCTTTACTACTACTACTGTTTTAGTTGTTGTTCCATGTTACTGCGTTATTTTTCAGTGGGGATCCGCGTGACCCCTACTGAGCCTGTGACACGAGGCTCACCCTTGCTTTTCAGGTGTGGCGCTCTGCTTCCTTCGCGGTTCCTGGTGTGGCGTGCTCGTAGTTTCCAGTGGTACTTGATACGCACAGCGGAAAGTGAGATAGAAGGGGGGGTGAATAGATCACTCCCAAATTCGATAAGCACAAAAACAATTACTTAACCCCTTAGAGCGCAGTGATAAAAACTTCAGAGATAGGTAAAAAGATATCTAGACTGTGAATTGAGATCGAGATAGGAATTCACGATGAAGCAATATATCAAGTAGATGGAGAGCAAGCATAAAGTAGATAGGCAAATCCACAAGAGAGACAGAGAGTTTTTAGCTGGTTCGATTGCTACCCGTAATCTACGTCCACCCCTCACTCAGAAGAGTAAGGTTTCCTTGCAATGATCAATTGCACACAGCAGACTCAGTCTGCAACAACCGCTGCCAAACAGCTTGCCCTGAGGAACTCCCTCCTCAGCCTTCTGATCAACCAGAAGAAGCACTGGAGAGTAAATCTCAATTCCTTTGCACGCAGTAAAGGGAACCCTGTGAAATTGCTCCCAAGCAACTCACAAAACTAGAGGATCAAACCTCTCTTCCTCCAAGAACAATAGAGGGAAACCGAAGAACTTCTCCCTTCCTCCGAACAAGCTTGGAGGGTAACAAGATGGAATGGGAAACAAAGGAAACTAGAATATAAAAGACCGATGGAAAACAACTATCTCAAATTCAAAACAATGTAGCTTCTGTAAAAGCAGATCTTCAAATTCACAGACAGCTTTCTCTCAGAATTTTCTCTCTGCTCTGGATGGAGTGGTTTGTCTCTGGTTTTCTCTCTTGATCCACACACTGCTCTCAATTCTCTTCTTTTTCACTATTCCATCCTCCTCTCTTTCGAACCCTTTTTCCTCAGCATATATATATGTCGGCTCTAGAAACTTAGGCGTGTGGATACCACGTTTCCCGCCTGAAATGTTGGGGCACATGTCGAAATGTTCTGGACCTCCATCTTCCTCCGATCATGTGCCATCCATCTGGTGAATGCACAGACAAATTGTCAGAAAGGGAATAAATATTTTGTCACATACTTAGCACAAGTCTTACCGACGTAGTGAGTAAGTAAGCATAAACTGCACTGAGTAGGAGTTACCAAGTCAGCCATTGCACTGACTTACTACAAGGTGAACAAGAGGTTGCACCGAGTAGAAGTGAGCAAAGACGAGAGATGTACTGACATGAGAAAACGCATGATGTCATAAGCACGGACCATAGAGTCCAATCGTGCAACATATATGCACTGACAAGAAACCACAGAACACAAAGATACACTGACTTTATTTTTTCCAGAAGGGAAAGTTTGCACCGAGTCTGATTTGCACTAAGATAAAAGAAATGAGCAGACTAAACAATGCATTCTAGTCAAGAATTGCACCGACCCAAATATTACACCGACCTCGAGAGGTGGGATGTAGAGACATGATATGCACGGACCTTGGTGCATACGACCTAGTAAAATGCACTGAGACAGAATATGAACGACAGAACCTGTGCATGAACAAGGACTTGCACCGAGGCAAAACACTTTATGCGGGAAATGCAGAACTTGGAGAAACTTGCACCGAGCAAGCTTATGATCGAGACAATGCATGTACTGACTTAATATGCATTAAGCAAGAAGACGAATGACAAACAATGCACGGATCTAAATCATGCAACAAGCACAGACCTTCTTCATGCTCAGAAACAAAGGAACGCCCCACGGTAAAATATGCACAGACTTAATGCGAGATCCACCGAGCTTTACTGAGATGAGCACAAGTGTTGAGCTTATTAAAGGAGACTTGCACCGAGGCAAGGACTTAACACCACGTCTAGAGTAAGGCATGCACTAATCTATTGAATACATATGAACAGGTAAATGCATGGACATTTATAGCAGGAATGCGATAAAACAAATTGATTTATAGTCTGAGACATCATCAAAACCGTAGGGATGCAACAATCTCCCCCTTTTTGATGATGACAACACTATGAATCAAGCAATGTCAGGGCATTAAAGGAGATCAAAAGCAATCAGGAGCAGACCAAAAAGAAGCATAATATATAGCATAATGTGCATACAGACAAACCAGAAAGCCTCTCCCAAAAACTCCATCTTCTGAACCTCTTCTCTCTCCAAAACCGCTCCCCTACAAGACACTCTCAGATGCCACAAATGCTCTGAACCTCATGTTGACACCCGTTTTATACCGATAAGTTGAGCCGTTTCTCTTACCTCCATTTGATTGATGCCTTAAGTTGTCCATTATCTGCTGGGCCATTTTTTGTGGCACATCCTGGGCCCATTTTATGGGTAGCCTCCCTCCTTGGTAAAGGTCGTATCCATTCAGGGCTTATCGGACCTTGGCTTTGATTAATTGAACTGTTTTATAAACATCAGGTATCCAAGATCATGAACGGTCCCACATCAGCCGTTCACGACTGGAGCGGTTGATACCAGACCGTTCATACATTTCGGCTAATTTCTGAGGATTTTCTGAATATTCACCGACAGGATTTTATGCGGTGTGATCAGGACCGTTCAAGTTCATGGACGGGCATATTCCAACCGCCTATATCTCAGAGTCCTACGCGCGCCCGTTTTCTCAGATAATTATCCAAATATTTGAATTATCACCGACAATGTAAAACGGTCATGGTTGTGCCGCCCTACACTCAAACGGTCTCCATTAAACCGTTCATGTGTTCAGGGTCCCACGGCGGATGTTTCGGCCAGTTCGAGAGATAATTGGGATTATTTGCTGATTATTTGAATTTCCACCGACGGGTATGGACGGTTAGTTTATAACCGCCCACCTGGTTGAGCGGTCTATCGTAAGACCGTTCATCCCGTCGGTTGCTGAATTTTAACAGATTTTAATCCTTTTCTCCATGGTTTTATCCTTAACTTATTTTGGCGATTTCTCCGCGGATAATCAACCATTTTAAGTGCCGTTTCTACTGGATGAGAGATGATTATATTATCTACGATTTATCTTCAATAATTTCGTCCCGAAAATGGCTCTAAACCCTAATTTCGAGGTTGGCTTTCTAGGCTCTATAAATAGACCCTATTGGCCGGACGTCGAAAAGGGGGGGGGGGAGATTTGGATCGACGGCGAAGCCCTGCCGCATTCTTGAGCGACCCAGCACCAAGGAGGGAGGCTCTCTACGTCCGCATGAGCCTCCGGTCAAGGGAGTAGCCCAGTCTTCGTAGTTTTTCGTTTCATAGTTTTGCCGTGTTCTTTCATTGCATGCTTTGTTTCTCACCCGCGTACCCCCCTCCTTCTCATAACATGCACACAACCATCCCGTTTTTTGTCACCCTAGGGGTTTAAAACCCCCCAGGTATTCCCCTTTTCATTTGTTCATGCTTAATTATTCTCTTTTGAATATGTACCGCATCATTAAGGTCTAATTTGGGTGTCTTTTTTGTGTCTCTACGATTGTTTCACAGGTCAGCATCTAATCAGCACGAGGCCCATCCCCTCTGGCCGGTCGGAGAGGGTGGAGGTCGAGCCCTTCTCAACTTGCTGAGTGAAGGTATTGAGCGGTCATCCTCCAGCCGTTCAACTTTCCGCGCGGTGCATAAACAACCGTCCTTCGCTGGAGTGCGGTCCCTCAAGCGCCGTCCATCTCACTGCAGCAGTTCCTCCCGCGTCCCTCGCAGCGTCCCAAGGCGGTCTATTGTAAGACCGCTCATCCCAGAGCGGTCCTACCCGAGCCGTTCATCCCCAACGCTGCACCAAGGCGAGTGTCTCCCCATTTTCCAAGGTACGGCGTGCCTGTCGCGTACGACATCTTGGTGGCGATCACGGTACTTTGCTTCATTCCCTATTTCCTCTTCTGTCTCTCATTTGTTCATGCACTTGGCGTACTTTTGACCCCTTTAGTGAAGAGAGAGAGAGAGGAGAGAAATATATATCTACACCCCTTTTGTGGCGATCACGGTGGGACGCCTAGTGCCCATCGTGCTTTTGAATTGCTGACCCTTCTTAGTCCTTGTCAAGGTTTTCTTCTTGGAGTGATTTACAGGTTGGCTGCGGTTTCTGTCCTCTGGTGCACACGCGGTTCGTCCAGAGCCGTCTAACCATCAGCACGGTTGATTCTACACCGCTCATATACTCTGCCTTCAGGTTGATCTACCCCGGCCTTTCCTGTTGCAGACGGCTCCCTAGACGCCGTCCATCTATTTGAGCGGCTTTTACACAACCGTCCCGCGCCCAGGTACAGGTACGCTGTACTTTCTGGTGGCAGATACACGGCTGTGAGGCGGCGGTTCAAACACGTGTGCGGTTGACCATAGGTCGTCTGTCTGGTATGTCCCTTGCTTTCTGCCCATGCATTACGGCTGAAATTGGACCGTCTGAGTACTTAGAGCGGTCAGAGGAGGACCGCGCATCTCCTGTCACAGTGCATTTCTATCTTCTTGCTTAGTGTTTTGGCTGATATATATATTGCTCCTGGTGCTGTTCGTTGGCTCCCCCTGCCATCTTGTTATTATTATTGCATGACCATGCTTTTATTACTCATGTGTATACTTGCTCATTGATTGATAGCTGCTAGGCTAGTTTGTGCATGCACTCCGGCGCGCATAGGAGCATCGATATTTCCCATATTAGTTGCATTCCTACCGAGGTAGGGTTTCCTCTCGTCTCCATATTCCTTGGAGCCGACTAGGGACCTTGCTGAGGACCTCCGTAAGCCCCCGTGAGCCGTGGATTCCCACACGGACGCCAGGCAGGTTGTACCGTATCCACCCCGTCTAGGGTTGCATCCGCGAGTGAGAAGTCCCAATAGGGTCACCCGGTTCCTCGTTCGCATCCCAATCAGGCGCCTAGTGGTCGAGAGAGTTGACATTTTCATTAATCCACTAAGGTTCAAACCCGAAGATATAAGGAACTGACGAGCATCATTTTAAGAACTTGATTGCATTATTGGGTGATTCTACTCTCATCTCGCTCCATTGTATGCTTACTATTTGCTTGGTAGATTTGATTGATTTAGTGTTGCTTGTTCTAGTATCAAGTGTCTTGGTGTATGTGGGACTGCCTTCTGCCCCCACGATCACTGCCTAGGGTTGATTCTTATTTCCATTCCTACTCCAACCCCTTGTTCGATTCCGCTTCTTCTTCCATGTCGTCATACGACTTCTCTGCGGCCCATGAGGACTCCCTTCCTCGTGGTCTCCTTGAGGACCCCCCTCGGGTCACCCACTTGCAAGGGGGAGAGGGGACGGCCCCTTCACTCCCGACCTCTCTTGGCGAGGGTCCCCGACCCTCTTTTTCAAACCTGCCCAACCAGAATTCAGCCAGTACGATCCTCGACATGATGGCCCAGTTGGACCCCACCCAACTCCATCTCATCAGACAAGCTTTGCAAGGGGGCGATGCCCCGGCCTCAGCTCTGGCTCATGCCACGGCCAATGTCGCCACTTCAGCTCCTGTGGTTGGGACCACTTCCGTGGCTCCCATTGACCTTACTCCAGTCCGCCCTCAGAACTTTCGCTATCCCAACATGGAAATGGGCCAGGCATCTACATCGGTCCATCGGCAACTGGATAAAGAGAAATCCCCGATCCCCTCTGTCCCTTATCTTGAGCCGTACCCTACAATTTCTCCATCGCTTCAGGCCCTCATGGCCCCGGCAGACTTCGCTAGGTCACAGGCGGGGGCGGCTCAGGTCGCTCATACAGATATGGGCCCTTCCTCGGCCCAGTACCCCTCTTATGGGCCGCCTTCTTCGTCAGTTTATCCTTTGGTCGCCTATCCGGGCGCTACTCCTCTTGCTCCCCCCCCCTCCTTCCCGGGAACGAGAAATTCTTGACAAGTGGGCTGCTATGCAGCAACAAATTGATCTCCTCCACAAGCGGGTCGGTCCGCAATCTATTGCCGACGTCCCTATCCCTAACTTCAGGGACCTACGTTTTCCTTCCCATTCGGAGCTCCCCGTGTACCGCAAATATGATGGGAATGGCAACCCGTTCATCCATGTCCGGGAGTTCTTATACGAGTCTGCGCAGTTCCAACAGGATGATCGCTTGATGGCTTATTTGTTCCGTCGGTCCCTGGAGGGGGTCGCGCTGGAATGGTTTTACACCCTGCCTCTGGAGGAGGCTGAGAATTTCAAGACCGTCAAGGAGAAGTTTATACAGAGGTTTCAGGATCGGGTCGGACCCGAGTACTCTTTCACTGACCTGGTGGCGGAGAAGATGAAGCCGGAGGAAGACTTCGCAACTTATGCAGATCGCTGGAGACAGATGGCCTCGCGGGTGCCCGGGCAGATTCCGGAAGAGGAAAAAGTAAAGTTGCTAATTTCCAATGCTACGCCAACTTTCAGAAACATTCTAGCAATGAATGACATTTCGAACATGCACCAACTATACAACAGAGCTAGGTTTATTCAAACCCAATTTAAAGACTCAAACCCAATTTAAAGACTCCCCCATCCATTCTTTATTCGAGGCCCAGAAGCCCAAAGCCACTAAGAAAACCCAGGGCCCCGTCACTGAGGGGGTACAAATTAACGAGCAAGTCCAGGCCGTTCAGTTCCCCCAACACGCCGCTCCACCCCGCTTCCCACCACCTCAGCGTAACCCCCAGTTTGCCGCTCCGCCCGCTCCCCAGTCTGCCTTCCAGGTCCCGCAATACCCTCAACAGGCACCTCCGCCACCCCAACAGCCTCAGCGGCCCCCGCAGTATAATAATGTTCCTCCACCCCCCACCTATGGCTCTGCTCGACCAGCTCCAAAGAGGGCTCATTACCCCCCTCTTCCGGAGACCTTGCCGGATATTTTCTCTGCTCTAATGTATACTGGCGACCTTCAGTTACCGCCTGAGCGCCCGAACTGGAATCCGACTGCCGACCAATCCCGATATTGTATATTCCATCGGCAGCCGGGGCACACAATAGAGCGATGTTACCAATTCAGAGATCTGGTGTATGATTTGCATGAGGGCCAGAGAATTGATTGGGCCCAGATGCGTCAACTAATTGAGGATATCAAGCAGAGGCAGAGACAGGCCAGGCCGCAACAGGCGGCGCCCCAGCAGCAGCAGCAGCAACAACCCCAACAGCAGCCACAGCCTCCACCGCAGCAGCAAGACCTTGGGATCCATCAAAATCCCATGCCAATACATCAGCCCGCTCCTCCGCAACAACAGCAACCGCCGGCACCGGCCCCAGCACAAGTGAATGTGGTCCAGCGCCCAGCCCCCAACGCTGGGTGGACGTTTGATGATGAGACCCCCGCCCATCTCTTGGCCTTACACCACCACTACTCTCCCACACCTGCCATCCCCTCCATCCTTAGACCCGCCGCTACACCGCCCATCACTTCCCCCGCGTCGCCTCTTAGGCCCTCTACATTCCCCCCTACTCCATCCGTCCTCTTACCACCACCCGCCATGCCTCCCATCATCTCCCCTAAGCTTAACCCTTCGCCCATTTCCCCTTCACCAGGGCCCATTAAGCCCACTCCCGTCATCCTCACCCCCATCTCCACGCCATTCGCCTACCCCACCAGGCCAAGCAGGGGTCCAGTCCAGGCCGTACAAGCATCACAATGCGCCCTTCGGAGCGGGCGTCCCTTCCAGAGAATGTTTCCCTCCCCAGGTGCATCTGCACCAAACCCTGCAGTTTCATCCCCTACAGTTGAACCAGAGGAGATAGATCCGGTGCCGGGCACGAGATATGACTTATTACAGCATTTAGACCGGCTGTCGGCTAAAATCTCAGTGTTAGAGCTGATCAAGAGGTCGCCGCTCCACCAAGACGCCCTGAAAATCTTCCTACAGAAAGTTATGGTGAGCGAGGATGTGGCGGTGGATAGCCTGCCCGCGGTCTTGGCCACGATCACAAAGGGGCCCTCTATTGCATTTGCTGAGACAGAATTAGCGCCTCCTGAGGCACGGCAGATGCCGTTATGCATTACCATCTCTTTAAACAAAACGACCGTGGAATCCGCCCTTGTGGATACAGGGGCATCGATAAATGTCTGCCCATTGAGTACCCTTCGTGCTTGTAATATATCAGAGGACATGCTCAAGCCGACACCAACCACGATAGCCGCATATGATAACTTCAGACGTGCTTGTCACAGGGTAGTAACTGTACAGGCCGAGCTAGGGCCCTTGGTGATGGATGTAGAATTTTACGTGTTGGACATAGACCCAATGTTCAAAGCCATTCTGGGTCGTCCATGGTTGAATAGTTTGAACGCCATCCCCTCGACCGCCCACCAGTGTCTGAAGTTCCCATTCCAGGGGCGAGTGGTCAAGGTAAAAAGTGTTTCCACAGTTCAAAACGTTGACGCCATAGCAGCCAAGGTTCTGCCCACACTGTGGCCGAGTAACAGACCTGTTCTATCTGTCATGGACTTGAACTATTCGTGGGCATATGCGTCGCGCAAGCCCACCGCTGCACCAATCAATGTGAAGGTTAAGCCCAAGATGAGAGACTCCAAAGGGTGGCACATAATTCTAAAATTGGGCTATCAGCCAGGCCGAGGACTCGGCGCACAGCTGCAGGGCCGAACCAACCCCGTTCCCAGGGGAAGGAAGATGGGCCGCCGGGGCCTCGGCTACCATGAATCCTCCATGTCGATGCTTGGGGACTCTGGGCCGTTGACCTGGGACTACCGGCAACATTTTGTGAAGGGTCCATTGCAGCCCGGCACCTTGAAGACCTCGCCATCCAGCCTTGAAGAAAAGATAGACGAAGCTTGTGCTGTTGTCGATCCTCCACCACCATCGCAAGGGCTAGCCGGTGACTTGGAAGACTTTGCTAACTGCTTTGCAAAGATGTTTTATGAAGAAGAGGGTGACCCAAAGAAGAAGGAGACGCAGCTGGTAAGGCACCCCCCGATGCCATTGGCCCGCCAGGGGCCCCGGAAGACGGGGAGCTCCATCACTACCTATTCTATGTCCCCATCCCGTCTCGCTTCCTGGTTTCAACAGCGGGATTCTGTTCCCCGTTCCCCTCCACTCCTGGTCGACCCGTACTTTGCGGAGAGACCTGAAATTTTATTCGTTCCATGTGCTTGCGGGCGCTGCCCGCCCATTGATCTATCAACCCTATTCACTCCTCCTCCTCCAGGAGCTCAGCTCCATGAAATGTGGTTTAAGTCTTCTGACCCTTTCTTTGACTGCATCTTCCCGGAATTGTTCCCCATGCAACTTCCTCCTCCTCCGCCTTCTTCCTCCTGTTGTGTGATCACTTCCGGCCTCCAAAAAAAAAAACGCCAATCTCAAAACGGAGGTCTCCATGGAAGATTACGCTATGTTCTGCCCAGATCCCCAGGGGCACGAGACCCCTGTTTCTTTTCCGATAGATTTCTTCTCCCCTAGATTAGATGTACAGTGTACAGAGTCCTCTAGGATGGTCGAGTCAGTCAGGGTAGGGTCTAGTTCGAGTTTTGTCAGCCCATCCACGTCTGCGGCACCCGCCGTAACGCACCCTCCTAAAACCATCCCCAATAGGTTTCTACAAGATTTGGCTGGGAGATGTCATGCTCTGTTAAAGTGTCCGGAATTTGTGGAGACCGCAATTGTCCTGGAAGATGATGAGGGAATTGATGAGGTATGGAGCAAGGATGGACTAGGAGTATATGAAATTGTGAATGAGAAAGACCCAGCTGATGATGAGGAAGATGAAATAGATGACACTGCTGACCTATATGCCCAAGGCTTGAAGAAGTTCGACGAGCCTTCTGTAGCAGTGGATTAATCCACTAAGGAAATCAACCTCGGAACAGAAGAGGACCCCAGGCCCATACTTATTTCCGCCAATCTCCCTCCTCCAGTCGAAGAGGAGCTTGTCAAAGTCTTGAGGGAGTACAGTGATTCTTTCGCCTGGTCCTACGAAGACATGCCGGGTCTTGACCCCGCCTTGGTTGAACACAGGCTGATTCTCAAACCAGGGGCAACGCCCGTTAAACAGAAGGCAAGGAGATTTCACCCGCAAATGGCCTTAAGGATTAAGGAAGAAGTCGATAAATTACATAAGGCCCGGTTCATTAGAGTGGTGCTGTATCCACAATGGGTGGCGAATATAGTCCCGGTGATGAAGAAGGATGGTAAAATTCGAATCTGCATTGACTTCAGGGACTTAAACAAGGCATGTCCGAAAGATGATTTTCCACTTCCTCACATCGATGTCTTGGTCGATAATACAGCTGGATACGAAGCCCTCTCCTTCATGGACGGCTACTCGGGGTATAACCAAATCCTTTTGGCTCCGGAGGATCAAGAAAAGACCTCGTTCACCACACCATGGGGCACATACTGCTACGTCGTCATGCCATTTGGGTTGAAAAATGTAGGTGCCACCTACCAAAGAGCGATGATGGCTATCTTCCACGATATGATGCACGTTTATTTAGAAGCTTATGTGGATGATATTTTGGTCAAATCGAGGTCACAAGAAGAGCACCCTGCCATTCTAGCCAAGGTACTGCAAAGGGCTAAGGAATACAAGTTAAAGATGAATCCAAAGAAATGTGTGTTCGGAGTTGCATCAGGGAAATTGCTTGGGTTTATAGTTAGTAAACGGGGGATTCAGATCGATCCAAACAAGGCAAAGGCCGTCATGGAAATGCCACCGCCGAAGAACGTCACTGAGCTTCGAGGTTTGATCGGGCGTTTGCAATTTATCAAGAGATTCATATCTCAGCATTCGCAAAGATGCCGCCCGTTTTATGACCTGTTAAAGGCCGGCGCGAAATTCGAATGGAATGAACAATGTCAAAAGGCCTATGAGGAACTCAAGGTGTACCTCTCTAATCCCCCGGTTCTACAACCACCCGTCCCCGGGAAACCCCTGATCCTGTACATTTCTGTAATTGAGGACTCCCTAGGAGCGGCTTTGGCACAGGTTGACGACGAAGGAAGAGAAAGGGCAGCGTACTATCTCTCAAGGTTATGTAATCCTGCTGAATCCAAGTACACTGCTATGGAGAAAACCTGTGCAGCACTAGTATGGGTAGCGCAGAAGCTTAAACACTACTTTCTCGCCCACGAGGTCAGGCTCATCTCTAGAATGGACCCCATTCGTTATCTGTTGGAAAAGCCGGTCCTTTCTAATCGGCTAGCTCGCTGGCAAAGTTTTCTCTCCCAGTTCGACATCACCTTCATCGTGCAGAAAGCAATCAAGGGATACGCTATTGCCGAGCACCTAGCTCATTCTCCTATCCCTCGCACTGATTCCATCCAGGATGAATTCCCCGATGAACACCTGGCGGTGATCACTCATCTTCCTTTCTGGTCCCTCCACTTTGATGGTGCCCTTAATTCCCAGGGCAGCGGAGTCGGGGCCGTTCTCCTTACTCCAGAAGGGGTGACCATCCCCGTGGCGTATCAACTCTCATTTCCCGCCACCAACAATATAGCCGAGTATGAGGCTCTCCTTGCTGGTCTGAAGCACACCTACATCTTGGGTGCGCGATACCTAAACATCATAGGAGACTCCCAGCTGGTGCTGCGTCAAGTTTTGTCAACCTACCGCACCCGTGATCCTAAGCTCAAACCCTACCAGGATCTGGTCATGCTCTTGGCCAGGTAATTCAGGAAACTCGTCTATATTCACACTCCCCGCTCTCAGAATATCTTGGCCGATGCCCTGGCGTCTCTCGCCTCTTCTCTATCACTCCCCCTAACTCGCGCCACAGAGACCATTGTGGTCCAAAGGCTAGACGTTCCCTCCCCGCAGGATCCCTGGTTCGACAATCTTAGGATATCCGTAGAGAAGAAAATAGAAAGGGAGGAAATAAAAGAGGTTTCATTAACTGAGCTCGAGGAGATCATTGAAGAGGAGGAATTGCCGTGGTTTTATGAGATCGAGCAGTACTGCAAGGATGGTACATTTCCGGAAACAGCCAACGCTGAGCAACGAAAAGCCATCAGAAGAGTCGCCGTCAGGTACACGATCATCGCCGGTGAATTGTATAGGCGGGCCCTGAATGGAGTTCTAATGAGGTGCCTAGATGACGAAGAAGCTTGGAAGGTTGTGGAAGCAGCCCACTCCAGCGAGTGTGGAGGGCATGTGCACGGACAGGCCTTGGCAAAAAAGATTCTTAGGCAGGGCTATTACTGGCCAACCCTAGAAGAAGATTGCTCTACCTATGTCCGTAGGTGCCTTCAGTGCCAAATCCATGCCGACAAAATCCACGCTCCGGCCTCTTCTCTCCATCCTGTTACGGCCCCCTGGCCATTTTCTATGTGGGCCTTCGACATCATCGGGCCCCTCGGTGATCCGAACTCTGCGATTAAACAGAAATCCTTCATTCTGACGGCTACAGAATACTTTATCATGTGGGCCGAAGCTGAAGCTTATGCAGAAATCAAAGCCACCACAGTATGCCGCTTCATCATGAAGAACATTATCTCGCGGTTCGGAGTGCCAAGCAGCATCGTCACCGACAACGGGCCTCAATTCATCTCACAAGAACTCCAGGACCTCTGTAAGAAATTCAATATAGTTTTGCATCATTCATCACCATACTACCCCCAAGGTAATGGCCAGGCTGAAGCCACGAATAAGACCCTTCTCAAAATTATCAAGAAAACATGCGAATCACATAAATTTGCTGATTGGGCCGACAAATTGATAGAAGCTCTATGGGCCTACCGCACCTCCGTCCGCACTCCCACAGGGCAGACTCCCTTTGCCATCACTTACGGAATGGAAGCGATGCTCCCGTATGAAATTCTAATCCCTTCCCTAAGGGTGCGGCTGGATAAGGAACTTAATCTCGACGAACATCGAGAGGCGTTGCTAGTCCAACTGGAACTCTTAGACGAGAAGAGGTTGAATGCGGCCAATCATGTTTCAGTATATCAAAAGCGGGTCTCGCGATATTTTCAAAAGAAGGTCATCGAAAGAAAGTTTCAAGTGGGTAATATGGTTCTGAAACGCAAACTCATCAGGTCTGCAGGTCCCAGGTCTAAATTGCAACCCAACTGGGAAGGGCCCTTCGTAATCAAAGAAGCTTATCCTGGCAATGCGTATCGTCTAATTAACTCAGAGGGGGAGGAATTGCCGAACCCGTGAAATGGGCTGTATTTAAAGCGTTTTCATTCATAAAAATAAAACCAGTGAATGGCTCGATGGCAGGGCATACCCCACCAAATTGCGAAAGGAGGACCCAGGTTCAGCATCTCACACACTACACGACCCCGTGGTGCGGTATTCTCTCATGCTACCCGACACCGTTTCTCCTTTGGCCATGCTCGGGGATGGTGGAAATCCTGGTATTTCTTCTCTCTCGGTTGAAGATAAGGGGCAAGTGGTGAATAAGGGGGCGATGACTGACCCAGGCTCCCCGTTAAGAAGGGTCTCAAATAGGGGCAATCCGTCAAGACCTCACTCCGTAAAAGAAGAAAAAAAGAAAGAAGAGAAAGAAAAGGAAATCAAACAAAAAAGAAGAAGGGAAAGAAAGAACAGGGGCAAAAGCCGAAAGCACAAAGCTCGAAGCTCCCTGAATCCCCGAAAATGCGGCTAGGCATGGCAAGAGTGGCAGTACAGTTTTCCCGCGGGACGTTATGAGCCCGGTCGCATGTGTGCCTAGAGCGGGTGAAGGTTCGATGACGGATACAAAGCCCCGGCGCAACAGACCAGATTCCTTGAAAAGGGGGGTCCCGGGAAAGAACTCAAGCCCTAAAAACCTCTACACCTATCGTCGGCTTCCCTACTCAATCTTTTTTACTTTCCCAAGGAATGAATCCCACCCCGGATATGGCCTCAGCAGAAGCACCGTCGAGCAAAGTCGACGCCGATCACGGGCGGTCCCCTTTCCTGCACGCGCTGAACCTTGGAATTCCGTAGCAAGACGAGAAGGTCCCTGCTATTGAGACCCGAGTTGGTTTCAAAACCCAAAAAAAAATCAAATATTTCAAAACCCAAAAAATCAAATATTTCAAAACCCAAAAAAATCAAATATTTCAAAACCCAAAAAAAATCAAATATTTCAAAACCCAAACAAATTCAAATATTTCAAAATCCAAAAAAAAATCAAATATTTCAAAATCCAACAAAAATTGCGTTTGCATGTTTTCTTCTTGCATTCATCTGCATTTTCTCGCACTTTGATATTTGCCTATTTAATAAGGCTCACCCCCCTTGACCAAAAGTCAAGAAAGGGTCGTCTCCTAACTTGCTGTAGGCAAGGGGCTGAGCCTAAAATAGATTTAATCTGTTTCATGTTTGCATGTGTGCAGGGGCAAGTCGGAAGGATAGTTGACTCGGGACTACAGGAATATTCAATCCTCGCATTAGCCTATACAATCACATCACATCATAATCATATTGCAAAGCTCAAATTCAAATCTCATCAAATCTTATCATATATCAAGTTGTCCGAATATAAAATCCTATCCCATATCATCATAAAAATAAAAGAAAATCACTCAGTCCGCCGCTGGGCATCCCCGCGAGGACGTATCTCTCTCAACTCCCTAAGATAAGCCTGTCTAGTCTCTGGAACCTCCTCAACCTCTGCTGGTAGGGTACGCACCCTGCTCACCTCCCACATGATCAACGCACTCCTGACCGCCTGCTCGTCCTCCTCTGTCCCGATCCTCCGTGCCTGTAGCATGGGAAGGTAGGGTAGCATAGGTAGCACCGTCCGAGGGAGCCTGATCTGCAGGTAGCATCTGTGTGGGCTGTACATCGCTAAAGTGGTGTTGCTCACGAGCCTCAAGTCCAAGCCAGCTCTCCTCGGTAGCCTGATGATGGTATCATGGAGGAAGTCCGGGCGCATCACGAACCTATCCAGGGGCAGCCTGCGGATGTACGGGCGCCACTCGTCCCTGGTCTTCAGCTCAGCCGTCCTGCACTTAACCTGTGGAGAAAACCTGAAGGCGCCCCCTATGAAGCAAAGGGGATGGCTCCCAAAGATCCTGCTAACTGAAGTAATATCCTCCCTCAGGGTAAACTTCATTCTAACTCCCATCCAACACTCCAATAGGATCATCGAACCAAAGAGAGGACCTCCTAAGGCTGCCGAAGTGAGACCCTCATACAGATAAGCTAAGATAGCCTGAGAGATGGAAAGTCCCTGCCAAAGGCCGCTGATGGTGCTGAGTAAAGGAATCTCTAGGACATGGTCGGCTGAAGGGAAAAGGATGGCCCCGCATAGGCAGATGGACGCAGCTTTGGCTATGGCTTCAACCCAGCCGCACTTATTCCGGCAATGCTCTACTACCCACTGGCTCAGAGGAAGGAGGTGGATGTGGCGAGGACCTACGAAGGTGAGAACATCCCCGCTGTCGGGTAGGAACCCTCCTAGGATGAGTTTTGGGTCTATAGGGGCAACGGTATGGCATATCAAGTCTTCCTCCCCCACCTTGGACCTAGGGAGCCCGAAGTATGTCTCTACCTCCTCTAACAGGATGGTGGCCTCAAAAGATGGGAAGAAGAAAGTGTGAGTCTGAGGGTTCCAGATCTCCATCAGAGCAGAAATACTATGCCAATCTAAGGAAAGTTTAGGGTAATTCTGACCTAGAACTAAGAGGGAGTGCAAGTGCCAGGATTTGAGAAGGTGAGTCACCCCGAGGGGCAATGCATGGACCATGGGAGCCACCCACTTTAAATTAGAAAAGCGCCTCGGGCCGGGAAGAAGCTGAAAAGAAGAAGGAAGCAAGGGGTGTAAAGAGATATAAGAGGAAATCAAGAGATGAAAATTTGAACATATTCTAAGCAAACTTACCTCTCTCATAGGGGTGGCGCTGAGATGTCGAGGAATCAAGCTTAGTCGTTGAATCGCTTCCCGCTCCTTTCTAGCTGGTCACGGTCCTTCAAACGACGCTCCCCCCGCGGAACTTCCATCAAAAGCCCTCTTCATGATGAGGTGACGAGAATCAAAGGTTTTAGGCTTTAGGAGAAGGAAGATGGGTGAGTTGAGGGGTTCAGGCCTACCTGCTACTTATAGGGTTCATTAGAGAGCCCAAGCCTCTTAGGATTAGGCCCAGATAAGTCTAGGACGAGTTTGGATGGCGTTGTGATAAGTTCAAAGCACCTTGCCCTCGGGCTGGGGACTCTCCAGGGAGTCCCCTCTCAAGCAAATCGGACGTGGGATTGGACGGTCTTACGATAGACCGTCCATCCATTATACGGCCCATCATCAACCGTTCTTCTCTCCAAAGGAAGCTTGGGCCCAGTGACTTGTACGGCCCGAACTCCGCCGTTCCACCACTCATACGGTTTATATAGAACCGTTCCAACGAATTCACGCGGTCCTTAGAGAACCACTCTTACATACGAACGGCTAGCGGAGAACCATCCATATGCTCTGCTCCCCAATTAACCTGCTGCACTCATGCCTCCGTCATTTAGCGCACTCATCTCACTCAAGTCGGCGTGTACGCTCTCATCTCACTCGAGTCGATGTGTGCGCTCTCATCTCACTCAAGTCGACGTGTGCGCTCTCATCTCACTCAAGTCGGCGTGTGCGCTCCCATCTCACTCGAGTCGGCGTGTGCGCTCTCATCTCACTCAAGTCGGCGTGTGCGCTCCCATCTCACTCGAGTCGGCGTGTGCGCTCTCCTCTCACTCGAGTCGGCATGTGCTCTCTCATCTCACTCAAGTCGGCGTGTGCGCTCTCACCTCAGTCAAGTCGGCATGTGCGCACTCATCTCACTCAAGTCGGCGTGTGCGTCGCTCATCTCTCTCAGGCTAAGCGAGCTCCTCAAACTCACTCACCCATTCATGCATACATTCATCCACAGAACAAATGAAAAACAAGGATAGGCATCACTAATTAGAATATATCATATACAAAGGACGGGCCCGGTACAACAAGTCAAGCAGCCCCCTCTCCCTGGCTCCCGTCACTGTCCCCCTCACCCTCATGCCTCTTTGGAGGAGGCATCGCTGAGGTCGCCTCATCACGCCGTCGCCGGCGCCGCTCCTCCTCCTCGTTCCTCCGATGGCCAGAGGAACCAGTGAAGTAACTCCTCACAGAGCCGTGAGTGCCGTGGCTACCACTCGGAGTCCCGCTGCGCGATCGCCGGCTCATCTCTCTAAAAACCCGCAACTCTCCGTTCAGCCCGGACATCTCAATCAGAGCACGATCCCGCTCCGCTCGAACTCGCACCAACTCCGCCGCATCCGCCCGGAGCCGCTATAGCTCATGCCGAAGGAGTGCCATCTCCACTGTGCCCGCTGGCTGGCCCAGCGCAACCTCCTCCCGCACACGGACTGCCTCCTCCCTAGCCGCTGCTCGGCTCTGCTCCAACTCCGCCCGCAGGCGGGACAGCTCGGATGTCTGCATTCACACGCCATTGTCAGTTGGTCACAGTTTCATACAGTTCATAAGCATAAATAAATAGGAGGAAGTGTAGAAATTCATGTACCCTCTCCACAAGTGCCACCTCGGCCGCTTTGGCCCGCTCTACCATCCGAGTAAAGTCCGCCTCTCGATCGGCTCGAGCTGCTGGGGTCTGAACGGAGGAAGTAGAAGGAGCGTCTGGTCCCGCCCTCTGAGCACCCTCGGCTCGCTGCATCCAAATACTCCAAGTCAGTCATAAGCATAATCATAATCATATAGAACTGCATAATTTGAAAAAGTCTAAGGTTTAGGAAACTCACCAGTAGGGCCAGGGCCTGCCGGGCCTCGTCTCTCTCCCGGATGATGGAGTGCAGGAGTCCCTGCAGCTCTGCCACTCGTCCTGCAGGGTCAACCTACATTTTAGAAGTCCATGTGTTAGTGCATCATCATATAAGAATCATAAGCATGATAGACAAAGTTTAAGTTTAGAAGTCGTACCGGTCGGTGGGCGCCTCGGAACACCTGGTCCCGGTAGTGCCGTGCGTACGCGGTGTAGTACGCGCTGTCGCTCTCTGCCCGGGCGGTCACCGCTCGCCCTCGTGCATCCCAGTCAGCAATCTGCTCGGCGTTCCTCGCTGTCCAGTCGTACACCTCGCGGAGTCCCCGGGTAGTCCTCGTCACTCGTTCCCCCGCCTTCTCGGGCGCGGGGAACTCTACAGCCGGCTGGTGGACCCCAACGGTCCTCATCACCAACCTAAAGTGTAGTGGCTCCACCACATTCATGCAGTGAAGCCACACGTCCCGGCCAGACAAGGCCAAGGCCTCGGTCACCCACGGCTGACCCTCCGGGCTCTCCTCCGTGTAAGGGGTCCACCGTACCTACAAAGAATAGGAAACTGCATCAGTATCATCAGAATAGCATGTATTTAAAGAGTCTGAGTCTAGAAGCGTACCGAGGTGTACGGTAGAGAGTCCAGGTCGTCCTGCAGCTCCCGAACCTGCCTCCTCAAGGCCATCATCTCCCGAGGTGCTGTCCACCTCCGCGCTATCGGCAGGAGCCCAGGGCGGGTCTCCTCGCCTCTCCCCAACCCACGTAGGTGCACGTAGGCCCACACCTGTATCACAAGGTCGTGTCAGCATTCGGTTAGCATATAGAGTTGCATAATTAAGACTAGGGAAGAGAGTCGCACCTGGAGTAAGGGGGAGAAGCCCCCAAGCATCGTCCGACGCGCCGTCGAACTAAGGGTGTCAAAGAGGAAGGCGAGGACCGCCGCTCCCCAAGCATAGTCACCTACATGCTCGAGCTCCTGGAGGAAGGGGAGGAAGCGACAGCTCATCACGTCCGCCCGAGTGGAGAAGAGAAGCCACCCGAACATCAGCATCAGAAACCGTCGTAGTACTCTGTCTGCCTCTGGTCCCGGTGCCGCTGCGACCCTCGGCCTCGCCAATCCGACAAGCCACTCCAAGTGCTCCTCTGGTCGCTCGCCCACTGCAACACCAGCTCGTCGAAGGCCCAGGCTGTCCTGGAGAGCAGCCCGGGGAAGGAGGGTCGACTGCCTCTCGGGGCGCCGCAGCTGTAGGCCGAGCAGCTCCCGAGCCATTCCCCGGTAGTCAGGAAAAGTAGTCCCGCTGACCGGCGACCCGTGCACGCGTAGGCCAGTGAGCCTGGCCACGTCCTCCAACGTGGGAACCATGTGCCCCCACGGGAACAAGAACGTCCGACTCACTGGGTCCCAGCGGTCGTGCAGAGCATAGAGCAGAGCTGCGTCAAAGCGACACACCTCAATGCTCAAGAAGGGGGCGAACCCCATGGCAGTCAATCGCTCCCTCTGGAAGTCCGGCAGTGCGAGGTACACTGCCCGAACCTGTAGCCAAGAGGTGCGGGTCCTACGTTTCCCCTGCATTCATCCATTTTATTTTGCATTAGTCAGTTAGTTTCACATGTTGTTTCACATAAATAAAATGCTCAAAGCCCAATTATTGATTCGAAGAACGGTTACTCCAAAACCGCTCCATAGATGAGCGGCTTCACTCAAACCGTTTTTTTGCTCAGGACCCCCAGTTTGAACGGGCTATCCCTAGCCGCTTTTATCATGGACGGACCACCCTGAACCGTCCGGTTGCCCGTCTTCCTAAGGAATAACGGCCCACCTCTAGTCATATTATTTTATGACGGTCCTCTAAGGACCGTATTGTTTTGCTTGGTTGCATGTTTGAACGGACCTACACGGCCCGTCTGTATTTTGAACGGTGATACCCTCACCGTATTTGGTTTTTAAGGAACCGTTGGCTATGTGAGTGTAAACGGCGCTCCCAGCACCGTGTTTGTTTGGGGCGGTCCTTTGGGGACCGCATTATTTTGGCAGTACGATTTCTGTTAAACCGTTTTACCATCGTCGTCCCCGACGACGGTGGAGGCCTCCCAGCCGGCTGGGAGACCTCCATGGTCCCTAAAAACAACCCCCTAGGCCCCTCTAAGCCCCTAAAACTAACATGCATGGAACTAAAACGATAGAAATGGAAGAAAAGGTGGGGGAAACCTACCTCGGGATCTCGTGGTTTCTTGGCCGCCCCCGCGGGCGGTGGTCCTCCGGCCACCTCCTCCTCGCCGGCAGGGGCCTCTTCGTCGGCGACGACGATGGCGAGCTCCTCCATAGTCACCCCGGGTGTGCCCTCCTCCTCCGGCGGCGGTGGCGGTTGCTCCGGCGGCGGCGAGCCCTCACCGGCGGTCCGTGGCCTGGCGGACTGGTGCTTCGTCCGGGTCATCAAATGGGCTGGGGGTGCAGTGAGGTTGAGAGAGGGAGAGGGGGGGAGTTGAGAAGAGAGAGTGAGAGAGGGAGAGTGTGGTCGTTGTTTGCCCCTTCGTCCCTTCCACCGTTGGTTATGGTGGAGGGAGACGAAGGGGTTCTTTTTTTTGAAGCTCCAGAGAAGAACGGTCTATCGTTAGACCGTTCACTATGTGAACGGTTCGTTCCTAACCGTATGTATCTCTTGACCGTTAATTCTATGTCGGTTGGAATTCTGGGTACGAGCGGTTCCCACGGAGCCGTTCAAATTAAAACGGTGTCTACACAACCGTTCATCACGGGCAACCGGCTCTGAGAAAATTGCTTGGATATCAGGTACATACGGTTAACATGGAGCCGTTTAGAATATAGAACGGTTAATATTCGGCCGTATATCTCGTTGATGTGTTTAAATCATGAATATTGAATATTTTCTTTGAAAATACATCTCTTAATCATCTTATGCAGCATCACTTCAACCATGTCTCGCCATTTCGCCTGCACAGGTAAGTCAGGTATGGTCTTCTATCCCTGAATCCCTTATTGCATTATTATATGGTATTATATATACTATTTCGAGAGCCGACAGGTTTCTTATGTGTCCCAGGATCTGATGTTCCCCTTCAACAAAAACAATGATGATCCAGGCTCATGTACCTAACCTTCGGATAGGCCGTTAAGCTGGGATGTCACGAGGAGGACGGTTCTATCCCCGCGCTGTGGTAACGGACGGTATCTTGACCCTGATGTTCCCAGCTTAGCAATATTACTCTCGAATATCTTATATTTTAATCTTTCTTGGCATTTGTTTTAATGATTTCTTTTTGTTTTAGCCCAGCATGAATCATACGCATTCATTTGAGCTTTCATGCCCCATGGTTTGCTTAAGAAATGTCCCGACGGTAACGGTCAGCTATGTGTTTAAGAGGCTCGAGTAAGATGAACTAATTCCACTCTGAGTTTGAAGGTTCTCTTTGGTCGGTTCGTTGAGATCGGTTGACTAGAAGATCCCCGTCTGGAGCTTTAGCATCTTTTTTTCTTTTTTGTGGCCCCCTCATTGGACCGCGGGATTGTGTCCCCCATGAGGTTGGTCTTGTCGGTTGATTTCCTTTAGTTTAGTCCCTCCAGATTGGCGTCGCCTTTTGGTCAATTACTCCTGACGCTCGGTTCAAGGTTTTCTGAAAGATTCTCATCGCTTATTGGTAGGAACGGGTGTCGTTTACCTTAACGCCCGCTTTTCCGGTCCACTCCGCTACATTTCCGCTTCGTCTCCATGTTCTGTGTCACCTCCGCTTCACCTCCGCTCGCTCCCCTGCAAAGAGGACGTTAAGGAGGGGCATCTGTTGACACCCGTTTTATACCGATAAGTTGAGCCGTTTCTCTTACCTCCATTTGATTGATGCCTTAAGTTGTCCATTATCTGCTGGGCCATTTTTTGTGGCACATCCTGGGCCCATTTTATGGGTAGCCTCCCTCCTTGGTAAAGGTCATATCCATTTAGGGCTTATCGGACCTTGGCTTTGATTAATTGAACTGTTTTATAAACATCAGGTACCCAAGATCATGAACGGTCCCACATCAGCAGTTCACGACTGGAGCGGTTGATACCAGACCGTTCATACATTTCGGCTAATTTCTGAGGATTTTCTGAATATTCACCGACAGGATTTTGTGCGGTGTGATCAGGACCGTTCAAGTTCATGGACGGGCATATTCCAACCGCCTATATCTCAGAGTCCTACGCGCGCCCGTTTTCTCAGATAATTATCCAAATATTTGAATTATCACCGACAGTGTAAAACGGTCATGGTTGTGCCGCCCTACACTCAAACGGTCTCCATTAAACCGTTCATGTGTTCAGGGTCCCACGGCGGATGTTTCGGCCAGTTCGAGAGGTAATTGGGATTATTTGCTGATTATTTGAATTTCCACCGACGGGTATGGACGGTTAGTTTATAACCGCCCACCTGGTTGAGCGGTCTATCGTAAGACCGTTCATCCTGTCGGTTGCTGAATTTTAACAGATTTTAATCCTTTTCTCCATGGTTTTATCCTTAACTTATTTTGGCGATTTCTCCGCAGATAATCAACCATTTTAAGTGCCGTTTCGACTGGATGAGAGATGATTGTATTATCTACGATTTATCTTCAATAATTTCATCCCGAAAATGGCTCTAAACCCTAATTTCGAGGTTGGCTTTCTAGGCTCTATAAATAGAACCTATTGGCCGGACGTCGAAAAGGGGGGGAGATTTGGATCGACGGCGAAGCCCTGCCGCATTCTTGAGTGACCCAGCACCAAGGAGGGAGGCTCTCTACGTCCGCATGAGCCTCCGGTCAAGGGAGTAGCCCAGTCTTCGTAGTTTTTCGTTTCATAGTTTTACCGTGTTCTTTCATTGCATGCTTTGTTTCTCACCCGCGTACCCCCCTCCTTCTCATAACATGCACACAACCATCCCGTTTTTTGTCACCCTAGGGGTTTAAAACCCCCCAGGTATTCCCCTTTTCATTTGTTCATGCTTAATTCTTCTCTTTTGAATATGTACCGCATCATTAAGGTCTAATTTGGGTGTCTTTTTTGTGTCTCTACGATTGTTTCGCAGGTCAGCATCTAATCAGCACGAGGCCCATCCCCTCTGGCCGGCCGGAGAGGGTGGAGGTCGAGCCCTTCTCAACTTGCTGAGTGAAGGTATTGAGTGGTCATCCTCCAGCCGTTCAACTTTCCGCGCGGTGCATAAACAACCGTCCTTCGCTGGAGTGCGGTCCCTCAAGCGCCGTCCATCTCACTGTAGCAGTTCCTCCCGTGTCCCTCGCAGCGTCCCAAGGCGGTCTATCGTAAGACCGCTCATCACAGAGCGGTCCTACCCGAGCCGTTCATCCCCAACGCTGCACCAAGGCGAGTGTCTCCCCATTTTCCAAGGTACGGCGTGCCTGTCGCATACGGCATCTTGGTGGCGATCACGATACTTTGCTTCATTCCCTATTTCCTCTTCTGTCTCTCATTTGTTCATGCACTTGGCGTACTTTTGACCCCTTTAGTGAAGAGAGAGAGAGAGGAGAGAAATATATATCTACACCTCATAGATGACCGTTCTCCCCCTTTGACATCATCAAAAGGAAATGAGAGATATATGCAGTTGCTGGAGACATGAGGAAGAAATACAGTGGCTTCTTAGTGTAGAAAGACTCAAGAGCATATCTTAAGAGAATAAGTGAGTTGCTAAACTCAAGAGAAGATTCTTTAACTCTGGTAAGCAATAGAGAATTAGAATGAGAGGGAAGTTTATCCACATATAGGGTATATGATGTAGAGCAAGGATGAACAAGTATGACAAGACATAGCTGATCAAACAACTATACTAAGTAGACGACTAGAGACAAAAGCAGAGAAGGTGTGCTCAAGGTATTGAGGACAAGCATTCCATTAATTTGCACAATTATAAGGATATTATAGACATTTTCAAGAAGACCAGTAAGTAAGTTGGTAAATCACATCTTTGACATTAGGGAGACACCTTGATCAGAGGCCAGAATCCCCAATTACTCAATGTGAAAACCTCATTACCTCTCCCTTTTAGAGAACATAGTTAGTAACTGTGACTTTTTACGTGAGGAAATACCTTGATCAGAGGTCGGAGTCCCCAGTTACTCACCACCTTGTCACCATTGCTCTGTGATGGTCAGAAACATTAAGTTTATTTTGCCGAAACCCCCTTTTTTTAATTTGACACCTCATGACATAGGAGAAACTTCATTTCATTGATGAAGCTCCTAGTTTCTTAGTGATCAAACCGTAGACCTTTGTTCGTTTGGTTGATCCCTTATATTGTGGAGATGAAATGATTGAAGACAATACCAGAAGAACTATTTCTTGAAATGAATCTTGAAGTCTAGATTTCAAGTTGTTCTGGACAGATATCAAGACATACAAGTTTTAGCCTGAACTAGAATCATGAACAATGTAGGAAGATATACTTCGGACACTTAATCCAAGTCTCTGATGGTCTACTAGAGAAAAGATTCTAGCTGGACTTTAGTTACACAAGCTCATAGACTTAAGAGATGAATGTGATTCTATTGTCTGAGAGAGAACCGCACTCATTCAATCATGAGAACCAACAATGACATACATCTGGTCAACCTTTTGAATCAGTCAAACTTCACTAACTGCCTAGCTCTCCCTCAATTGATGCACAGTAGGAAACTAATCAGCAAATACTCAGAACTCCCCCTTACGGTTAGGACAGGCTTCTCACACAACCTCTTCCCAAAAAAAATATCAGGAGATTAGAAATTAAGATAATTTAAATAAGCCTAATTCTCTCCTTAATGTGGTGAATTTGTCATTGTCTAGAGGCTTGGTGAAGATATCGACAATTTGATTAGCAGTGCCTACATGAATCAGTTCAAAGGTGTTCTTAGAAACCTCATCTCTTATGAAATGATGCCTTATTTTTATGTGTTTGGTGCGTGAGTGCAAGATAGGATTCTTGGCTAGATTGATGGCACTAGTATTATCACAGTAAATGGATGTGCACCCCAGGTCTACTTGATAGTCTTGAAGCTGGTGTTTAATCCAAATGACTTGTGTACCACAACTCCCTGCAGCCACGTACTCAGCCTCTGCAGTGGAGAGAGCCACAGAATGTTGTTTCTTGGAACCCCAAGATACTAAACACCCACCTAGAAATTCACAATGACCACTAGTGCTTTTTTAATCTAGTTTACACCCGGCATAATCTGCATCTGTTTATGCAATTAAATCTAGTGTGTCTGATGCAGGAAACCATAAACCAATGGTGTGTGTAGCAGACAGATATCTGAAAATTCTTTTTATTGCCACTAGATGCAGTTCAGTGGGTCTAGATTGATACCTTACACACATTCCTACACTGAACTGTATATCAGGTCTTGAAGCTGTCAAATAGAGTAGAGATCCAATCATACCTCGGTAGAGCTTGGCATCTACTTCTTTACCTGTCTCATCTGCATCCAATGAGGTACTAGTACCTATTGGTGTAGTAATATGCTTCAAGTTGGTCATGCCAAACCTATTGAGAACGTCCAATGTATACTTGGTCTGGTTGATGAAGCATCCTTCCTCCAACTATTGTATCTGTAGGCCAAGAAAATACTTCAGTTCGCCTACCAAACTCATTTCAAATTCTGCTGACATCAATTTTGAAAATTCATCACATAGACCAGTACTTGTTGAGCCGAAGACAATGTCATCTACGTATACCTGGACTATGATGAGATCTTCTGTAAAGCTTTTTGTAAAGAGAGTTTGATCTACCTTACCTCTTTGGTAGCCCTTGCTGATCAGAAATTCCGTTAATCTCTCATACCAAGCTCGAGGGGCCTGCTTTAAACCATACAGAGCTTTGTTCAATCTGAAAACTTGGTTAGGTTTAGTGAAGAATTAAAAACCAGGGGGCTGTTCAACAAAAGCTTCTTCCTTGATAATTCCATTTAAGAACGCACTCTTCACATCCATTTGTTGGAGTTTTATATTTTTGGAGCATGCAAATGCTAACAATATTCTTATAGCTTCCATCCTAGCAACATGTGCATAGGACTCATCGAAGTCAACTCCAAATTCCTGACAGTAGCCTTTGGCTACTAGTCTGGCTTTATTTCTAGAAATAATTCCATATTCATTCATTTTATTCTTGAACACCCATTTGATTCCTATCACATTAGTGTTCTCAGGTCTTGGAACAAGTTCCCAGACATTGTTTCTATCAAATTGACCTAACTCTTCAGACATGGCATTGACCCAAGATGCATCGTTTAAGGCTTCATCTACTAATTTTGGTTCAATTTAAGAAACTAAAGCAATTAAATCTTGATTTTGAACATTTTTGAAATGAGACCTGGTCCTAGGAGGATCCCTTAAATTTCCTATGATATTATTCTTAGGGTGGTCTTTCAAGAATCTAACATTGGTTGAGTACTCACCTGGTTCAGTTGAGCTTACTTGATTCTGATTGGTTGGTCCTTCGGGTTGCTCATTTTCATCTTTCAATTCCTCCTCAAGAAATTCTCCATCATGCTTTGAAGACCTTTAAGGAGTTCATAAGGAGTTTTCTTATGGATAGGTCTTACCATTGCTCGGTTAATTGTGTAGCAGGCTATGTTGGCTGCCTCTGCCCAAAATATCCTGGGAAGCTAACTTTCGACCAACATAGTTCTGGCCATTTCGATGATTGTCCGATTTCTTCTCTCAACAATTCCGTTCTGCTCTGGAGTCCTGGGAGAAAAAAATTTGTGAGTTAGTCCCTCTTTATTGCAGAAGTCAGAGAATAACGAATTCTCAAACTCACCTCCATGGTCAGTTTGAATTATTGAAATACAGTGAGAACCTCCTTGTTTGATTTTATTGAAGAAGTGTTCAAACTTCTGAAATGCATCATTTTTATTTTCTAAGAAAAATAGCCATGAAAACCTAGTGAAATCATCTATAATGACGAACCCAAACCTTTTCCCATTCAAGCTCAAAGTTCTGGTTGGACCAAAAAGGTCCATATGCAAGAGTTCCATTGGTTTGGTTGATAAAGGCTCAGATCTGAGCTTAAATGACTTGCGAGTTTGCTTGCCTAGAGCACAGGCATCACAGATTTTTGAGATATAATTAAACTTGATTTTAGGCATGCCTCTGACTAAATCATACTTGATCAATTTATTCAAAGTGGAAAACATAGCATGCCCTAAACGTCTATGCCAATCAAAAGTATTATTTTTAGAATTAGCAGACAGGCAGAGATTAGATTCAGACTCAACATCTAAGTCTACCATGTAGACATTATTGGTCCTATTGGCTACAAACTTAACAAGATCAGAATTTATTTCGAAGATTTTGCATGAATTTTTATCAAACACAACCCTGCGACCCTTGTCGCATAATTGACTGATGCTAATCAGATTGTGTTGAAGACCTTCCACAAGTAAAACTTTCTCAATTGAGTTAGTGGAGGACTTACCAACTGTGCCAACCCCAATGATGTTACCTTTGTTCTTTCCTCCAAATTTGACCAGACCCCCTACCTTCATTTCTAGCTTGCTAAACTTGGATCGGTCTCCTGTCATGTGCCTGGAGCAGCCACTGTCAAGGTACCATTTGTTGTTCTCAGTTGCCAGGCAAACCTACAAAAGAAATCAAGCACGGTGGTTTGGAACCCTAGATAAGTTGGGTCCAAGGACATCATTTAAATCTTTAAGCAGATGTTTGGGAATCCAAAATTGTTTCAGCTTATTTTTCTCTTGCATGTTATTTTCAGGTTTATTAAAATTGTGACCAGAGTTATGTCCAGCTGGTCTAGAGAAATGGAATCTATTCCAGTTATTAGACCTTTCATCCCTGGGGTATCTTCTGTACGCATGTTGATTACCAAATTTTTGTGAGTGTATGTTGTTTCCCCAATAACTTCTGTTCGGGCCCATTCTTTTATAGTAATTCCAACTTCTATTCTGATACATTTGCCTGTTCCAGCTACCATTTTTGTTCTGGTGAATGGGCTTAGTGAATTTCATCCCTATTTTAAGATGTTGTTCAGCATGGTTTGTTGCTTTCTCCTTTGGATGTTGAATATTTTGATTACTGTTTGAGCTGGATGGTGTGTCCAGCTTATCTTTTCCCTTCTCAGGGTAGAAGGTAGTGGTCTTGAACTGAAAGGGTCTCTTATTTTTCGGGTTATGGCCTAAACCCTCTTTGTTGAAATTTACCCTTGTTCCTAGTATAGAGTCCAGATTTGTTTTCCCTTGAACAAATTTTTCTAAGATTTTTTGTTTGTCTTCTAGCTCTCTTTGCATAGACTCGCAATTTTTTAGAAGTTCTATGTTTACTTCCTTAATAGCTTCATACTTCTCAGTGATCACGCTGTTTCCATTCAGACTTTCCTCAAGTTTTATCTTGAGTTCGTTGAGCTGTGTGTGAACTTCCTGGTTCTCTGATTTGTGCTTTTCATTTTTCTTTCTTCAGAGTAGTCATTTCTTCTAATTGTTCCTTCAATTTCTGATTTTCCTTACTGATTTGAGTTTGTTCTTCAAAATTAGCATTGAGTTTTCTTTTCAGAACCCTATGCTCTTTACTCAATGAATTGAACTTATCTAACAGTTCAGCATAGGCATCTTCCCAATCATCAATAGAAAAGTTCTCAAAGAGGTTTGTTACCTCTTCATCGCTATTTGCCATCAGGCAGATTCCTTCTTCATCCTCCTCAGAGGAGTTGGCTTCTGGATCTTCTTCCTCATCGCTCCACGTGCAGACCATTGCTTGTAGTTTCTTCTTCTACACCTTGGATCTCTTCTTTTGAAAGTCGAGACCCTTATTCTGAAGATCAGGGCAATCCCCTTTCATGTGTCCAGGTTTCCTGCAATGAAAGCATGTGATTTTCTTGGCATTCCTATTCTTATCATTGCTGGAATCAAAGTTCTTACCAGAGGGATATGACCTCTTTCTTCTAAAGGTATTTCCCTTAGTCCTTAAGAATTTCCTGAATTGACGAGTGAGCATTGCTTGCTCCTCCTAGTCGAGGTCAGACAGCCCGTCAGACTCACAACTACTACTCCCGCTGCTACTACTGCCTTTGCTGCGGGACACCTTGAGGGCAATATTCTTGCCCTTCTTGTCGCTTCCTTCACCATTCCTCTTGAAATTCATCTCATACGTCATTAGGGATCCTATTAGTTCGGTGACTATCATTTTCGATAGATCCCTAGACTCCTCTATCACAGTGGCCTTAGTGTGCCATGTAGGGGTTAGAGATCTAAGTATTTTCCTGACTATATCTCCCTCATATATCTCTTTCCCAAACCCCTTAAGACTGTTCGTAATCAATGACAGTCTGGCATACATCTCAATTATGGTCTCCTTCGATTTCATCTTAAACAAATCATATTCAGAGGTGAGGAGATTTACCTTTGTCGCTTTCACTTGGGATGTACCTTCGTAGATTAACTCCAACTCATCCCACATTTTCTTGGCTGTTTTGCATGCTAAGATGTGGGCGTATTCGTCTGGATGAACTGCACATTGGATGATGTTCAGGGCTGTTCAGTTGAGTGACGAAAGCTTGACTTGATCATCTGTCCACACATCTTCGTTTGGTGGCAGATCATATGACCCTGTGGTGATCACTCTCCAAAGTTTGTGGCTCTGCGCTCTAATGAAAACCTCCATCCTATTTTTCCAGAAAAGGTAATTGTTACCATCGAAGAACGGAGGGCGGTTGATAGATTGTCCCTCAGCCAAGAAGCTCTGAGGAGCATTAAATCCGGGGTTACCTTGGCCATTGGACCACATAGTGAAAACCTGCTCAGATACCAATTGATACGCACAGTGGAAAGTGAGATAGAAGGGGGGGATGAATAGATCACTCCCAAATTCGATAAGCACAAAAACAATTACTCAACCCCTCAGAGCGCAGTGATAAAAACATCAGAGATAGGTAAAGATGTCTAGACTGTGAATTGAGATCGAGAAAGGAATTCACGATGAAGCAATATATCAAGTAGATGGAGAGCAAGCATAATGTAGATAGGCAAATCCACAAGAGAGATAGAGAGTTTTTAGGTGGCTCGATTGCTACCCGCAATCTACGTCCACCCCTCACTCAGAAGAGTAAGGTTTCCTTGCAATGATCAATTGCACACAACAGACTCAGTCTGCGACAACCGCTGCCAAATAGCTTGCCCTGAGGAACACCCTCCTCAGCCTTCTGATCAACCAGAAGAAGCACTGGAGAACAAATCTCCCTTCCTTTACACGCAACAAAGGGAACCCTGTGAAATTGCTCACAAGCAACTCACAAAAGTAGAGGATCAAACCTCTCTTCCTCCAAGAACAATGGAGGGAAATCGGAGAACTTCTCTCTTCCTCCGAACAAGCTTGGAGGGTAACAAGATGGAATGAGAAACAAAGGAAACTCAAAAATAAAAGACCGATGGAAAACAACTATCTCAAATTCAAAATAATGTAGCTTCCGTAGAAGCAGATCTTCAGATTCACAGATAGCTTTCTCTCAGAATTTTCTCTCTGCTCTGGATGGAGTGGTTTGTCTTATGTTTTCTCTCTTGATCCACACACTGCTCTCACTTCTCTTCTTTTTCACTATTCCATCCTCCTCTCTTTTGAACCCTTTTCCTCAGCATATATATATATATGTCTGCTCTAGAAACTTAGGCGTGTGATACCACGTTTCCCGCCCGAAAGGTTGGGGCACGTGTCAGAATGTTCTGGACCTCCATCTTCCTCAGATCACGTGCCATCCATCTGGTGAATGCACAGACAAACTGTTAGAAAGGGAATAAACATTTTGTCACATACTTAGCACAAGTCTTACCGACGTAGTGAGTAAGTAAGCATAAACTGCACTGAGTAGGAGTTACCAAGTCAGCCATTGCACTGACTTACTACAAGGTGAACAAGAGGTTGCACCGAGTAGAAGTGAGCAAAGACGAGAGATGTACTGACATGAGAAAACGCATGACGTCATAAGCACGGACCATAGAGTCCAATCGTGCAACATATATGCACTGACAAGAAACCACAGAACACAAAGATACACTGACTTTATTTTTGCTAGAAGGGAAAGTTTGCACCGAGTCTGATTTGCACTAAGATAAAAGAAATGAGCAGACTAAACAATGCATTCTAGTCAAGAATTGCACCGACCCAAATATTGCACCGACCTCGAGAGGTGAGATTCAGAGACATGATATGCACGGACCTTGGTGCATACGACCTAGTAAAATGCACTGAGACAGAATATGAACGACAGAACCTGTGCATGAACAAGGACTTGCACCGAGGCAAAACACTTTATGCGGGAAATGCAGAACTTGGAGAAACTTGCACCGAGCAAGCTTATGATCAAGACAATGCATGTACTAACTTAATATGCATTAAGCAAGAAGACGAATGACAAACAATGCACGGATCTAAATCATGCACCAAGCACAGACCTTCTTCATGCTCAGAAACAAAGGAACGCCCCACGGCAAAAAATGCACAGACTTAATGCGAGATCCACCGAGCTTTACTGAGACGAGCACAAGTGTTGAGCTTATTAAAGGAGACTTGCACCGAGGCAAGGACTTACCACCACGTCTAGAGTGAGGCATGCACTGATCTATTGAATACATAGGAACATGTAAATGCATGGACCTTTATAGCAAGAATGCGATAAAACAAATTGATTTATAGTGTGAGACATCATCAAAACCGTAGGGATGCAACAGTACCTACGTCGGGCTTCCCCCGACCTCAGTGTACATTTTTCTTTTTGTTGGACTGTACTTGTCTTTCCTTTGGACTAGACTCTGGTATGATTGTTAATCTAAGCTGTTAATTAAAAAGTAATTTTATTTCTACTATTTTAGCAAACTGATCTAATGAAATTTAATTGCTTACTGTTATATCTGTGACTTCAATGTACTACACAACAATCCTTTTATCTCTTCGGAGTTTTACAGCTCTTGGGAGGCTTCACGGGTTCCAAATGGTATTGGGTCTACTCGGTAGTCCTATCGGGTATATCCGGTATCCGGAGTCCGGGTCGTCACAGGTGGTATCAGAGCATTGTTGTGTGAAAGTACATGAGAATCCGTGATATTACAGTATCCAGAGTCCTGAAAGTCCATACAGTCTTTCGCTGGCTTAGGTTTCGCGATTCCTTGTCGCTTTGTTTTCCGTAAGTGGTCTTGTGCGTGCTGTGTTGGCACTGTATGAGATGGTTTTGCTCTCGTCAGGATGCGACGGGATGCTCCTTTTCGTCATGGTGTTTGTCTCGATCGTGCTGTACTTGGCAAAGTTCGCCAGTAGTCTTGAATCTGCAGTACATTGTTCGAGATTTTTCCGTGGCTTGTTCAGGTGGCTGGTGACTTTTAGTATTGGTGCGATGGACGTACACGTTCTTACATTGTTTTGGTCATCCTAGCTTGAGTCTGTTCAGCTCCTGAGGTGTTTCACTTCTGTTGAAGTGGTTGCTTTATTGCCTCGATTGAGAAGATGCTCAAGTGAACCTAGGATTTCCCTTCCTAGTGAGCTACTATTAGTGAGCTTCATGCTTCTCATCCTGTTTGGTGGAGTCTTTTTCGAGGTAAGCCTTGGAATTACTGTCTTAGTGAGACATTTGTCCTGTGTTTGCTTAAGTGTGGACAGTATTTATTCTGAGCCTGATCTACTCCTTGTTCGACGGTTGCTTGGCGTTGGACCTATTCTTGTGTTAAGAGCTGTTGTATACCGTGTTCGTCGTGCCATGTCTGGCGGCTGACGTGTTGTGAGGGTTCAGTAATTGTTTCAGGATGTAAGGGTAAGCCGAGATTAGTAGTTTTCTTTGTGCTTTGTGCTGAAGCTGGTACTCTTCTTGATGTGCACTTAGGCGACTTGTGATCGGTTGCTCGCAGGATCAGTACTCGTGGCGTGTTATATTGCAGTTCTGTGAATTACGATGGCGTCGAGTGTGTGCTGAGATGCGGATGCCGAGGTATTTACGATGCATGTGTGCGTTGTATGAGTACGCAGCGGAAGCGTGTGGGCTGATAACCCTCTGCTCCTCTGTATCTTTGTCTTGGGTGTTATGTTCTCAGGTCGTGATCATGGTCCTTGAGATGCGATTTCCTGAGATTATTGTCCTTGTTGTCGTGGGTCTTTTCTTGGTAAGCTGCTTGACGCATGGCTAGTCCTTTGTAGTCATGTGTTCAGCTGTTATCGTGCCTTGATGTGACCCAGCTTGCAGTAGTGTTCCGTTGTTCTGTGTTCTGTACGG